>OY757920.1:100271531-100501531 GCA_963585895.1 Sepioteuthis lessoniana
GACATTTAACTATGTTAACAAAATCTATACTTATACTTAGCTGAATTAGAACTGTTTGAATAAACTGAATAGCTTAAAATAGAAATATTTCTGTTGCCCAGTCGGCTGGGGCTGTAGAATACACTGACTGCACCTCTGCAGATGGGTAAGATCTTACTTTCATTTATACAGCGTACTTATGCTAAACTGAATTATTTCAAATAGAACTGTATTTACACAAAACTGAATTGTTTAACAGAAGTGTTTTGACATTTAACTGTGTGTAAACAAAATCTGTACTTATACTAAACTGAATTAGACCTGCTTGACAAACTGATTAGCCTGAAATAGAATTGTTTTTCGCAATTAAACTGTACTCACACTAAACTGAATTGTTATATAAATTTGAATAAACTAAATAGTTTGAAATAGAAATGTTTTCGACAATTAAACTGTGTACTCATGCTAAACTGAATTGTTTGAAAAAGAACTGATTATTTACATGAAAATAGATTTAGCGTTAAATAACCAACAAAGATTGATATGCCCTAAAACCCAACCAACCAACCAAGAAATTTTTGACAAAGTGTACTCATGCTAAACTGAATTTTTTTTTTAATAGAACTAACTATTTTCATAAAAATGGATTTGGTGTTAAATAACCAACAAAGATTGATATGCCATAAAACTCAACCAACCAAAGCTCACACGATCCCTCATATGCAGGATGGTTTCTTTCACCATTTGAATGTGAGGATCTTTTGGTATATTGTGCTGAGTTTGGTTTTATTTCACTGCATTTCCTACATCAACTGATGCATTTTGATTGATGATGACCATACTTTTGACAATAAAAAAAAAACATCTTAGACGGTTTAGAAGGTAGGGTTCAATTTTGATTATCCTACTTTGATATCTCGAGTTTTTTTAACGGAATCAAATATTAAGACATATGTATTTGTTTCTATTTATTTTCTTTCGGTTGTAATTCTTATGTCAATGACTCCTTGGTTTGTTTTTTTAGGACGGTTTTTATTTTATGTTCAGTGTTTTGTATGGGGAAAATTTTATTCTTATCACTTAGAACGCTTTTGTTTGTTTCAATAAGTAGTGTTCGATTTTTCCTTTTGGAACCAATTTCGTAAATATATATATTTTTTTTTTTTATTGTGAAAGATGTTTTTCCCCCGTGTTCTTTCTTCGATGGCTTCTATGACCATGAAGTTCTGAAAGTCACATGTATAGTTCTTAGTATTGTCTGAAACAGTCATCTTTTGAGTGTTTTTTTTTTTCAGTTGCAATGTGGACAGAATTTAGTTTTCACTAGTTGAGTTACTCACCCACTAGTAAATTTACCATTGAGAATTACCAGAGGAAGATACCCGTTCGTCTTAGTGAGACAATACTATACAAACTAGTATACTCTTAGTAGGGTTGATTTATAAGCCTCTGTGATCTTCAGATATCAGTACACAAAAACTATTACTCTGAGGGACGGCAAAAAATAAATTGTGACGGCAAATTGAACTAAAATCCCAAAACGGGACTTTATTTTCGCACGTGTGAAGACGGGGCAGGTTGGCACTTGATCCCCTACAGAATAAGTCCTGTTCAGAGTTCTTCTCTCAGGCAGATAAGAACTGGCATATTACGTGAGGGAATAATTTAGGGCCAGACTGACCACCGCTGGCAAAGGGGTCCAAAATTTCACACTATCACACACCCACCAGGCCGCTAAACTTCTTTCCCTTAGATAATAGAAGAATACGGGCCTATAGGTCTTAGTTGTAATAATATTAATATGTTAGTAGTCGGCAACTCCGGTTTCCCGTGTGATACTTTAGGAATTAATAGGACAGTTCTAAGCAAGATAACATAGGGCGAATAGAAGCTGAAAGGAAAGCATGGAATAATAACATAGACCACATGGTAAAATGAAAATACATAGATTCTTTACTACGGTTATATATATATATATATACGTCCAAAGTGTCAAAAACATATAATAGGATAGTCCATGAATACAAATGTCTTTTCTTGGCTTTTATCCTTTTTCAAATTGAGAGAGAGAATGGTAAACAAAATTTGGGTGTAAAGGAAAAATGTCCCAAAGTTACTTATCTTATTTTTTTGACGGGGTTCCACTGGAGAATTTTTCTTTTTTCACGGGCTAATAGACTTTGTTCTGTTTTTAGTACTGGCTTGAAGGATTTTGGAGTCCTTCGTGTCTCAGTCTTTTATCTTTAGCCCGGAGTAAAATGGCTATCGTCCGTCTGCCACGAGCGTTGCTCAAAAACTCGCTTCCTTACTACCCCTGAGGGAAAGGGAACCCCACTTCCGTTTGGGGTCCCCGCCAATCATTTGGCTTCATTTTCTCTTTCCCCTTCCGATGTCCGGCGACCCAAGGTCACTTAGGTGCGAACATCTGCGTGACCCACATTCTTTCCTAACGGTCACTTTTTGACTGCTAGATAATGTTAGTTCAACGGGGGGAGAGTATCATTCTTACCTCTTCGTCTTCGTGAGCTATCACGTGACAAAATAAATCTCGTTACTCCCAGTGTGATCAAACTATGAGCCATCTCTTTCTTGTTCATTTCCAACGGGATCTGAACTAAGGCTTGACATAACCAGCCTTTCTGATTGGTTCTTACTTGGGCTAGACGGACAAAGTGGTGTGTTGCACGTCAGGTGACCTTTTAATACCCAGATCACTGACTGGAAGTTCACTTTCAGATGCAGTTTAGTGTCATAACCAAAACACGTTTTGAAGTATTGCTATCTCACAAAATATTTTTTTATATCACTCATTTGTTTGCGCATAGTTAAATGGTTTCACGTATGCTACATTTAATACAAACCATTTTATTTAATATGCAAGTGAACAGTTTAATATTAATCATCAACTGCACACCGTTAAATGGTTTCAAGTATTATATCAGCGCAGTATACACTCAGTTACCGCCTTCCAGCACGTTTAAGATAAAATAGAGTTGGATACTTGTTCACCTCGGGAGCTATTTAACAAAATGCAATCGGACTAGACATGACCAGCTAATTGATCAGATTGGGCCTTCTCCGACCGCCCTTCTAGCTCGGTAAAGACCAAAGTGAAGTTTTGCCGGTCACGTGATCACTTCGATTGCTAGGTCACAGACTGCTTAACTACTTGGATGCCGTTATCAAGCATTATGGTCTACTCACGGCCAACAAATAGCCTCTAGAAGTGGGGTCTTACATCTCCGCAGGGGTGCAGTCGACGTATTCTGCAGCCCCAGCTGAAAGAGCGAGCAAGTCTAATCACATAGTCTTTTTTTAAAATGATAACCTTAAACTTTAAGATATGATTATTATATATTGGTACCCGATCATTTCCTTCAACGACATTGTGCTAAGATAACCGATCACATCCCCTGTCGTCCTTTTCTATATAAATACGGCACACCGTTTTACTCGTACGGCCATAATCGTTTTATGTTACCGAGACAGGTATGTGAGTGGTTTGGTTTAGGCTATACTTGCTTTATGGGGTTGAGTAAATTGCTCAGCACCTAAGGCACCCCCAATACTGAAATGCCGACGCGTGCACGCATTTTGTTATGGATTACCCAGGTATGAATCTCGATTTGTGCCAAGCTCCCCATAAAACCTTGTGTCATACATCGACTTGGTTGGAAATCGGTTAGATACTCCATAACCATTTATGTTCCATTGTTATAACAGTCAATGTAATTAATGGTTTTGAAACCAGTGTTTAAACTAGTTATCTTCTCTATTTAGAGTTTATTGTAGAAACAACACAAATCTATCTCAGGACCAAAACCAGCAAAGCCCAATTTAACTATTTATCATATATGAAAACAATTCTATTACAAGTAGTCATTATTAACCTGTTCTATTTTTTTTAATAATTTATTAAATATAATCTTTTAATCGGAATGAATAGTGTTCAAGTAATTATAATCTTGTGTACCATTTGAATGTTATTAAGTTTGAAGGTAGAAATTTGCAAATATTTTATTAATGTAGAAATCGTCAATCACAAAACATTTCTCCCATGAAGCCTTATCCATAATTAAACACAGGAATATTAAGAACCAGGCATAAAATGTCTTTATCTATAATTGTTAAATAGTTTATACAATTAAAATTGTTTTCCTATGTCGAGTTGGATAACACTAACATCAACACACCAAATATGTGTATATACATTCGAAAAACTGCGTGTAAATTTGCTTCCAGACTTTTCTTAACACCCCTAAAAGTGAGGAAAAATAAATTGGCAAGCAGAGTTCAAATTCCTACCAAATCTCTGAAGACTTGCCTTCGAAGCCTTGGTCGGAAACTAGTCTTGAACAACCTAAATTCAAAAGCAAGTGCCAGAATCACTAAGACAATTCTGTGTTATCATCAAACTCCTTTATATTGGTGTTAAGCTGTATCATTCTTTGCCCTTCCCTTGGAAATGTAAAGAGTTAATTTACTAAGCTTTTTGCTTAGATGTAGCACAAGGCCGCATGAATGGGGCGCCCAATGAGAATCGAACTCACTCGTGTAGGTTTGCTAGTCTACCTCGCTAACCATTACACCACCCGAGGTGCCCCTTGGAAATGTAAAGAGGGTAGGCTTACTGATCTAAGTCTTCAACAGAATTTTGCTAAAGCCTGTACCTACATTCAGACAATGATGTGTTAGGTCTCTACGATACCGACAAATACCTCCAACGGTTTATATGGTTTTAGTTATTAGTTTCTCAATAAAAAGAGAAAGAGAATGATATTAATTTAATCAGATGATCTGAGTCGTATATGTATAATAGTTACTCATCCGTCAAATCTAATAGCTAAAAGCTATGTTCAAAAGGAGGGGAAACTATAACAAGAAAAATAAGCATTGGATTTGTTTCTATTACGTTATTCATTGTAGCGTATTGTATTGATAAACGATCACATTATCTCTGAAGCAAGACAGCATTTCCGGATATGTATTTAATACATACTAGACACTGCACAAAATAAGGGACCTTTTGAGATCCAAACCAAAGAGTAATAAAAATTTGACTTGTCATCACCCTGTTCAAGAGGCAAAGCTATCCAATTAGAATTACATTTATAAAAAAAGTAAAGTTGTCTCCCTTTAGTCAAGAGCGACCAGAGGGCTCCTTTTTCAAAAGCTACAACACCTAGGTGTAGGGGAAGGCGTTACTCCTTTCCCTGAATTGCTTAACTTTACCCTTGATACGTACTTTGTATTGCTGAGTGTTAAGCAAGGAGGTATCAAGTACCATTTTTAAAGTCTTTTGTATGACGCAACTGGGGATTGAACCCAGGTCTACCGGGCCATTGGCGAACACTCAACCCACAGGGCAATGAGCCGTTATTGTTGTTACGTTGGTTAGGTTTTATGGCATGTCAACCTTTGAAGGTTATTTAACGCCAAATACATTTTTATGTAAATAATCAGTTCTTTTTCAAACAATTCAGTTTAGCATGGGTACACAGTTTAATTGTCAAAAACATTTCTAACTATTTAGTTTATTCAGACAGTTATATATAACAATTCAGTTTAGAGTAAGTAAAGTATCAATGTCAAAAAACAGTTCAGTCTCAAACAATTCAATTTAGCATAAACACGCAGTTTAAGGGTAAGTACAGTTTAATTGTGAAAAACAATTCTATTTCAATCAATTTAGTTTAGTCAAGCAGTTCTAATTCAGTTAATTCAGTTTAGTAAAAGTACAGGTTTTGTTTACACACAGTTAATATTCAAAACAGTTCTATGTTAAACAATTCAGTTTAGTGTAAATACAGTTTCAATGTCGAAAAATAGTTCTATTTCAAATAATCCAGTTTAGCATAAGCACCATATTCTCTAAATATTAACAATATTTTCTTTTCAATATTTCGGATGAGCAAAGCCATCATCATGTCGTGGCACGGATATCCATTACCCTCTCTCGCCACTTCTCCCTATCGTTCATTGCCGCTGGCAGGTTTTCAGGGCTACATCCCGTATCCTCACATAGCTGCTGGATGTATGTTCCAGCTGGTTGTCCTGCTTTTGCCCGACCATATGTGGGGGTCTATAGGAGTACATCACTTATGAGCTCGTCCCTGCTTCTCCAGCAGTGACCTGCATGTCTGGTTCGTCTAACTTGGATAGTTTTCGTGATGGGAGGCAGGTGGCCGTATAGTTGGTGCCTTGCGGGGTGTTGCTGCCAGGACATGTTCAATATTGCTCGCAACACAGTGTAAATGCCGTTTAGCTTCATCTCCAGCCGTTTAGTTAGCGTCCAAGTAGTACATCCATACAGCAGTATCGATACGACCGCTGCTTAGAAGGTACTGCGTTTCATTTTATCGGTCAGGTCTGATTTCCATAGCTGTCCATGCCTTCGTTAGCCGCGTGTCGATGTCCTTTTCTGTTGATGAGACACTGCTTCCTAGGTAGGTGAATTTGTCTACTAGTTTAAGAGGGGTTCCATCTAGTGTGTTGATGTCGCCTGTTTGATTATAGCACATTTATTCAGTTTTGTGTTCATTGACTGAAAGCAGAAAAACCCTTGAAATGATTAGAGATAACATAAATATCAATTATTTCAATGTCAATTTAATTCAAAATTTCCCCCTGAAACCTGCTTGAATAGCTTTGTTGTAAATTTGTAGGGATATAGCCCGATGTACCTTATAAAAATAGGATATGGAGCATATTATCAGATTGGGTGACTTAAATACCAAGCACTAAGAAAATTTCATTTGTCCCTTTCGGAACTACATTTCACTGATTTTAACAGTATGTTTACTCGTTTGGTATTTTATGCCAAGAGTTTAGAGAATCGCTATCTTTGTACGTTCGTTTTTAGATTTTTGTATAATTGAGGATTTTTTTGCGCACGTTTATTTCTTGTCAAATATTCCAATCTAATGCAAATAATTTTCATACAGTTGTACGGTTTCAAGTACTATTAAATACTAATGATTATATGGTTTCAAGTTATTATTTCATTTTAATAGTCATTTAATTTCAGTTATGTTTCAAGTAACTCTCAATTCTTAGTAAGCAATTACAGCTAGGAGTATCTATTCTTAATGCAGTTATATGTATTTCGTATTTACCAACCCCTCCGCTCGGGCAGGATATGACACAAGCTCAATTTTGAAGCGGAGTTTAACAGGTTTGAATTCAGAGTTTTCCTTCTCCTAGACTAGTTGCCTCACCAAGGCTGAAGAACCTAGTCTGCCCTACTATTTACCCATAGCTGGAGGGAGAATAATTGGATTCATACCAGTTATATGTATTTAAACAACCTTGTTGCACCAGCAGGATGCAACACACGGTCAATTTTTAATACAGAGTTTTTTCTAGACTGGTTGTCACACAAAGGTTAAAGAGCCCAATCTGTCCATGACTAGGGATAAGAATAATTTGATTCACACCTTTCTCAAGAATATTTGCGCTATGGGAAAAGCAAATATCTTTATCCGGGATTTCAAATCGGACTGCCATTTCCTACGATGATAACTATTTCACCACGAGCTCGTAAATTACATCTACATGGCATCAAGTATTTTTATCTAATATCAATAATTTCCAAACAGATCTATTTGACCTATAGATTGGAATTTAATTGGTTAAAGTTGACCATTTAAGAGGTACTCTACACTCCCTAGATGTCCATAACAGACGACATAGCATCAGATGCAGTTTAGTGTCATACAGGACACTTCTTTTCAGTGCGGAGGGTCTAGCCCGACTACAGAGATACAGTCAACGTATTCTCAACCCCACCAACAGCAATGTGCTACCTTTTAAACAAGCCTGGGTAACCTGGATTACTAATCATAAAATCATAGATTAATTATGCTTTCATCATGTAATAATTTGTAAGACAACGATAAATATTGCTATCACAAAGTTAATGCAGACAATGATCATACCAAAATAGTTAAAATACCTTTGTGCATTATATGCATTAAAATGTATTTCATTACAAAGGGTGTGACTCTTAGTTTAACGATTATGGCCATAGGAAATGGAATCGGTGCGCCAGAGTTCAAATAATTGTGAAAAACATTTCTACCTATTCGGTTTAGTCAATTAGTTCTAATTCAGCTAATTCAGTTTAGTATAAGTACATTTTATTTACACACAGTTAATATTCAAAACAGTTCTATGTTAAACAATTCAGTTTAGTGTAAATACAGTTTTAATGTCAAAAACAGTTCTATTTCAAATAATTAAGTTTAGCATAAGCACGCACCTTAAATTAAAGTACGGTTTAATAGTCGAAAACATTTTGATTTAAATCTCTTCAGTTTAATCAAACAATTCAGTTTAGCATAAGTATGCCGTTAGTTCTATTTAACCCATAGATATGGCCCTGCCAGGTGGACCTGGGAACAATGGCAATGAAGGGGTGCTCCGTATTCCCCAAGGCCCCAATATTACTGGGACCTCACCATCAGACTGTTTAGTGTCATAATCAGGACACTCATTGGTCAAATTATGGACTAGGTTGGTTGCGTTTCAGTTCGCGCAAATTCTCTTAAGAAAAGGCATGAATCCATCTCTTCTCCCCTCTCAGCTAAGGATAAATATAGCAAACTAGGTTCTGTATCCTTGGCATGGCAACTAGTCAAGAAGAAAATTCAAACCAGTTGTATTTTACGAAAAAAATTACTTTGTGTTGCATTCTGCCCCTGGTGGTAGGATGGCTGGTATACATACATACTTTTATTGACTAATTCTTATTAAAATGGTTTCATGATTTTTTAATTGCATATCAACCCTTATGTGATGTTTAATGCTAAATCTTATATAATATTTAGGTCAATGTTTGCATTTAAGCGAGTTAAAGCTTGAGACAAAAGCTAGGAGACAATTTTGATTGGTTATTTTGTTTAACGGCATATCAACCCTCATGATTTATTTAATGCCAAATCTTTTCGTATATATGATTTCATATGCATCAATAAATTAGTTGAAATTTTCATCAACCGTTTCTCTCGACGTGGTAGACCCTCTGCCACTTTTTCGAAACCCAATATTTTGCCCAAAGAAAAATTTGTGAAATACCGACGGGGCTTAATCATATCAGCGCAGAGCTTCATATGACCAGCCGATTGATCGGATCTGGGCTTCCCCGACCGCCTGTTTAACCCAAGTAATTCTCCCAATTAAGTGTTCCGACACACGGACCACTAAGCCACCAGGATCCTTTCCTCAGACAGATCGCCTTCCACGGCCAACAGGTGGTCTTATTGAAGAGGGTCTCAATCCCACTTCAAAGGTGCAGCCGACGTATCCTAAAGATCCATCCGACAGGGCGAATTTAGAATAGGATCTGCCCGCCTCTCACCGATGATATTATGTATATGGTGAAGCTTATTAGGTATTTGATCGTCCCATTATTTTTGTCCTTCCTCATAGATGAATTTGTTAATGGTTGGTTTTAGATCAGTGTATCGTATTTTTGGATTGAATACGTCTGTCAGGAGTACTATTTTTGTGGCTTTGGCTGCCCTTTCATTTCCAGTGTGGCTTGGTATTTAGGTAAGAATGATCCTATTATTTTCGGAAAGAGTGTTAATTTTATTAAGGAGTTTTGTAATGAGACGATGAATCTGTTCTGTAATGATGAGATTTGGAGTTAGAGTAGATGATAAATTTGGAGGAATTGTGGTTAGCTATAATGTTGATGGTTAGGTCATTAGTTGTGACTTCTGCACTATAGATTGATGATTCATTTAGGAGACGTTTTAGCAATTCTTGGTTTTGGAAGATGGCACCACAACCAAATTTTATTCCTTGTTTAAACTGGCAAGTTATTTTCGATGCTGAGGAATTTTTCTTGGAAAATGGGTTATAGTTCGTTGGGTCTAGTTTTATTATTGGTTGATTTATGTCCCATGGTACTGTTTTGAGAAAGGATGGTATCATGTGTCATTTTGGGGTTGGTTTTGATTTAAGGGGGTTTTGGATTCTTAAATTAGAGGTTTCATAGTCTTTGCTTAATTTTCAAATAAGTATTTCTATTCTATTTCCATAGCGCAGTTATATGAAGAGTTTTGGGTCATGTGATAAGTTTTGTATTGTATTAAAATGCAAGTGTCTTCTCAAAGAGAAAGGGTATTCATTAGATTCTATGTGTAAGCTTTCTATTGTAGAGGTAGTGAAGGCTTCTAAGGAGATACGAAGTCCCTGGTGGTGATTTGTATCAAGTTCTCGGAAGTCAGACTTTTTGGCTGCTCCGTATATGAAACAGCCATAATCAATCTTTGATCATGTTAGAGATCAGTATAATTTGATTACAATCTTTTTGTCAGCACCTCAGTCTGTGTGGGCTATGACTCTCCGGAGTTGGACGGCTTGGTTACATTTGATCCACAGTTTGAGATTGGAGATAAAACATTTTTCAGTCAAGAACCTGGGAACTTGTGTCGATGGGTTATGGGTATTTCAGTATCATTTAGTATTATAAAGCAGGAGGGTTGAGCCTTTTGTGGATTTGGTAGAAATGGATGCATTTGGTTTTGTTATTCGAGATTTAGAATTTATGGTTCATTTTGATAGATTGTTCGTATATTGGATTTTTCTTTCTATAGTAGGCATATTTTTTAAGCTCTTACAAATGAGGAAGCTATCGACATCTTGTGATCGTTTATTAACTCAGAAAGGGTTATTCTAATTATGAAGAGGATCGCAGATATGATTCTACTCCTATTTCTTGAGGACTTAGGTCGGAAAATGTTATTTGCTCCTGTTTGGAAAGTTCAGTATTCTTGGAAGTCTTTTATACGAGTGTGGAATCTGCCTCGTCCCCAAGATCTTTGAGCATGCCGTGTGGCTATGATATGTCATCTGCTTTTTTCAATGTCAAAAACAAGATTGTAACTGGATGTTTTCTAAAGAATGCTTCTCGGATTAGGGTTTCTATGCAGACGTGTTGGTCTATAGCACTTTTGGATTTGAAGCTTTTTTGTAGGTTTAAGGGGAGATTGCTTGATTCAAGAAACCATGTCAGTCTTAGATTGATCATCTATTCGAGTTTTGCAATAACAGTTGATTAAAGCTATGGGTCGATAACTGGAAGTGTTTGTGAGATCTTTGTTTTTTGGAGGATAGTGATGGTTGTTGCTTGCTTCCATGAGGTAGGGATATTACCAGAGATCCAGATATTGTATATATTAAGGAAATATTTCAAGAATATTATTGGGTGTTCTTTGAGGAGGGTGTAGTTAATTTCATCTTGACCAGTGGCTGAGTTATTGGATTTGGATATTGAGTTTTAAAGTTCGGTTAGGGTGAAGGATTGGTTTTAGCTTTCAGTATTGGCAGAGGAAAATTTAATGTTCTTGTCTTCTGATTGACTTGAATTTCTTGGAGTAGTTTTGTGGATGATACTTGAGAAAGATTTTCAGCGATCAGGTTGGCAAAGTTTTTTTGCTTGTGGCATTTGTTTCCTTTAAGGGAGGTGATTTATTAGAGCGTTAATGTTTTTATTTAAATTTTTTCTTTATAAAGTTCCAAATTATTTTTGGACTGATATGGGAGTTTATTTGTGAGGTGAAGGTTCTCCAAGATGATCTTTTGACTTATTTAATGGAACGTCGAGTGTTGGGTATTTTAGATTTTCTGATGAGGGATTTGTTTTGAATTTCCTAAGGGTTGCTTGGCATTCACTTATGCATTTGCATTCCTTCATAAACTATGGTTTGCTGTGTTTTAGGGATATTTTGATTTTGGGGATAGTTTTCTTAGCTACGGTAATTACGGTGTTCTTAAAATGTATTATGAGTTCTTGATTCTGTAATTTGTTTCTGAGATTACTGTGATAAGGCATAGTTTTTTGTTGGATTATCAGTTTGCTTTTTCAAAATTCAATCCGGGGAGGGGGGAGAATTGTTTGCAGTTCTGAGTTTTCTATCGTAGCGTTTTCTATTATTATTATTATTGCTACAGGAGTCTTTGTATCATCATCATCATGTCATGCCGCTAGCATGGATATCCCTGACCACTTTTCCATATCGTTCATCGCCTCTGGCAGGTCTTCAGGTCTACATCCTGTATCCTCATATAGCTGTTGTATGTATGTTCTAGCTGGTCGTCCTGCTTTTGCTCGGCCATATGTAGGGGGTCCATAGGAGTACATCACTTATGAGCTCGTCCCTGCTTCTCCAGCAGTGTCCTGCATGTCTGGTTCGTCTAACTTGGATAGTTTTCGTGATAGGAGGCAGGTGGCCCTATAGTTGGAGCTTTGTGGGGTGTTGCCGCCGGGACTTATTCAATATTACTCGCAAAATTCTTGTGTAATTGCCGTCTAGCTTCTTCTCCAGTCGTTTTGTTAGCATCCAAGTGGTGCATCCGTACAGCAGTATCGACACGACCACTGCCTGGAAGAAACTGCATTTCATTTTATCGGTCAGGTCTGATTTCCATACTCTCCAGTTATATTCTATGAAGATTAATGGGTCACTGAGAGTTAGGTCTATGGAGGCATAAATTATTGCTGTTGATTTTTTTCCAGAGTTTGGCCTTTTGTTCATTGATTTACTTCCTGATTATGTTGTGGCCAGTAAAGTCTTCTATCAAGATAAATACTTTAGAGAGTTGTTCTATTAAGTTGGTTAGCTCTTTGTCATTTATGGGGTCATGAGGTGAGATATACGCATGTGTTAGGTCAGTCGGTCTGTAAAAAGTCAATGTTCAAAATGAAACTAAGCTTTCTCATTAATGTCACAGAGAGAGATCAAGAAAGTTGGGAATATTCAACGTTGAAAGTTACAGATCTTTAAAACTATTCAATAGTAGATGTCCCAAATGTCCTCATGTTACCATGAAAAAACTGCAACACAATCCAATACGAAATTCTTCTAAATTATGTATTCTCATAAAACCAATGTTGTCCAATGATAATTGCCAATGGCAACCGTCTTCAATAGGATTTATTTTCTCTTGTCAAAAGTATTCTCGGTAATAACAGCAAACACTTGAATGCCCCTAACCAAAAGCCAAAAAAGCAACTAAGTGTCCAACAAGCACATACACATGTAATCCTGCCAATAACTTTATATTAATTTGATCTAAAAGTGACAAGTGCGAAAAAAAGGGAGAAATCAGAATGACAAAATAAATATTCGGTTAAAGTTGTCGTCCATTATTTTGGAGTTACATCCTATTCAAAGAACGGACGTCACTATGGAGAAATTTCTCAGAAATACTTTTTTCCACGCTAACACGTATCTTTTTTAGGCGGGTGTGGGGGTGGAAGATTTACCAAACCAAAGTGTAATCAAGCTTCAAGCTTTTTTTTTTTTTTCATTTTTTTTCTTTTATATCAGTCTGCTATGATAAACTTACAAGAAAAAAAAATCTTCCTTTAACTCTTTACAGACAGAATGTGTGAGTATCACATGCACCCTCCCCAACCCCCAAAAATGTACCGGCTGAAAACTATTCCTTCGCATACATAACATTAGAACAATTTTTTTTATCAATGTGTCAAGACCATTGGGCACCTCTGGTGGTGTAACGGTTAGCAAGCTAGACTAGCAAACCTACACGAATGAGTTCGAGTCTCATTGGGCGCCCCATTCATTCGGCCTTGTGCTGCAAAGAGCTTTGTAAATTGTCAAGACCATCATCAAGGCATACTGACAGCACGGGATCCCTCGACTCTTTCTTGCTTATCATGCCAAATCCTCTAGACTACACCCAGTATCCGCACAGAGCTGATGAATATAATTCGCTGCTGCACAGCCAATAGTGATCCACGTTTATAGAGAAAGTGTCGCTAATGAGTTCATCCTTACTCTCTAGCAGTGCCCACCATGTCCTACTCTTCTTACTTAGATAGTTTATCAGATAGGAAGTAAGTGGCCATACAGCTACTGTTGCTGCTTCCAGGATTTGTTCCAGATTGTGTGCATAATTCTTGTATAGTTCCCTAACATAACCATGACTCCAATTCGAACCAAAAATATAATTTCTAAATTGTATGGTTTAATACATATTTATCGCATGTAAAGTTTGTTTGTTTTTTTTTATCGTGTAACACTGAACATCAAAATGGATATTATTAGTAATATCTTCTGCGGGATCTCTTAAATCTTAAACTTATGAGTTTGATCAAAGGGAGCATTTACTACCGTTTAGGTCTTGTTTGTCAACAAAGACTTTAGCATTGAAACTAAGAATTATTTCGATGTATTAATATTTGAACAGATGATTCAGAAGAAAATTCACTTAGAGGCTGGGGCTGCAGAATACACCGAATGCATCTCTTTGGAGGGGTAAGACGAGTTTCCTGGATATGTCACTAAACAATCTGATGGTGAGGTTTCCGTAATAATAGAGCTTTGGGGAATGCAGGGTACGCCTTTATTGCCATTGCTCCCAGGTCCACACTGGCCCGGAGTGGTAACACCTGATAGAGTCCTATCAATAGGTCAAGTAGAAGTGTTTGACATCTAAACTTTACTTATGCTAATCTGAATTGTTTGAAATACAACTACTTATATGTATAAAAATGGATTTGGCATTATATAAACTCCAATAGTTGATATGCTATAAAACCAAATCAAACTTTATTTAGAAAAAAATCTCAAGAGCGTACTTAAGATATGTTAGATGGCTTTTAGAAGTATTTTTTGTCGAAAACTTCAAATTCATGACCGCAGAGATCAACATTTCACATTGAAAAGACAGTTATTGTTATCGTCGTAAGAAATGGAATGGGCAACCCGTGTTCAAATCCTGGACGAGGCTTTTAGTTTCACTTAACGCTGATGCTTTTGAGAAAAGCATGAATCTGTTCGTACCTCCGGCTATGAGTAAATAGGCAGATTGGGTTATCTACCCTTGATTAGGCAACCATTTTTGATAAAGGAAAACACTGAAATAAAACCAGCTTTACTCCGCTTAAAACTGACCTTGAGTCACATCCAGCCCGTGCCCAAATACCTCGAGTTATCTCATGGTTAGATATTCAAACTTTCTAAAACCGGATCATTATTCATGGGAGAGGGAACGAAGACACTCATTATTAAGCCGACCTGGAAAATGCTTTATTCTCCAAGTTGCAGAATTTTAACGTTATTAGGCTAAAAAAAAAAAATAAAAAATGGCAAAGTTTTCGTGATGTTATGGTAAGATACAATGGCCGACTCATTATGATATCGATCTTTTCACTCGTGTCATTAAGATGTTCAAAGTTTTGTATCATATGCAAGACACAGCTAAGTCACCGATAACTGTTGACAAACATGACAGCAGCTGATCTATTGATTTGACACGCACAATAAAGAAAAGACAGGAATTGCAATATATATATATATATATATATATATATATATATATATATATATATATATAAAATCCACCATTTTGCTTTTTTCGTTTCTTGTCAATATTTGCTTAACGTTCTCTCCTTGGTTAAGGTTACAGAATCTAATTTTGTCCTCGCAAAGCAGAAAAATAGCGAGTCAGTAAAGTCAATGTATCGATTAGTTTTTCTTTCCAAATAAAATTGCTAATGATAAGTCGTGAATTCTTTTGACTTTCTAAATATCCGTCCCTATCGGCCTTCATTCTTAGCAGGTTCTCTAGCCGGCATCCAGTGTCCGCGCAGGTGATGCATGTAAATTTCGTTGGTCGGCCAACATGAGTGTGTTTATGTGTACGAGTCCACAGGAAAACGCTACTAAGAATGATCGTTTTATTTTATTAGATATATCAGATTTCTACATGATCGATACCGGGTCAATTGTAGTTTATTCCTTTCATATGCACACATTGACATCTTTTTCCGTAGATGATATATTGTAAACGAAGTATATGAACTCGTCAACAGGACACCTCTGGAGGTGTAACGGTTAGCAAGTTAGACTAGCAAACCTGCACTAAATATTCCTATGTAATACCAATGATTTTAAAAGATCTATTTGACCCATAAATGAGACCCTAACAGGTACTTCCACTCCGAGACTAGACTGATTGCATTTCACATAGCACTAATACTCTTGGGAAAGGTATGAACCCAATTAATATCCCTCCAGCTATGGGTAAATAGCAGGGCAGACTGGGTTCTTCAGCCTTGGTGAGGCAATTAGTCTAGGAGAAGGAAAACCCTGAATTCAACCCTGTTAAACTCCGCTTAAAAATTAACCAAGTTTCATATCCTGCCCGAGCGGAGGGATTAGATAAATATGATACTTCCACTCCGTTCACAGTGGTTTTGTGAGTAATAGCAACTAAGGAGCGACTTCATTTCCAGAACTGAAGCCTCACTATCGGATTCAATCAATTGGAGATCTTACTCTACCACCGGGGATGTAGTCAACGTCTTTTTTGCTCTGATGAGAAACTGAAAATTCATATTTATATGCTTATGTATACACATGATTAACTAATAGATAATGTGTAGAATAGACAGGTATTTTATTCTATGTAATATTGCCCTTAAAGCGGTATCTATTGATGAAATCAAATGTTTTATTGGAAATAATGTCAATTTGCCATGTAGAGGACGTCTCCCATCACCCGAGAATTTTGCGCCTGGCTTTAGCATCAAAAGGTCAATCAAGGGAACTCACACAGTAGATGGAAAAATAGTCACACGCAAGAGTCGGGGGTTTATGGATATGACAAGTCAGTTACCTGTAGAGCAACAAAAAATATTTCCATTTCCAGGCTACCAATGACTGGAACAATGAAAATGACTAACGATGGATATAGAACGCAGGTAGAATTAGATTCATGCCTTCCCACAATCCTATTAGCCTAAACGTAAGATAAGCAGTCGCAATCGGAATTCGAACTTAGTTTGGGAATTCCTTTTTCTGGGTTGCGATCCATTAGGTCGGCAGTTCCTACTTCCAGCACCATGCACATTAAAAGTGGTAATATTTGTAATAACAGTTGCCAACAAAAAAAAAGCCAAACCCAACAGAGAAAACATGGAATCCTTATTGCATCACCAAGAGAATCGCTTAATATAAAACGTGCAAACATTAGCAATGTCATCGCCAACATGAATGTGTTCACATATGAAGAAAACAAAAAAAGCTAACTTTTTTTTTTTCTCAAAATGTTCAATGTGCGTCTGAATGATGTGCATGATTGTGTCGGTGAATGGAAGTGGAGAAAAATGAAATAAGTTGAAGATGCCTCTAAAGAATATTGAATTTACCGCTCTCTACCAAAAAGAAATTTGCGACACAAACTGTGCTTTTCTTTCTTTACAAAAATACAAAAACACGATCGCCCATGAGAATATATTGCTTTAAGCTTATGCCAACTGTTGTGTTAGGAAGTACCGTGTTTATTTTGCCTGTTCTACGCTTAAGCGCGAAGCAAATGTCACAGAACATTCGTTTTTATTTTATTACATTTATCGTAAATGTTGTTAAAGCTAAAGTCAATGCTTTCATTCAATAAAACCTCCGCTTTGTGTTCTCTCTCATTATGTCCTGCTGATAGTAAGGATTCTCACATGACTCTTTCGCCATCTGTTTATCATCCGTCGCTCTTGGTAGGGTCTTTAGTTGGCACCAAGTGTTCACACAGAGCTGATGAATATAGGTTTTGCTGGTGGCAAACAATGGTGTAACAATGTGTGAGCTCCCACAAAAGAATCTCCTTTATGTACTCGTCCCTGCTACTCCAGCTGTGCCCAACATGCCTTGCTCATCTTACTTGAATGATTTATGAGATGGAAGGTAAGTGGCTGTACAACTGCTGTTTTAAAAGGTGTTGTGTTCTGGTATAGTTTTCTTCTAACTTTTTGTCATAATGCTTCCTCAAAATCAAGGAAAAATAAACAAAAATTATATATATATATATATTACGCACACACACAATAACTACAGTACCCGTACTTCCCTACAACATTTTTTTTTCAGGATAGTGTTTCAGTTTGCTTTAATACCAATTAAAAATTTTAAAAAACTAATTTTAGTTTCAGCCTTTTGTACACAAACATGCCTCTATAATCTAACTGGACTGATTCTATATAAAAATGAAGATTTACTATATACTTATATTTATGTATGAGGGTTTATATTTTTTTGTTTTGCACTTATTGTACTGCAAGGCAATATACCATTGCAGTACTAAAGAGAATTTTTCGACCTCGTTGTGACCCCGCCGTAACAAAAGTGAACGAACGCTAAACTGTTAAAGTACTCAAAGGTTTATTTACTACTACGTAGCAAGTAGTCGCCGAGAGAAAGAGAAGTTGGTTGGGTTTTATGGCATATCAACCTTTATAGGTTATTTAACGCCAAATTCATTTTTATGTAAATAATTAGTTTTATTTCAAACAATTCAGTTTAGTATGAGTAAACAGTTTAATTGTCAAAAACATTTCTATTTCAAACTATTCAGTTTATTCAAACTGTTCTAATTCAGCTAATTCATTTTAGCGTAAGTACAGATTTTGTTTACACAGTAAATTGTCAAATCAGTTCTATATATTACAATTCAGCTTAGTGTAAGTACAGTTTCAATGTCAAAGACAGCTTAATTTCAAACAATTCAGCTTAGCATAAGCACGCAGTTTAAATCTAAGTACAGTTTAATTGTCAAAAACATTTCTATTTCAAGCTATTCAGTTTAATCAAACAATTCAGTTTAGCATAAATATGCTGTTAGTTCTATTTAACCGATAGACCAGGTGCTACCACGCCAGGCCAGAGTGGACCTGGGAGCGATGGCAATGAAGGGGTGCTCCGCATTCCCCAAAGCCCCAGCATTATTGGAACCTCACCATTAGACTGTTTAGTGTCATATCCAGGACACTCATTGGTGGGGAGGTCTTACACTTCTGCAGAGATGCAGTCAATGTATTCCAGCCGACTGGGCAAAAGACAAAAATAAACCTGTCATGGTGGGGAAGGGAGACTAGACACAGACTTTGAATTTTTTGCTGATTTTAACATGTCTGTCCCCCCCACACACACACACACACACAACTAGCAGCAAGTAAACTTTCGACTCCTTACATCTTCATGTGTGGTGCTCTGACGTCTTTACCTTATCACTTCTCGCCGTCAACTCCCGAAAGGACACGAGTCGTCCCCTCACTTCCGCCTGTCGTGTCGGTGGGAGGGACATCCACTCACTCGCCCTACGCAAGATCTTTAGACCTTCAATTCTCCCTAGTCATTTTTAATTAACACGAGTGCCTCGGCCTAGCTATTCGGACACTATCAATTTTATTTACTTTTCTATGATTCGCTCAATTACGTTACAGTAATACATTTTTTAAAAGTAGTATAAAATTACCTGAGTGGAAAAAGTAAAGAACTCATAAGCAACGTTCTCCTATAGACCCCTTCACATAGATGTTCCAGTGTTGGCCGATCAGCAAGAACTTACCTACAACAAGGATGTCGTTTGGAAGACTTGCCAGGAGAGTTGGATGGACAGATAGAGTCAGGGAAATCCGTGCTAGCAACGCGTCTTGATGATCCCCTGCAAAGGGATAAGATCTCTCAAAAGGGCGTGTTATGGGCATAAGAATAGACTGCATCTGATGGCGAGACTACAATTCTGGAGATCAAAGGAGTGTAAAATACTCCTTGATTGCCATTACTCCCAGGTCCCCTCACACGGTAATGTCTGTTAGGGTCCCATCTATGAATCCAAATAGTTCTATATGAAAATTCGTATTCGTTAGGAATACTTCATGCCATAGAACTAAATCATCAAAATGAAGAATCATTATTTATTGCAAAAACTATTTACTTATGATTATTATTAATTACTTGAAACCCTGTAACTGTGAAAACAAATGACTTGATCAACAGAAATAATTACTTGAAACTATTATTATTTGTATTAGATAGTTTTATAGTTTCAAGTATTCTTTCATACAAATTATGTGTATTTGACGGGAATACTTAAAATCATAATTGTACGAACAAAAACTACAAAGAATGTAAATAAATATAAATGTAAGGTGAATGCAATTCCCTAACCTCCAGATATTAAATAACCGTAGACAAGTCGACAGTTAAAATTAATCAATCAAATTAGTTAATCCTTAATACATACGCCATTATATCAGCATCTCCTTAAGATCAAAGATTGTGTATTATCGTGGTTACAGCGTAACCAAGTACAACTCGTTTCATATTGGAGAAAAAAAACAGGCACCTCTAACTACCCATCAACTTTTACAGATGTTACGAAAGAACTTTTCATGGCACGCAAAATCCCAATAGGTTATGCGAAATCAATATTTATGTCGATAAATTCAAAGCCATTTTCAGTTGATTTTTTTATTAGATGGCTGAGTGCTTCATAGTGGTATAATTGTTAGCAAACCAATTTTGCCGATCATTGAGTGAATACAGTCTTCACGTGGTGACCTATACTTTTCACCTCGTTTGAAAATTCAAGCTTTTTTGTAACTAATTTTCTTCTCTGCCTTCCAAAACCAAAATTTGATCTTAGAATGTCAGCTTCGTTACAGGTTAAATCACGTGTGACTTATTTAATTCATATTCGTTGGCACTTTTGCCGCAATCTCATGAATATATTGACTAACGTATCAAAAAGTTCAATGATTGTAATCATTTCCAACAGGGAACAAAACACCAAAATATTTTTGTAAACCCAATAATATTGCGAGTATATTAATCGATGACACCACAATCAGAGACAGTAGAATTATCCGATCAAAAAAAAAAAAAAAAAAAAAAAAAAAAACAGGGCCATTCGTTTAGAAGTGTAATAGAAAAAACATGACCCTATCTAAACTAAGCGATTGATAAAGAACAGATACCAACACGCATACACACAATAGAGAATGGGAATAAAATCATTGATACAACAATAAACTCGACTCAGTAAATGATAACTTCAATCTAAAACAAATCCATTAATGTTTTGATTCCTCAATAGGCTAAATGTTATTAGCGTCTACATTGCACATTGAGCAACAAAGATTGTATTTATATTATAATGATCCTATTTTGCTATGTAGGTTACCCTAACACAGCAAAAAATGGCACACTGCCGTGAGTTTTTTTGTTACTGTGATACTATTAAAATTATTTCGAGACTCAAGCAATTTTCAACTTAGTATACGTCTCGCACTCAACCCGAGTATTTTAACTTATCTTACTGTCAAATCCTAATTGCTGAATACTCGTTTCTTATTAAAAATTATATAAATAAAATTTAACTCAAGATTAAGCTTACTGAACACTGAAGATGGTATTTACATAAATATACTCGATTTTTCTGATGGATGTTTCTAAGGAGTTCTTTGGATTAATGTTTTGTTAATATAGTTTAATTGCTTCAACGTATTCTCTGGAAAGTTCAATGTTCCGTACAAACAAATATATCTATTGAATCATAAAAGCATCACGTTGTAAATTTTAATTAAAAATTAATATCCAATTCCGTAAAGAGCAATCACTCGATGCCATTTGACTCATACCAATGTTATAGTACAAACTTATCTTTGCGCATGCTCTGTTGCAACAAAGCTAGTATCTCAAAGATGACAAGTTGTTTTGTATAATAATTCAAAATAAATACGTGGAAATATTTTGAAGAAGTTACCAGTTGAAGTCACCAGTTCAGATATTTTCTTAGGGAACATATTTCAATTGAAATAAAAATTCAAAAAAAATTTTTTTAAAGTGAGCAAATAAAAATATTCAAAACTTTATATTTGCAAATACAGAAAACGATTCGTTACCCAAAAATTCGTTCTGAATTGTCCAGCAGGACACATGGTGTAACGGTTATAGGCGTTGGTTCCCTAAGCTTCTAAGGAGACAATCACCTGGAGGCTGCAGGTTCAATCCTAGCTGCAGGCCAGTAACAATACAGGAATACTTAACACTTGTACCCAGTTATGGCTAACGGAATCAGAACATACGACCCCCGTGGATTCAATAAAGGACGTAGTTCGATGTTCCGTGAAGGTTCCCGAGTTCGACAAACACCTGAAGGAGGCCGGAGGACATATCGGCCGAAATGTTGTGGAAATAACAATAAAGATGAAGACAATAATCCGAAAACCCTTAATGATAAAAGATTCCCAATTTTTGATTATTATCCGAATATATACACAACAGCTGTATATTATAAAACAATACCCTGTGTAAAAGTAAGATATTTTAGAAGAAAGTTTTCCTTTTATTTCATCTGAAAACATGAATTGAATTTCTCACGAGTTTAGATATTTAATTTCTTTTCAATTTATGTTTTGATGACAAAGTAGGATATTGTATTAAGTGGATCAAATGTCTTTTAGCTTTTAAAAATTAATGATACTCTATTTTAACAGGTTATTTTATAAAATAACTGGTCAGACAGAAAAAAAATGCTTAACACAAATAAAACAAAAATAAAGGCGCAAAAAGTGAATATCTTTGAGAAAACTATTTACATTTCTCAAATTTATCAATACATCAAATTCCTAAAAATGGATCCAGCCGAATTTGACAATTTCAAGATTTATTTTATTCCAAAACTTTAACGAAAGATGTCGCTTAACGTAGCTGAAAAAGGAAAATTGGAGCTTATTTTTAAAATATGCAGCATTGATTTGTGATGGGGGAAATTGCATTCTCTGGCAGCATAGTTTTAACCAGTAAAGAACATTCTCGTCAAGTGAAGTCATTTTTAATAAACCTAATGCACAAAATTTTATAGAGCGTTTTTTTTCATAAACTAAATACCTCAATAGTAAAATCTAGTGCATCATATTTATATATATGTATATATATATATATATATATATATATATACATGCAAAGATATAGGACCGATGCACTAATCTGTTTTATGTCTAATGAAAATTAGATTGATTTTAATCACATGAAAATATCGAACTAACGTTAAAGTGACTTTTTTGTATTCAATTTGCAAACGAAAGGACTTACACTTGAGCCAAAATCAGACAATTCATTTTATTACAAAATAACATACCTGATTAATATTTTCTGTAATAAAAAAATCAATTTAGATAATAAAGAAAAAATATCGTATGAAAAATGCTTTATTATTCTTTTACAAGTCGTTTTTCATAATACTAAGTACAACGGGTTTCGAAAAAAGTGGTCAACGCAACAAATATAAAAATATGACAAACCTAGTTATCATAAAATTCTGCTAATAGAAAATTTTACTTACCTAAATATTCGTTTTGAAATCTTTGGTTGAATATATATGTATATATAGACAGAATTTGGCGTTAAATGACCTACAAAGGTTGGTATGCCATAAAAACCAAACAACCAACCAACCAGAACATCGCTCATAGGAGAAGGTTTTACCCCTACCACACACCGACAGGTTATTTTGGGGTACCAAAAACACTGCAATATTTTTTCTAAATTCCTTTAAGAATTTATTTGGGGATTTATTTTTGTCTAAGAAGACAGTTTCCTTTTTTTTTTTAATTAAAACAATTTTTCTATTTTGTTTAGATTTCTGAAAAGACTATAATATAAACTTTTTCTCACTTCTGTTAAAACTAAATACAGTAATATAATTTATATTATTTCCCTCGGCAAATACTGAAAAGAATGCAACAAAACAACTGATGAATTAAAGATTTTCATCTTCAGTATTTTTAATTTTATGTTACTCCCCAAAACATAGCTTATTTAACGAGATAATTTATAACTTAAAATTTAGCTGTATGATAGGAATGTTCAGCAACACAGAAAATATATACTTCAGTCAGACCGACTTTGTTACAACTAAATACACCTTATAATAAAAGCCCATGGAATTTTTTTTTTCGAGTTTATTTACTTCACACATCAAAATTGTGAAAGCGGGTTGACAAAGATTCACTGACCGTCATTTCTCCTTCGTATGACAGATGTAATAATACAAACTGCTCATATGCTTTATAAATAGTCCATTTTAAACATGAAATCTAAGTAATCAATCATTGACACCCCAGAAGTCTTCGAGTGCCATTTCCGGTGATAAATTGGTAAACTTCTTTTTTTCCCTGGTTTAATATTGCTTATTACAAAATAATGACGCAATTTTTAAAGACGGGCAGTCATTTCCTATTCACAATCACTATCGAAAAAAAGTAGAAGACATGTTTCCGCAATATATTGGCAAGAGAACTTATCAAACTAACGGGATTCGTTCCAACGGTTGGCACAGTCTAACAACCGATTTGATTCTGTATAGAAACTGCCCCAGAGATGAAAACGTATTCTTAATGCATTAAAATGCACAACAATATAAATATATTTCGATAAAACAGGATAAAAATTCACGACTCACTGACACGATCCTCAGGTGAGAAATAGGAGATATGCTTACTTGAATATCGACTACTAGAAATTAATTTCTTAAAAGGG
This sequence comes from Sepioteuthis lessoniana, assembly GCA_963585895.1. Classification (NCBI taxonomy): domain Eukaryota; kingdom Metazoa; phylum Mollusca; class Cephalopoda; order Myopsida; family Loliginidae; genus Sepioteuthis; species Sepioteuthis lessoniana. The sequence continues at coordinate 100,295,864 of OY757920.1, forward strand.
CTTTTTTGCACACTGTCATACCGAGCATTCCTATTTAATACTGCGCGCAAATTAGTAACAATTAATAATCGATAAACAATTATAGTTTCAAGTAACTATTCTTAATGCAAATAACTTAGTTATATAGTATAAAGTATGTATTTACCCAACCCCAGAGCACGAGCAGGATATGACACAAGGTCAATTTTAAGCGGAGTTTAACAGGTTTGAATTCAGTTTCTGTTCTACACTGGTTGTTATACCAACGTTAAAGAGCCCAATCTACTGTTATTTACTCATAGAAGTAGAGAGGATAGTTAACTTCATACCTTTTGCAAGGGTATTAACGCTATGGGAAAAGCAAACGACCTCGCTCATGATTTGAACTCGGGTCTCCGTGTCTATTTCCCAACGACGACAAAAATTACACCACGAGGAATCAATGATATGGCATCAAGTATTCAATCTAATATCAATTTTCAAACATTTCTATTTAACCCATGGATGAAACCTAAACAGATATTACTATTCTGGCTCAGAATGGACCTTCGTGTCTTCGCAATCAAGTGGTACTCTCAATTCCCTGGATCTCCAGACTTGGCGCTTTATAATCAGGTAGAGTTTAGTGTCATATCCAGGATACTTATTGTTTCAGGGGTCTTACATCTCTGTAGAGGATACAGTCTGCATATAATCAGTCTCGACGACAAAGGGTAAGTATTTGATTTAAACCTCAATGCCCTGATGGATGAAGCAATGTCAGTCAAGAAAAAAAATGGATATTAAACTTTAATTAGACGTCAAGTCTTACTTCTGAGGTCACAACATGTTATTGAGATACATGTATGCTCGAATGTTTAACAAATCATACAATTAAACTTTTTTATATTAAGAATACTTGATCTTATAGCTGAAAAATCTGTTTAAAAAATTCAAAAATATAAATATGAACAATAAACGCAATTCTCTTAGCTTAAAATAACCCAAGACTTGTTTGCATGCCGTTAAAATCTTTACTTTAAACATTTAAAGTACAATATCTACAATAGCCTTAAAGCTCTTAAAATTACACTAAAATAATAATTAGTTCCTTTATAATCACTGTACCATTAGAATAGTTTTTCATCCAACGATTAAGATTTTACACACACACTTTCAAATATATTCTATCACTGACCTTTCGAAACTTGAACAGAATTGCCTCAAGGCATGAATCCATTTATTCTCCCCTCATCAAAGGTTAAATATTAGGGCAGAATTAGTTCTACCTTCGTTAAGCAATCAATCTAGGAAAAAGAAAACTCAGTTCAAATCAGTAAACTCTGCTAAAAATTGACCTTATGCCACACCTTGTTCTTGCCACAACTAACCTAAGCTGAATAAATAACTGTTTCACAATCTTTTTGTAAAATAAATGTAAATTTCAATGGGAAGTGACATTCTTTACAAACACCGACATTTATAACTATAAATAGAACAATGACAATCGATCGCGAAATCTAAAGATTGATTTTTAACGGCATATCAACAAGTCTTGTGTTATTTTATGCTAAGAGAATTGCGTTTATTGTTCATATTAACATTTGTGAAGTTTTTAACAGATACTTGAGGTTATAAGATTAAGTATTCTTAATACAAAAAAGTTTAGTTGTATGATTTTAAGTATTCCTATCTAATATAAATAATTAGATGGTTTCAAGGAGTAATTTCTATTTAATAATTGTCATTTGTTTACATTATTATGGTATCGAGTAACCAATAATAACCTTTAATAAACAATCATAGCGTCCGTTAACTATTTTAATACAAATAATCTCACGGTATCGAGAATTCCGATTGAATACCAATTTCCATTCGACTCGTCGATGGGTCTATTATTAAAATATTACAACAGTGAGTCATAGTGGACCTGGAAGAAATGGCAATGAAGAAGTACCCCACACGCCCCAGATCTTTAATTGGCGCGTCATCAGATGCAATTCAGGTTGTTTTTTTTTAACTAAGACATCCCCTTCAGGGAGTTTATACTCCGCTACAAGAAATACCTTATTCTAAGCTTTGCCGACTGGTCAGACGAAGGCTTTTCTCACTACAGCAATAAGAAATTCTGTTATCATCCCACAAAGTAGCATTCGGCAAAACATACCTCGAGTTACCTGAACAATGGAATTTCTCATTTACTCTGCAGAAAGACCAGGTCTCTAACAATTCAAAAACTATTTTCGGTTTAAATTTTGACAGAATTTGAACTAAATATTAATATTCATTCAAATACAAAAATAGTACATTTTATTTCAACATTTTCATATCTATATTAATATTTGGGTCATTTTTTATTCTTAGAATTTGAAATTTTATAATTTTCATCGATAAATTTACTTTTCTACCTCTAGAAAATTTTGATTTCTTTATCCTCTAACTGCTGATTATATATCAACTTGAATAATTTCCATCAAAAATGGCAGAATTATTTACATGTAGATCGGCACTTTCGATTAAGATCAATCGATTGCTGGTATTTTAACCAAAGATCAGATACCGATTCCGTCTAGGATCACTGAATAGTATATCTTTCATTACTATCATAATTTTTTCTGAAGCTTCGTTAATGTGAATTGTAATTTGATATTATACTGGTTCGAGCCCGAAGGTCGAGGTGTTATGCTCTTATTCTGGATATCAGAGCTGGGGGGGGAGTCAGTTTGATCCTTGACAGAGTGCACAAATGCTTCACTAATCCTTGAAGTAACGATCCCTACCTAAATATGCTGCTTATTAGGTGCTCTTAATCTAATGGCTATCGTTGTAGGAAAGGCTCGAATACAAATAATGGCTATCGTTGTAGGAAAGGCTCGAATACAAATAATGGCTATCGTTGTAGGAAAGGCTCGAATACAAATAATGGCTATCGTTGTAGGAAAGGCTCGAATACAAATAATGGCTATCGTTGTAGGAAAGGCTCGAATACAAATAATGGCTATCGTTGTAGGAAAGGCTCGAATACAAATAATGGCTATCGTTGTAGGAAAGGCTCGAATACAAATAATGGCTATCGTTGTAGGAAAGGCTCGAATACAAATAATGGCTATCGTTGTAGGAAAGGCTCGAATACAAATAATGGCTATCGTTGTAGGAAAGGCTCGAATACAAATAATGGCTATCGTTGTAGGAAAGGCTCGAATACAAATAATGGCTATCGTTGTAGGAAAGGCTCGAATACAAATAATGGCTATCGTTGTAGGAAAGGCTCGAATACAAATAATGGCTATCGTTGTAGGAAAGGCTCGAATACAAATAATGGCTATCGTTGTAGGAAAGGCTCGAATACAAATAATGGCTATCGTTGTAGGAAAGGCTCGAATACAAATAATGGCTATCGTTGTAGGAAAGGCTCGAATACAAATAATGGCTATCGTTGTAGGAAAGGCTCGAATACCAGATTTCGAGTTCTGAACAAGGCGCTAATACCCTTAAGAAAGGTATGAATCCAACTTGACGCTTTAACTTTGGTATAGCATCTCGTCAAGAGAAAGAAAACTGAATTCAAACCAGTTGTAAATCAACCCTGCCGAGACACTACATGAGGAGCGCCTCCAAGAGCAAAATTAGAATACGGGACCAGTGAGTGAGGGAAATAAAATAGATAAATAAATAAAACTTTTGAACATGTTTAATCTGGTTATAAAATAAGAACGTGTACCCATGCCACAATTATGTTCATTGAAAGCAAAAAGAATATAAATATATCAACGGTTACTTCATGTCTAAGTAGAAAAAACACGGTCACTCTTTTGCCTATCTGTTCGGCATCAGCTTCATTAAAACTTACAAAAAAATGAATACGTGCGAACAGCGAATCAATTCTAATTCCAAAATGGAAGTCTTTCACTTGTGCTAAAACCATTTTATCTTGGTATTACTCTTATAAAAAAATAAAAAATAAATTTAAAAAAAACGCGACTTGATACAATTTATTTAAATAATAAAAATCACTTGTCTGGGTGGTATAAAGATATGAATGCTTATGGGAATTTTTAGAGAAAGAGAGAAAACAGAATCACTGTCTTTTAACACACACACACACACACACACACGCACACACACACGTTTGTGTGCGAACAAATGTCGGGAAACTAATTCCGACAGAAATTCACTCAAATATAAATGGATTTATTCTAACGGCATGACAACCAGTCATGGGTAATTTTATTTCAAGAGGTAGGGAATTGCATTCATTGTACATTTTATATTTATATTTCGTGCTGTTAAGATTTTTTTCACTCAGTTCTGTGATATCAAGCATTTCAATCAAATACAATTTACATTGTTGTATGGTTTCAAATATTCCTATCGAATGATAATCATAATATAGATTCAAGTTACTCATTTTTAGTAATTAGTAATTTCTTAATACAATTTGTTATAGAGCACGAAGTATTCCTATCCAATTGGAATCATTTTTATACAGATCTATTGGGCCCATAGATGAGACTAAATTTTACAATTCTATGTCAAAGTCAACATGGGAGTAATGACAATGAAGAGGATCTCCACAAGAAAAGATTCACCAACAGATGCTGTTAAATCCATTTTGTGGCGAGGTCTTACCTCTATGCAAGGGATACTGTCGGTGTATTTTAAACCCGACTGACATATGGTTCGAAGTTTCCTATTGATTTTGTCCTCGTGATGTCATTTATCCTTTAATGGAATCTGTCCTGGCAAAGGGAAAGTAATTGGTGATGGCCATCCATCTTCTCTCCATGTAATATTTGTATTGGGTTACATGGTACCAGTAAGCAAGTGACAATCTCAAAGAATCTTTATATAAAGCTCAAATGTGATGTTATATTAAAACACTGGAATTTGTAAGGAAACAGACACGCTTAGTTAAAAGATTAAAAACCAATGACCGATAATAATAATAATAAAAATCTCTACGATCATTATTTCAAAGTTAAAACAGTAATAATTTAGAATGATATTTGACCCTCAAAACAAATTAAGAGTAATTGACGCAGGAAATCCTATTTTAACCAATCCTTTCAACACTGATATAATTAATTGAAAAACAAGTTCGGAACTAAAAACTCTTTCGTAAACATCGAAAAGTTGCGTCAGATAATTCAACAAAAGAATGTATATTTTTAGGATGGTGAAATAGTATTTTTAAGTCTAAACGAATGCACTTGACTAACTCAAAAATCAAATTGTCTTCGTGTATAAACAATAATCCAGTTGAAACCTCCTTTGAATTTTATGTTACTTTTTGCCTGATCCATTCTTCAGCTCTCCTTGAGTATTTCTGAAGAGGTTTTCTTTGCATACAGTCTTATCAAATAAGACTAATATTTTTAAACAGATCGATTTGACTCATTGATGGAACAGATTCTACCACTCCGGATCAAAGTGTACCAGAAAATAATGACAACGAAAAGGTATTCCCACTTCCCCACAGCTCCAGAATTGGAGCCTAACCATTAGATGTAATTTAGTGTCACGCCCACAACACTGCTTTTTGGAGAATAGGGTCCTACCCCTCTGCAGGGGATACATTCAGCGTTTTCTAAGCGCCACCGACAAAATTGAAACCTTTGAATCGTATGTTAGTACAACGTTTTGGTTGATCCATCCTTCAGCTCTCGTCAAGTTGTAATTTACTAAGCTTTTTGATTAGATGTGGCACAAGGCCATATGAAAGGGGTACCCAATGAGACTCAAACTCTCACGAGTAGGTTTGCTAGTCGAGATTGCTAACCATTACACCACCAGAGGCGCCCTTCAGCTCTCGTCAAGTGTGTCAGCAGTGAAAGATTTCATTTTTATTTCCCGGAAAAATTTGAGGATTTTGTTTTTTTAACCGACGATTTACACAACAGACGAGAATTGAAAAGAGATCATCTGAACAATCAAAAAGAATCTGAAAGAATTTAATTGATCGAACCGTATTTGCCACAGAGACTGCATTATTTTAAAAAAAAAAACATCGCTTAAAGTTGACAAAGTTAACATACTCGGTCAAAATAAACTTTTCAAATATTCACCGAATATGCATCAAAATATGGTGAGAGTCTCTGCAATGTAATTTTAATGTTTTAGATGCAAATGTAGAGAAGAAGTATAAGACTGTTACCAACATGAAAGATTCTTACCTTCCATAAAGAGTCTAAAAGTGGACATGTCGTCTTTAGTCTATTTAGAGTTATATGCGTGTGTGTTCAAATGGCTGTTGACATTGAGAAAACAAATATCGTCTAGTATCATCTTGAACAGAAATCTTACAAGTTTCTCTCAGAGGTTATGTGAGACGAGACAGCTGGTAGGATTCACGACGTCAGCCAATGTCCGTACACGTCTGTTTCAAACTAATTTTCATCTTGCATCGTATCTCTCCGTTTAAGCTTTATAACATTTTTCTGAAATTAGAATTTAACAAAAAATGCAGATACATTTTCTTGTCTTTATCTTCTAACTACTGCCTATAACTAGCATAAATCCTGTCAAAATTAGTTGAGTTATTTACTGTTAGGTTGGCACGTCTGCTTAAGATTAAAATGTCGCTTCCAGGTACTTCTACCCAGCATCAGGGTTCATGTGCCCCTCGACGTTTCGTATTGAATCACAAGGTAGTATCTGTTCTATTTCCCCAACCGTATATTCTTTCTAAATCCCCATCAATTGGTAAAACTTGAAAGAGTCAAAAGTTTTTTTTCAATATTTTAGTATGTGCTAGTTTTCAGCGCGTATATCACGTGACTGAAGCAGTTAAAGTCGTGGTAGGTACACGCAGTAGTTAGTGTCATCGTGCTAATGAGTTGGCCGATACGTTTGTGTTGTGATTCACGGTGTGGGTGATTCGAAAGTCGCAAAGATCAAAGTGTAACAAAGTCTAATTCGGGAATTTATACTTTACAAATTCGAACTGAGTCCTAAAGCCACAAACACAAGCAAAAGCACACTTATGTGAAAGTACAGTAACTAGATGGTTAAAGAACTTTAACACACCCACAGTCATGGTCAGACAGGCTTCAAACAGTCGTTTCCGAGGCCGTGTTCCAAGCCGTTGTGGAAAAATCGGCGATTAGCACTAACAGTATCGGCCGAACTCCGCATCAGTTCAGTGTGGTTTGTTCTTTTCACGGCATTGATGTTGAATTGTCTCAAATTAGCAAAATACAGCAAAACTTTCACCTCACCCTACTATTAATTTAACTCCATCTTTCAAGAGGGAAGAGAAATTGGATTCATGCCTTTACTAAGAGCATAGCGCGAAGAGAAAAGTTAATAGCCTCTTCAAGAATTTGAATTTGTCTTACCTAGTATTGTCTTCGACAACCATTACACCATCTTCACCCTCGTAAAAATAATGCACACTATATGGGATATAGTTTTATACCTATGAATTTCAATGTACGATTTTTTTCGGAAAAATTGATACCGTCTAACAAAAGTGAAATATTTTCAAGTTATAAAGTCATTAAGATAAATTTTAGTGATACAAATGAATCTTCAAAAAAGGTGCGGAATCTCATAAGCACATTTGGTGATGAGGATTAAATTAATCAATTTTAATGTTATCAACACTGACAAATAGCGTCGTAAAAAAAATAAAAGCGAATACAAGAAACAACTTAACCTGTTTGAACATCACGTCACAATTTCTTCAGCGAATTTAATAATATATTTATAAAATTAATGATTTTTACCAAATGACAAAGCAAACAAGTTTTATTTAAGAGATAATAACCAAAAGACATCAGATTTTTTAAAAATTATATCAACATTTAATCAAGTTAGGGTCATTTCATTAATTACGAAAATTGTAATCTTATACGCTTTCACTGTTAATAGAGTTATGGAGACTTTACGCGCCCCATTCAAACATCTGGATAAAACTTTTAGTGTTCATCAGCTTGACTGAACTTCTTTTTTTTTTTTAATTTGTTGGTAGTTTTTATCTTCTTTTTTTTTCCAGCACATTCACATTCTCACACCGAATAATCACGGAATGTGAATTAATAAGTTTTCAAAAAATAAAAATAAAAAGCCAGCCGCCAAAAGAAAAACGACAAAATTCAACATCTCGTTCTGCAGGCAAGGTCTAACAAGGTATGTTTGATCGAGCTCCGCGAACTGAAAAGCGATTGAACCTTTCAAAGCTACGGAAAGAGTCGGTTCTTACAGAGGAGCTTTTTATCCATTTCCAATAGCTTCTTCGGCTTCAGATACTGAATGGAGGGAATAAAGCTAAAGAGATCTTAACACTTGAAGCTAATTGAGTTTGGGGGGTTTCTCCTCCGCCCAATCAGACGATTAGTCCTGACTGACTTAACAGTCGTCGGTGACTACGCTACAATATACCCACTAACATGTCAATTATCCATTGACCACTGACTGATTATTTGTCAAGATTCCAAATTTTTATCCATTGACTTCATCTAATCTTATGGGGCAAATACTTCTTGCCAACGATCTACCCTGGGTGACCGTTGCAGCCATCATGTTCCTCTATAAAAACACAAAAATAAAAGTCGTCTCACCGGATGCAGACACAGATTTCTTTTACATTGTCACCGGTGTGCTGCATGAGGGCACATTAGCACCATACCTGTTCATAATCTGCCTAGACTACGTACTTCGGACGTCGATAGATTTAATGAAAGCAATGGCTTTACACTGGAAAAGGAAAGACGCAGACGATACCTAGCACGAACAATTATGGATGCGCACAACGCTGATGACCTAGCGCTTCTGGCAAATACACCCATAGTCTGTAGCGGGCAGCAAACAGCATAAACTTCTATGTTAACGCAGACAAAATTGAGTGCATGTGCTTTAATCAAAGAGGCGATATTTCCACAGTAAATTTTCACCTACCTTGGAAGCAGTCGATCATCTACCGAAAATGACAACAATACACGACTAGCGAAAGCATGGACAGCAATTGATGGGCTATCGATCATATAGAAGTCAGACCTATCCGATAAAATAAAACGCAGTTTTTCCAAACGGTGGACGTTGCCATACTACTGTATGGATGCGCCACTTGGACGCTGACTAAGCGTATAAAGAAAAAGCTCGATGGCAATTGCACAAGGATTCATCGAACTATATTTAGCAAATCCCGGAAACAACATTCCACAAAATAGCAGCTGTACGGCCACCAACCACCCATCTTGAAAACCATCCGAACGAGACATGCGGGACACTGCTAAAGGACTAAGGACGAACTCGTAAGCGACGTTCTTCTATGGACCCCTTCACCCGGACGCGCAAGTGCATGATGACCAGCTAAAACCTATCTACAACAGCGCTTTCCGGACACAGGATATCGCCAGGAAGACCGGCTGGAAGCGATGGATGATAGAAACCAATTGCGAGAGAGAGTTAGGAAAATCCATGTAAGCAGGACGACATGAACTTCATCTACATTAATTGCGAGAGAGAGTTTTTCTGTCTCCTATCTACAGCCAGATTTGGTATAAATACTTATTAGACAAAGAAGAAGGGAGTTTTTAATGATTCTGCGTGAAAGAAAAATAGTTATCTAACAATTGGTAGGAAGACATGTTGCTGCAAGTAGTAATAGTACTGAAATTACAATAGCAAAAAAACTGTCTGACAAAAATAATCTCAATCTTTGGAACCGTTGCCTTTGACCTTTCGGTTTCAACTTAGCTCATACCACTATTATAGGATTTACACGCCAAGATATTGGGAACGGAAGATATCTACTGTATCTGGATAATAAAGTCAGAGTGAACTTAAAAGTACGAGGATCATTAAATAAGTTTCCAGACTTTTTTTTTGTATAGGCACTTTTATTGATAGTCCAAACATGAAACTCTCGTCCCCTTCGAAGTAATCTCCTCCGGCTGCAATGCACTTGTTGTACAGTTCCAACAACTTCTCGAAGTCCTCTTGTGTGATCGTGTCAATGACTTTCATCACAGCCTCTTATCTCCTCAATTGTCTCATAACGACAGCCTCTGAGCTTAGGGAATAACCAAAAGTCATGGGGAGCAAGATCTAGACTATAGAGAGGCTGAGGAACTGTCTTGATGCCCATCTTGGTCAAATAGTCAGTGACAAGGATGGAGTTGTGAACTAGTGCATTGTCCTGGTGGAAATGCCACTGTCCCGATTTGAAGAGTGCTGGCCTCTTCCGACGGCATTTCTTCCTGAACTCCCTTAAAACCTCAACATAGTAACCCTAACCCTACCCCTTTGACCAATCAACTCTGATGTATTGACTTCCTTACTCCTCCCACACCTCTCATCATCCCTCACAGACTCCCTGCTTTCCTTGAATCTTATGCTACTCAAAAACTGATGTTCGATTCCTGCAAGATGCTCCAAAAGTAGTCTGATGCATTCCATACGTTTCTGTGGCATTTTTTTCAAGTTTAAAACAGAATTTTATTGCATACCGTTCTTCTAAAGTGTCATCACATCCAGATTGCATTTTTGAAATTCACCAGCTGGGACAATCAGGCTTTAGTAGATGTATTCCAATTGCTACTGTAGCTGTTCATTTGAATCTAAAATCATAAAAATCGATCAGTCATCTTATAAGAGGTATAGCAATAACATTCTGAATTGCCAAGAGTCTAGGACAATTTTAAATGCCTGTACAAAAAAGTCTGTAAACTTATTGAAGGGATACTCCATACTTCCCAGATGGACTGTAGACTCACCATCAAATGATCATACCCAGGACACTCGTTAAGAGGTCTTAAGTCTCTGCAGGAGCGCGACAGGGCAGACTAATAAGTTTAACAAGTTAGAGTGAACCTTGGGGTAATGGTAATTAAAGGGTGACTCCATACTTCCCAGATCTCAAAAACTGGACCTTCAGCATCAGATGTAGATTACTGTCATGCTCAAGAGCCTCTTTTTCGGGGCGGTTTTCTTATAGGGGATAGTCAGCGTATTTAAGCTCCATTGGTAGGGCTAGTACAAGAATTTACAGCATCCAGGGGGATCTTTGAGTTCCATCATACCCAGTTTTGCTCTAAATTCTTATTGTGCAAGCAAGGAACCTCTTGGTATTTCTAGAGAATCTTTAAGGTCCTTTCAGCATTACAATTTCATAAAAGCATCAAATTCACATAGCTAACCTCAAGTTTCCCTAATTTATCTACTCAGACTCAAAATCAGTCCTAGCACTATTGAGCAAAGATACAGGATTTCCTTTCTAAAAAAAAAAAAAAAAAACCCTAACGAGTGTCCCGAGTATGATACTAAACAATTTGATGGTGAGGCTCCAGTCCAAGTGATCTGTGTAGTGTGGAGTACCCCTTTATTTTCATTACTTCTAGGTCCACTGACCTGGACTGTTTCTGAACACACAAACAATCTAATTACAAAACAGAATTCATTTGACTTTAAATCGTAGAATAAAACACCAAACTTTATCTATAGTTCATGTATACTATATACTTTTTGGAGCACGAAAATCAAAAAATCAGCTATTTTCCAAGTGTTATTATATTTCAACGGAGTGTATCAATATTTTCTCCTGTCTGAAGAGCACAAAAATCTCGACAAAAAAATTTAAATTTCGTACAAGTTTCGCATTTTTTGTTTCTTGTTTCTTGACGCGCTTTTTTTTCACTCCGGTGTCGACTTTATTCGGATAAGTTTTTTGTTATTATCAATAATTCAACATTTACGAAAATTCATTTTGCGCTTTACAACTACAGAGAGTTGAATATATTTTATACATTTCATCTTACAAAAAATGTCATGATCGAAAAAAACCTACAAATAAAACATTTAACAACTGATGTCAAACGAAAAGTAACGCTCATCAATACAATGAGAATTTCTCCACTATTAACCGAGGAACCTCAATAATGCAATTACAACTTTAAAGAAAAATACTTAAATTTTCTTTTAGATAAAGCAATTAATTTTTGCTGGTATTATTCATCTTAAATATCATTTATAATGATAGGGTTATTATAATTTATCTTAACCCAAGTTGCTTTTTATCCCAATTATGAAGTGTCCAATTCCTAACAGTCAACCCAAGCGAGTTACGATAAAAGGAAACTTACTTTAAGATGAAGAATAAAATTAGTCAAAATTACAGATCTTATAAGTGCCTAATTGTCTGTCTTAATTGGTGTAATAAGTGTTCGTTTTGTCATATCTTGTTCGTAAACTTAACAGTATACGGCAAGTTCGTAGCAAAAAAAATGGTGGGGGTTGCAGAACCAGTTCCTAAGATCAAAGAAAAAATTTCCAAGAACAAAGAAAAAGTTTCAATCAAAAATTGATGGGCGCATGGCCAGTTCCTAGCAAAAGGCTGCACATTGACTTCGGAATAAGATGAATTGCATTTAGTTTTTCTCGGCAAATTTGTCTAAGACAAAAGTGTTCACCTTACTCAAGTCTTTATAACGCAGTCTGTCACTTCTCTAACTGGTCAATGAAAATGTTTTTGGATAATTAAAAATGTTGTTCAACTAAAAATGGTTACAGCGATTCATAAATTACGAATAATTTTTTCAGCCTAAAATTATTCTTGTAGGTAACAGTTTTCATACAGGTGCATAATTGATAATTGCAAAACAAAAAATAAAGAATTTAGTTCAATCAAAATATCTAATGAACTGTAAAATTGCTCAAAATGAAGTAGAAAAACTTTAAATGATCATTTCTAAATCTGATTAAATTTAAATTAAAAATTAAGATTTAATTGTTCATGTATCGATTTTTTTCTTCGACATCCTTCATAATTTTACTCTACATATGATGAAACTAAGAAAAAGAGTATTTTTTCTCGTACCCAAAAGCCTTTCTTTACAAACAACAAAAGTATTTTATGACAGAATAAATCTAGTCGATACAAGCTGACCTAAATGTTCCTTGTTTACGAAGGAATATTGGAATATGGTTTAACGACCATCTCATTTCTCATGTTTCGCTGCAACTGACAAGCATTAAAACTCAAAGCCGAATCCATTTCCATCGTCTTTCTAGAAAGATAAATGTGAGAGGTTACTGTATGCAATATCCAAATGAATGACCGTGTACACAGGTATTTAGAAGGCTTTATCCAATTAAATGCGTTTGCCTTTCATTGTTCTTAATGTCAGGCCCGATAAAGCACCAATCAGCTTCTGGCTGTCACACAAGGGAATTCAGATTCTTAGCTAGAAAATTGCTTTGCTAATTGGTTGATTTATAGTAGTTAGACTATCTCTTTAATTCTTCCGCCCTGTCGACAGAGCTAAGAATACGTTGACTGTGCGTGCACACACGTACACACACCCTGTATAGTGAATAAGAAACCCACCCCAAAAAATGGAGTGTCCTGGATACGACACCAAATCGCATCTTCAGAACTGCATCAGTTGTTGAGATCTGGGAAGCGTGGAGCATCACTTCATTGCTATTACTTCGAAGTTCACTCGGAGCCGGAGTGATAGAACTTGTTAGGATCCATTTTTGGGGTTAAAAGGAATCTGGGAGTTATTAAGATCGAAGAGCAATAATCAATGCCATCAATGTAAATTGTATAAATAGATACTTGAAATTATAACTGTTTATTAAACATTATTATTAATTCCTTGAAATTCTATGACTGTGCCAACAAATTATTATAAGAGTTATTTGAAACCACACAATTGGGTATAAATTCTTCGAATTATATAGTAGTTGATAGAACTGGGAGCAAAAACTCTTAAGAAACTACAGCATACAAGTATATACGTACAATGCATGCTATTCCCATACTTAAGCATAAAATTATTCCAGACGGATTGACATGCCGTTAAACTCATTTTTTTTCTTTTTAAAATCCAATTTAGTAGAATGTTTATATATGATTACCTTTAGACTTATATGTGCTTCAAAAAACTTTGAAAAAAGATTACATGTAAAACATTCAAGTTTATATGAGTTTGTTTAATTATATATCAAGATCCCTGGGTCATTTGATGCCAGAAAGAGTGGTTTTGTCTTCTATGTGGGTTTTACAGCTCGGGGTTTTATGATCGTGTTTGATTATATTTGGTCAGATTTCGATTTAAAAAGGCTTTAAAAAATAAATACGTAAAAACTAAAGATGTCCTTTGGTTTGGTACTTTTTATAATGGTCCTTTAGGTTGCTCGTCTCGTAATATTTTGGGCAAGTGTTTTTGAAACTGTCACAGTTTAAGAGGTGTTTAACTGTGGGGAGACTTTTTACACATTGAGCATTGGGGTGTCTTTTCATTTTAAGTGTGAGTGGGTGATGTGAGTTGGGCCAATATGAAGTCTGGAAAGTATCAACTTCTTCCTTTCTATTTTTCTGTAACCAGCCGGCTACGCCGTGAGGGTATCTTGTATTTGGTCGACCTTTTGTATTTGATCGCCCAATGATTTTTACCATTCGTCATGGGTGAATTTGCTAATGGCTGGTTTTCGATCAGTGTATGGGATTCGGAGATTGGATATGTCTGGAGTACTTTTTTGTTGTTTTATCTTTTCATTTCCTTGTAAACCAATATGGCTTGGTATCTACTCGAGAATTATGCTGTTATTTTTGAAAAAGGGTTCATTTTATTTAGGACTATTGTGATGGGAGGAGTTGACGTATGTGTTCTACAATGCTTGAAAGACTGATTTTGAGAAAGTAGATAAATTTGGAGGATTCTTTGTTAGCTATAATGTTAATGACTATTTCAATTGCTGTGACTTCTGCACTTTAGATTGATTCATTTGGGAGACGTTTTAGCAATTCTTGGTTTTGGAAGTTTGCACCACGACCAACTTTCATTCCTTGTTTAGACTAATCTATATAGATGTAATTCATCTTGAAAGTTAAGGAACCTCTTCTAGAAAGTGATGGTGTGTGTTTTGATTTTGTACAATTCCACTTACTATTGGTTGATTTATGGTTCAAGGTGCTGTTTTTTTTGGGGGGGGGTACCATTTCATATTATTTAGGGGATGATTTTGATTTCACTGAGGCAGTTCTGGAATCTTAAGAGGTTTGATAGATTTTGCTTTATTTACAAGCCGGTTTTTCTATTTTTTCCATGATGCAATTATAGGGGTTTGGGGGCATGAGATCACTTTAGTATAGGATTGAAGTGAGTTTGTCTTCTCAAGAAGAGAGAAGGGGGATCATTAATTTCTATGTGTAAACATTCTATTGGAGCAATACTGAAGGTTCCGTAGGATAACAGAGTCTCGGATGGTTTGGTTTGTTGGGTTTTATGGCATATCAACCTTTGTAAGTTATTCAACGCCAAATCCATTTTTATGTAGATAATCAGTTCTATTTCAAGCAATTCAGTTTAGCATAAGCATGCAGTTTAAATGTAAGTACGGTTTAATTGTTAAAAACATTTCTATTTCAAGCTATTCAGTTTAATCAAACATTTCATTTTAGCATAAGTATGCCGTTAGTTCTATTTAACCCATTGATAGGACCCATATCAGGCGCTACCACTCCGGGTCAGAGTGGACCTGGGAGCGATGGCAAAGAAGGGTTACTCCGCATTCCCCAAAGCTCCATCATTACTGGAACCTCACCATCAGATTGTTTAGTGTCATACACTCGTTGGAGGGGGGGTCTTACCCTTCTGTAGAGAAGCAGTCGGTGTATTCTACAGCCCCAACCGACTGGGCAAGGTGGTGGATGGTATCAAGTTGCTAGACTTTCTCGCAGTTGTAAATGATGCAGCCATTATCAAGCTTTGATCGTATTTTGGATCTATATAATTTGATAAGAGTCTTTTTGTCAATACCCCAATCTGTGTAGACTATGGCTCTCAAGAGTCGGATAGTTTCGTTACATTTGATCCTCAGTTGCTTGATATAGGGGATAAAAGATAGGCATCATTCTTGACTCAAAACAAAGAATTTGTGTTGATGGGTTATGGGCATTTCAGTAGCATTTAGAACAGTGTTGGTGTATTTTGTAGATTTTGCAGAACTGCATGCATTTGGTTTTGTTATCCGTTATTTTGATTCAATTTTTAATGGCTCATCTTGATACTTGTACATTGTTGGATTTTCCTTTCTATGACTGCCATATTTTTAGAGAAGTAACAAATTAAATCTACATATGGTGATTTGTTGAATTCAGAGAGGGAGAGACAAGTTATCTTATAATCATGCTACCCCGAGTTCCACGTACATCTTGTGGTCTTGGACCGAAGAATGTGTTACTTGGAGACCTTTAAATATGCCATACAGCCATAACGTTTTATAGGCTTTTTCGATGTTCAAAAAGGACTGCAACCCGGTGGGGGGGTTTTATGAATGCTTCTCGATTTAGGATTTCTATGCGAACTAGTTGGTTTGTAGTACTTCTTTTGACGGAAGCCTTTTTATAAGTTTAAGGGTAATTGCTTAATTTAAGAAACCATGTCCGTCTTAGATTGATCATCCTTTCAAGAGTTTTGCAAGAACACCTGGTTAAAGCTATAGGTTTATAACTGGTTAGGATCTTTTTAGTTTTGACGATAGGAATGGTTGTGGTTTTCTTCCATGAGGTCGGAATGTTGCCAGAGATCCAGATAGTGTAGTATATACAAGATATTTAGAAGATATAGATTTAGTATTTAGAAGATATTCCAGGGATATTGTTAGAAGTTTTTTTTAGAAGTGTGCTTAATTTGATCTTAGCTAGTGTCCAAGTTATTGGACTTGGATATTGTGTTTGTTAGGGTATAGCGTTGGTTATTGCTTTCAGTATTGTCAGAGGAAAATTTTACGTTCCTTTCTCTTTTGGTTCTGATTGACTTGAATTTTTGGAGTAATTTTTGTGGATGACGCTTGAGAAAACTTTTCTGCTACCAGTTTAGATGTTTGTTTGTTTGTTTTTTTTGGGGGGGGGGTGCTAGAGACATTTGCGTTTCCTTGAGATGATTTATCAGTGTTGAAGTTTTTATCCAATATTTTTTTACAAAATTCAAAATTATTTTGGGTTGGTGTTAGAGTTTATTTTTGAGGTGAAGGTTCCCAAAAGAACCTTTGGCTTCTTTGATTGGCCATGTGTTGGGTCTTTGTTGTTTAGATTTGTTTAGATTTTCTGATGAGGGAGTTCGTTTCAAATTCCTCAGGGTTTGTTTGACGTTCTTATACTTTTGCACTTCATGTTTAAGGTATATTTTGATTTGAAGGATAGTTTTGTTGACTGTGCTAACGTGAGTGTTGGTATAATGTATTATCGGTTCATCTTTATTTTTGTTTTTGGGATTTATGTATTAAGGCATAGTTTGAATAGGACTCCTAGTTCGCTTTTTTAAAATTGCTTCCTGTGGATTTGGGAATTGTTAGTGGTTCTGAGTTTTCTATTATAGTGTTTTCCATTATTACTGGGTACTTATGGCCGCTGGGGGGTCTTTGTATACCCTCTAGTTCTATTCTACGAAGATTGATAGGTCACATAGTTAAGTCAATGACGGAATATACCCGAGAATGAGTCAATGTGGAGGTATAAATTGATGCTATAGATAATTTTTTTTCGATGTTCTGCGCTCTTTTGTTCATTGTTTTACTTCCCCATATTATGTTGTAACTAATGTCGTCTCCCACTGAAAAACTATTTAGGGATTTATTTTAAGTTGTTTAGCTCTTTTTCATTTTTGAGTTGGGATGTTTAGTGAGCGAATGGAAACAGTTTTGTGTAAGGTTTTCTGAGACTGCAATTACTTACAAGCAGGTGTTGGTTTTACTTTGTGGCGGGGATATTTTCCCTGATTAGGATAATACTGCACGTGAAGCTCTTAATCTAGTATCGTGTATTTAGTTATACTGTTCACAGCTTTTCATATATGGTTTGTCAGTGTTTTTTAAAGACTTCGTTGAACATATATTGTGTAGAATTATTCTTCCTTTGTCTTTCTTGTATCAAGTATGTTTTATTTGTAAAATTTTAAAAGGATGTCAAAAAGAAGATTGAGGAAATTTAATGGTAAAATGCCAAAGGCATAAGTCAACCTATCTGATTTTCGCATTGATTCTCATAATTTGATGTAAATTGATTTTAATTCTGTTTAGTATCAATTTTCGACTTGGTAAAAAAGAAACATTATGGCTGCCCACCTACTTTCCGAGTCAAAGAATCATTTCATTATTGATCGATTGATACTGAAGTCGAACCATCACGGTACAAAAATCAAATGTTTGTACTTTCAAAATTAAAGATTACCTTATATGTAATTTGATTTTAACGGCAAGTCAACCCGTCAAAGAATATTTTATGCCTCGAGCTTCGGGAATTACATTCATTGTATATTTAATATTTTGTGTTGTATTTTTAGAGGTTTTTTTTTTCAGAGTCATGATGTAGAATATTAGTTATACAAATAATTTGCATACACTTTGGCCAAGTGAGTAGAGTGTTCGCCAATGGTTCGGGAGACCGGGGTTCAATCCCAGGTCGAGTTATACCAAAGACTCAAAAAATGCTACTTGATGCCTCCTTGATTAACAGTCAGCAATATAAGATACGTATCAACGGTAAAGTGGCACAATCCAGGGAAAGTAGTAGCTCCCTCCCCTACACCTTGGTGTAGTAGCTATTGAAAAGGGAGCCTTTACTGTATGACTTCAAGTATAACACCAAGAATTCTTAAGAAATATGGTTCAAGTAACCAATAATAATCCTGATTCAAATGACTATTCTTAATACACTTTGTTTTTTTATGATATTAAGTATTCCTACCTCATACAAATAAATTGCACACAATTGTTTGGTTTTATGGTATATCAACCATTGTTGGTTATTTAATGCTAAATTCTGTTTTTACATATATATTAATGATTTGTAAACATTTTTAGATACAATTAAAACGATCAAACAGTTCTATTTCTAACATCTCAATTTAGCATAAGTAAAGTTAAATGGTTCCAAATATTGCTATGCATCGTTAACAATTCAATTAAAAAGATCGGTCTTTTGTTTACAGTTAAATATAAAAACAGTTCTATATCAAATAATAGCATTTAGCATAAGTTATTTGTTTTTACTCAATTCAAATGTGTTGCCCAGTCGGCTGGGGCTGTAGAATACACCGACTGCTTCTCTGCAGAGGGGTAAGAACCCCCCCAACGAGTGTCCTAGGTATGACACTAAACAATCTGATGGTGAGGTTCCAGAAATGCTGGAGTTTTGGGGAATGCGGAGTACCCCTTCAGTGCCATCGCTCCCAGGTCCACTCTGGCCCGGAGTGGTAGCACCTGATAAGGGTCCTATCTATGGGTTAAATAGAACAAAACCGTGCTTCTTTCACTATACTGATTTTTGCATTTAAACTGCGTATTTATGCTAAACTGAATTGTTTAAAATAGAACTGTTTTGACATTGGAACTGCGTACTAGTGCTGGACTGAATTGCTCGAAATGGAACTGTTTTTGACGTCCAAACTGTGTACTTATGCTGAACTGAATTATCTGAAATAACACTGTCTGACATTTAAATCTGTGTATTGTCCAGTCAGCTGGGGCTGTAGAATACACTGACTGCACCTCTGCAGAGAGGTAAGACCCCCCCCCTAAAGAGTGTCCTGGATATGACACTAAACAATCTGATAGTGAGGTTCCAGCAGTGCTGGAGCTTTGGGAAATGCGGAGTACCCCTTCATTGCCATCGCTCCCAGGTCCACTCTGGCCCGGAGTGGTAGCACCTGATAGGGTCCTATCTATGGTTCAAATAGAACTAACAGCATACTTATGCTAAAATGAATTGACTAAACTGAATAGCTTGAAATAGAAACGTTTTTGACAATTAACCGTACTTACACTTAAACTGTGTGCTTATGCTTAACTGAATTATTTCAAATTGAACTGTTTTTCGACATTAAAACTGTATTTACACTTAACTGAATTATTACATATAACTGCTTAAATACTTTGAAATGGAAGTGTTTTCGACGATTAAACTGGATACTTATGCTAAACTTAACTGTTTTCAATAGAACTGATTATTTACATAAAAATGGATTTGGCGTTAAATAACCTACAAAGGTTGATATGCCATAAAACCAAACCAAACAATCAATTCAAATGTCAAACAATTCTATTTGACCCATAAATTGGACCCTATAAGGCGCTGCAATTCCGGGCAAGAGTAGACCGGGGAACAGTGGCAATGAGGGAGTACTCCACATTCCCCAAAGTTCCAGCATTACTAGAGCCTCACCATCAGATTTTTTAATGTTATATTCAGAACACTCGATAGGGGGATCTTATCCACCCTCGCAGATATGCAGTCATAGTATTCTACAACCCCAACCGACTGAACAAGTACATAGTTGTATAGTTTCAAGTATTCTTAATACTAATATGGTTTCAAGTATTTTTCTATTTAATCATTTCTTTGCACAGATATATCGTTTCAAGTAACTGAATCTTTAGTAAACAATCATACCTTCAAGAAATATTTAACACAAATAATTTACATCTTATCAAGCATTCCTATCAAAGAGGAATATTTTTAAACAGATTTGACTCATAGATGGAACCCTAATATCATTACTAGTTCAGAGTGGACCTGGAAGTAATGGCACTGGATTACTCTACACTTCCCAGAGTTCCAGAACTAGAGCCTCACAATCGGATGCTATTTAGTGTCGTTGCCAGGCCACTACTTTTCATTGAGGAGGGGAATCTTACTCTTCTACAGTGAACGTATTCTTAAGATTCTCATATACATTTTGCAACATAGATTATTAATTCTGCATCTTATTCATGGAATTAATCATTTTAATGAAAAAAAAAAAACGATATTCGCAAAATATTTAGTGGAGATTCACTGACAAAGAACTGTTTCCAGGCCAATACAGAATCATTAAATTGTTTACTTCAAAAATTATCAAAACTACTTCAGCAAAACGAGAGATAATATCAACAATCTTTTTTTTCCTTGACTAAGTAAGCTTATTTGTGAGAGATTTTGAGATAAAATATTGCAACAGCTTCAAAAGATTTTTTAAGTCAAATTTATAATTTTCTTCACGGTCGTTTTTTATGCTGATAAGCAAATACCTTACATAATAAAAAGAAAATAGCAATTATAAAAGGCCCAAAAATATCGAGTGTTTTTGTATAATCCTTGTATAATATTCCAGTGAACGATGAATAGATGTTACGAGTTTATGGTTTGCCATTCACAAATTAATAACTACAATATAATTAGTGCTATTTCAAATTTTGAACAGAGTTGATTTGTGGTTTAAAGTAGAGATTGACTATAACTGTTCAATAGTTTCTAATGTTTAATCACTTGAATTCGTAAAGCTAATATTTCCGCCTGAGCACTATTTTAATATACGACCTAACTCAGATATATCTGGCTTGAAGAGATCACGTCAGGCACTAGTGAAAAAAAAAAGTATAACCATCCATAGCTGCCTTTAAATGGAAAGCACTTTAAAGATTGTCCTATGGGTGGGGGCTTAGAATATGCTAACTGTATCCCCTGCAGACGTTAAATGATCCTAACACATACAAAAAACGAATGTCCTAGGTATGACACTAAACTATCAGCTGTTGAGGCTCCAGTTCTGGAGATCCGAGAGAATTACCCCTCCATTGCTATCCTCCCATGTCCAGGGATTCAAATTGGTAATTTGTTTGACTCATAGAAACTAGTCTAACAGATCTGCCTAAAAATATGTATCCGATTAGAAGACTTGATACCTCAGAACTGAATTAGTAGTTACTTCAAGCTTTAACTATTTACTAAGGATTATTATTATTATTATTATTAGTTACTTGAAACCATTTAACTATGCAAAATCATTAGATTGAAATAATTACTTGAAACTATAATTTTTAGGGTTAGATAGGAATACTTTAACGCATCCAACTGTGAGGAAATTATTTGTATTGATAGGAATTCTTGATATAACTTTCCTGGGTTTCCTTTTTGCACAAACTATATAAAAATATAAATGTGAAATAAATGCGATTCCCTAATCTCTGGGCAAAAATAACCCTAAATGGATTTATTAACCGTTAAAAGCAATCATTTAAACAAAGATGGTTGAACCCTGCAGAGAAGTTTAAAGTTATTTTTTGACCTAATGATTTTTAAATTCTCTTGCGTGGGTGTGGGTAGCTCAGGTAAAGAATAACTGAGTTCTCAAGGGTTAATGGATAGAATTTCAGTCCCAACATTTAGACAATTCTTAATTTCATCACAGAACAACTTTAGAAAACACTAGATTTCTTATTAAAACTGGTTTCATATACAATTATATTTCATTTTCCAGTCATCTATTTGTTGATAAACCGTAAATTCAAATTAAAAGCTGAGAATTTGTCTACATACACCCAAAAATTTGATGACGACCAACCAAATTTGCTATTAAATACTCATGGGACCAAGTGGAAGGTTTTAACGTAAAGTTGTTTTTTTTTCGGGGGGGGGCGTTAGTTTCCTCATGAGGAAAAGTAATTCGAGATCGAATCAAGCAGTCAACAGAAATCATGTTGCAGCAAAACGTAATTAATCTTATTCAATTTACAAGATTTAAGGTTACTGAAATAAATATTCACCAATTACACGTTCCTAATCAAGTTTATATTTAATTCTTCAAACAGGAGATAAAATAATTAAATAGCAGTATTGCTTACGACTAAAAGCAGCGACAAAATCAAATTTAGATTAATAATTTTTAAAAACTTCATAACATGTTTCACAGAATTTTATAAAATAGAAAACTGTAACTGACAATTACTCTGTTAGTTTTCCAAGTAAATTTATAATTGACACACAACTTAGAATAACCAACTCACCAAAATCTGAACATTTACACGATGTAGACGGGTACTTAATGTTTTATTTTGTTTTTGTTTTTTTTCATAAATCTTAGTCGAGGGTAACCCGAAGGCTCCCTTTTCAACAGTTACCACGCTGATGTGTAGGGGAGAGCACTACTCCATTCCCTGGATTGCTCCACTTTACCCTTGATCCCTACCTTATAATTCTGAGTGTTAAGCAAGGCAGCATCAAGTACCATTTTTGAGTCTTTGGTAGGACACGACCTGGGATTGAACCCCGGTCTCCCGGACCATTGGCGAACACTCTACTCATTAGGCCAATGGCCCGAAACAGTTTTACGATATTTTGTCTATTTTTAAAGACATTAATAAATTAAGTATTACAATAACAAGACTGTCATATATTTCAAAAGATAATATACTATACGGTTGCAAAATTCAAATTGGGACTGATATCAACATAGCACGAGTCGAATTTGCTTAGACGATATGACTTTTTTGTTTATTTGTTTTAGTATTCATTTCTTAAATTTATCCAAGCCAAACGAGCTACATTAAATATTTTCAACTTTAAATGATAAATCGAGAAAATTCCTAAATTGTCGTAATTAATAATTGCTTGGGCGCTATTTATACACTACATTTTTATCAATGTTACAACTAATAATAATAATGAAGACCTGCTAATCAAAATGAGCGGCAACTTGAAGACAAACGTTTAAAGTACTCCTGCCAGTGATTTATCATCGGTTTTAAAAGGACGCTGTACTTTCACTTCATGTGGATGGCTGCTTCAGAAAAAGAACATTTGCGTTGATTCGAATCAATCAAGTCAAAGAAATTTTACTTTTCCTGCCGAATCGTCGTGATTGATTGTCAGCCTGATATAGACCCCCGTCACAAATCAAGTCCGAAGCGAAGCGTTAAAAACGATGATAAACTACTTCTAAATCGGGAAATTTTCTAATTAGCAAACAACTACATCGACACAATTTGAATCTTCCGCAAATCCTAAACTTCACGTTCAAATTTCACATCTCTCCTACATTTTGCAGAAATTTCAATATTTTGATTCGAACTTACCGGTTATCACTTTGCGAAAAAGGATTATGTAAAGAAATTCTTGAGAATTGTTTAAATTTTATCCGTTTTCCATGTACAGATAATGCAATGGTTACTGGCGTGGAAAATGGAATCGACAATCCAGGTTCAAAATGCAAAATTGTTAGACTGGGCTCTTCCGCCTTGGAACAGTTGTATGTCTAGAAGAGAAACTGAATTTAAATTCCCCTATCGACAGGGCAAAAAATACACCCTTGCAGAGGTGTAAGACCTCGCCAAAAACGAGTATCCTTGGTATGACACTAACTGGCCCTAGATCTGAGGAATGTGGAATAACGCTTCATTGCCATTACTCCCAGGTCCACTGACCCGGGGTTTAAGTTCCTCTTAAGGTCAAATAGATCTGTTTAAAGATTATTTACATATGATAACAATGCTTGATATCAAATAACTAAATTGTTTGCATCAAGAATAGTTCATTAAAACTACAATTGTTAACTAAGGATTATAAGTTACTTGAAACCATAAAACTGTAAAGAAATAAGGAAATAAAAGTTCCAAGAAAGCAGAATTTGTATTTGGCAATAATACTTGAAAAAATACAACTATGTGCAAATTATTTGTATAAAATAAAAATTAATATCAACTGGAAAACTCAAACAACACAAAATGGAAATATAAAAGAACAATAAACGCAATCTCTTAACTTCTTGGCATAAAATAATCCCAGACAGGTTGACATGCTATTAAAATAATTTGTTTTACTGCATAGCAACCTTAAAGGGTCATTTAATGCCGACTAAGTTTTTGAAGTAAATTGGGGATGGTATTTGATTTTTTTTTTTTTTAATAATTTTAGACATATTTTCTTTTGTAAAAGTATTTTTATATACATTTTTCAAATATGTTTGTTGAAACACGTTTTTTTTATGTATTTTTAACATTTTAGATTTATTTGCCAAAAACTTTGTTTTAGGTTTGTTGTTTGGTATTTTTTTGCTGTATTAGTTTCAGGTCTATACATTCTGTTAGGATGTGTTTAATTGTATAGAATTTCTGGCATGGTATGCAATATGAGAAGGTATGAATATTGAGAAGGTATGAATAAGTAATGTGTGAGTATCCTATTCTTAGTCTTGATAATGTTACTTATTTTCTGGACATTTTGGTTTGATTTTTTTCATGATTTTCCTATTTATGGCATTATTTCATATAGTTTGTTGCTTTGGAAGTTATCCCAGAAATTCTGCCATTTTTATTTTGTATAAATATTTATGGTTCTTTTTAAGTCTGTGAAAGGGATTTTAAAATGTGCGTCGAGTGGATTGTTCTGTGCTGTTTTTGCTGCTGAGACCGCCATTTCGTTTCCCTGGATTCCAATATGACTTGGTATCCAGTCGAACATGGTTTCTTATTGGTTATTGATATTGTTTAATTTGGTGAGCAATTTTGCTACGAGAGGGTTGTTGAATTTTTTTTCTCGATCGCGACTATGGCAGATTGAAAGTCAGAAAATACTATGTGTTTAGGGTCCCTGCTCTTGGTGATCAGGTCAAGTGCCAGATTTATTGTGTAGACCTCAGCGCTGAAAATCAAGGTTTCTCTTGAGAGATGTGTTTTAATTTGAATTTTTCTATTGGTGATGGCTGCACTGGTTGTCGCCTTATTTTGTTTAGATCCATCTGTGAAGATATGGATATAGTTGGGATATTTTTCTTTGTTTTTTTGAAATTTTTCTTGGAATATTTCCCAAGGGCAAATGGTACCAGGATTTTAAAGTGATATAAGTATAAGCACTGCGTTGAAGTTTGGTTTAATGTCACAGCAATTCCATTGAATAATTTTATGCGTTTTGGATGAGCTAGTTTGTTTGATGTTCATTTGTGTGATGATTTTTGTTAGTGGAGGGGTTTTCAGCTTTAGTGCTTACCGTTTCTAAGTTGGTTTTTTTTAGTTTTCTGGGAGTTTTTTTTAAATTTGAGTTTGTTGCTGATTCAGTATCAAGCTTATCGTCCGTTTCCATGTATTCTTGTGTCTCAAATTTATTTTCTTCTTTGAAAATAATTCTTTGTTTTAAGGAGGATCTTGGTTTTATGTCCTCAATTTTAGTCAAGGTTTTTTTTGTCTTTTGGTTTGTTTTTAAGGTTAGTTTTATCTTGCTTTTTGTTAGGCTTTTCCTTTTGCATCTCCTTTGTTATTTTGTTTGAGTTAGAAAAACAATCCAAGAAATACCCAAGAGATTTTTTCAGTGGTTGTTGTTTGGGAGTGTTCTTCAGTTTTCGGTAGAGCATTGGTTTTTGTAGGTGTTTTTGTGTTTTTTCTTTGATTGCTTTTGTGTTGGGATCACCAGTGAAGTATTTATTTTTTTTTAGGATAGTTGCTTGTTTATTTTCTTATTGGTAGTAAAGTTGTTCTGAGGTCTTTGACAAATTTGAGCCAGTCATCAGGGCCTATAGTTAGAATTTTTTGTATTAGCATTTCTAAGGGGTTTTTTGTTTGTTTGTTTGTTTGTTCTTTTTCTAGATTTCCTTTTGTGGCTTAGGCATAGGATGATTTTGGATACTGGGCAACTATTATTTTTCTGGCTTCTTGGTAAGGGATATTTTGCTTATGTTTGGTGCTTAAAATTTATTTTTCTTTTTTTCATTTTTCACATATTTTGGTATATGCTGGATGGTCTCCTTTGCAATTTGCACATTTGAAGCCGTTGTTGGATTCATTTGTGGGATGGTCTGGATCTTTTTGACCACATTTGCCACATGATGTCTTACCTTTGCACAGTTCCTCATGATGGACATATTTTTGACATCTATAACACCTCAATGAGTTAGGGATGTATGGCTCTACTTTGGCAATGGTGTAGCCTATTTTTATTTCTTTTAATATTTTTGGTTTGTCAAAGGTGAGAATATATGTATTGGTTTTTATGGGTTGGTTATTTCTCCAGAATGTTCTTTTTATAACATCTTTTATATTCCTATCTAATACAAATAATTTGCTCACAATATAGTAAAAAGTAAAGTTGGCGACCTTAGTCGATGGTGACCCGAAAGCTCCTTTTTCAATAGCTACCACACTGAGTTGAAGGGGTGGGCGCTACTACATTCCCTGGATTGCTCTACTTTACCCTTGATCCCTACCTTATAATACCGAGTGTTAAGCAAGGTGGCATAAAGTGCCATTTTTGAGTCTTTGGTATGACTCGACCTGGAATTGAACCCCGATCTCCCGGACCATTGACGAACAATGGTTTCAAGTAATATTCACTTTTAATTATTTATAGTTTTAAGTAAATAATCGTTGGAAACACTTATAGCTTCAAGTGACTTATTGATAGAAATAATTTACAGTTATAATGGTATCAAGTAACTAGTAGTAATCCTGATGTCTTAAGTCTTACAAGCATTAATAATTTTTATTAACCGTATTTGACGGGATATAAAACGCACGCCAATTTCAGCATGGCAAATCAAGAAAAATTATTAGCGAAACCAAGTACTAATATTAAACATGATGAAATTAATGTAATTAATATTATCAATGATAACTTTTAAGCAGCATAATAACCTTTTCAATAATGACAATAGGTATATGAAAGTTACTCTAAAGTTTAAGCTAATAAGAGGATTCTGGGAGCCAATTTCGGCCGAATATCTGTAAGTTTAAACCTTCATATGGCGTATGGGAATTTTAAGATTTTTGATTTAAAAAAAAAAAATTTTTTAAAAGTGTTCCTTATATGCCGTCAAATTCAGTAATTATAAGAATTTGTATGCACACTCATGGTTTCACGTATTCTTATCCAATACTGAATTTTATGAAGATTTACCGAATCGAGAGATAGGACCCTAACTTCCAAGATCTCCAAAACTGGAACCTCACCATCAGATGATGCTATTTAGCGTTTTGATGTTAAATAGCATCTTCATCGAAACTAGTTGCCTAATTGAAGCTAAAAGAAATCAGTGGACCCTATTATTTACACTTTACAAAGGCATAATACAGTTTTGTCGATGTAAGTAATTCGCGCGTGTAGAAAGACATGAATTAATTGCAAGTCTAAGTACAACAAAAGAACGTTCTTTGCGATGTTGATAAAAATTGACTAGTCTTTATATTGATGATATAATAGAAACAGAATTCTATTTTATGATGATATTTTTTTTTCACTCCAAGACATTTAACATTCGTATTTTTACAGCATAGTCTAACTCTTAATATACTTATCAATATACTAATAAATTCTATATGAATGTTTCTTTGGGTTTATGGCATATCAACCTTTGTAAGTTATTTAATGCCATATTCGTTTTTATACAAATAAACAGTTCTATCTCAAACAATTAAGTTTTTGCATAACTACACAGTTTGTCAAAAACATTTCTATTTCAAGCTATTCAGTTTAGTCAAACAATTCTAATTCAAACAATTCATTTCAGTATAAGTACAGTTCATGTTTATGCACAGTTAAATGTCAAAACAGTTCTATTTCAAACAATTCAGTTTAGCATAAGTACGCAGTATAGTTCTGTTTCATCCATAGATAGGACCTGGGAGTGATCGCAATGAAGGAGTACTCCACATTCCTAAAAGCTCCGGTGTTACTGGAACCTCACCACCGGATTGTATTAGTGTCATTATCAGGACACTCATTGGTAGGTGGTCTTACTCCTCAGCAGAAACGTGGTCGGTGTATTCTACAGCCCCAGCCGGTTGGGCAAGTGAATCAATTGGTAATGATATTTTTAAAGAACTAATGTATTAAACAGAAGACCATGCTATTTACCTAAATCCTCCAATGTGAGCAGGATGTGTCACAAAGTCAATTAAGTGGATTTAAGCTGGTTTTTATTCAAAATTTCTCTTCTACTTGACCGTTAGCTAAACCAAGACTAAAGAAACCAGTCTAGCCAATTATTTGCTAATAGCTAGGAAGAAAACAGATTTATCCATGACTTTTCCAAGAGCATTAGCGCAAAGTGAATGGTAAACAACCTCGTCCAGGTATTGAACTCAGGTTTACGTCTCCATTTCTTACGATAACCGTTACGCCACGTGCCTTTTTTTTTTTTTTCGATGTTCACAGATCCTCAACAGGTAACATTTAATTCGATTTTTGTTTAGTTTCTTTTGTGATTTGAGGTTTTACAAATAGTTACGAGAAGAAATATTAAAAATATGCCCCAAAACCTTCATTGTTTTGAAATCTTCTATGGTATCTTCTGACTTTGTCTCTTTATTTAAGTTTTAAAAAACTTTTTTCAGAATGTTTTTCAATAAATGGAAACTATATTGTTTGGAATTGGTTAATAGAAAAAATTTTCATATTGCAAAAAATGTTTTGTGTATTCAAAATAGCATGAACAGAGGTCTGTTAACCTTTTTTTTTTTTACCGAGAAAGGAAAATGAAAGTAACAGAAGATTATGATGTGCAAAAATGTTTAAAAATCAGCTAAAAATAGGTTTGCCACTACGAGCCCGAATCGAAAAGAGTCTATGGAGTGGATTATCTAGTAAAGAAAAAGTTCCGGATGAAGCAGTCAATAAAGAAGGTCATGCTGACAGTCTGAGACATGAGAGGGCCTATTGCTATTGATTTCTTGGCAAAATTCTCAACTGAAATAGTGCTTCCTATTGCCAGCTCCTGAGGCAAAATTCATATTTATTGAATGACACTCATCTTATATAAATAAACATATTCGTGTATATATAATTGATCTAAGATGGTTAACGAGTTTCTTGTCTAAGTGACCCAAGTCTACTGATCACATAGGCAAGAAAATGACGTTTACCAAGTGCCACACTGGCTGTGCAATCCTTATTTAAATATGCATATGTTCTATCACAGTTATTGAGCACTTCATTTATAAATATAAAAAAACTACATTAAAAGATAATGGTTTCATACAAAAACAAGCAGCACAAAATATCCCACAGAAACAATCACAGATGCATACGACGCATATGTTCAAGCGCTTCTCGCAAATACAACTGCGCAAGACAAGATTTCTTGGAACTAACAGAAGGAGGCATTTGACATTGTAAACTCCAAACAGTTCATATGTTTTAAACAATATGGTATCATCTCATTAAATGAACAACCATTTCACTTACCTCGATAGCAAAATATCATCTACTGAAAGTGATATCAATATACGCATGGACGGTTATCGACAATATGGTAATGCGAGAAAAAACGGGAAATCTAAGCTGTGAACGTATCAGCACAACTGTATGGTTGCACTACCCAAACTTCGAAGCATTTGGAAAAAAGCTAGATAGGAACTTTGCAAGGATGCTGCAAGCTATTTTGAACAAATTCTGGATGTAGTGCCCAACAAAACAGCAGCTGTATGACCACTCACCTCTTATCTCACAAACCATCTAAATAAGACGAGCAAGACATGTTGTGCACTGCTGGCAAAGCAGAGGCAAACTCCTGAGTGTGAAAGGTCACTGTAAAACTAATCTTGGTAAGTCCTCTAGACGGCATCCAGTATTTGTCCAGTGGTGATGAATACGTTTTTGTAAATTGGCCAACATTGGTGCATCTTTGTGGAAGCTCACTATAAAATTCGAAGATGCACCAAAGTTGGCCAATTTACAAAAACGTATTCATCACCACTGTACAAATACTGGATGCCGTCTAGAGGACCTACCAAGATTAATGGATCTTAGAGATGAATAGTGAGAGAATCTTAACTATCAGCATGACTTGATTATTTATAAATACCTATTTTGTAATAAATAGATCACTGTCACTAAATCAAAATTGTATGCTTTTATTTAAGGTGAACATAAACTGGCCTTCCCTCAATTTAGTTGGGATCCTACATTTTCAAAGATCGAAAGTGAATAGTCACTTCGATGACTGTAAAATCGAAGCCAAATGAAAAGGAGACAATTTTCGATAGAGTATAAGATTAAAGAATTTCTAGGTCGTTCACCTCACCAAAGAACAAATTTCTTCAACAATCACAGTAATGTACATATTTTATACCTTGTGTAAAATATCAAAGCAAATTCTCTCAGAAGGCTTAGAGAAGAATAGATTAAATAATGAATCCAATCTCATGTCAATGACAATCTTCATATACATACATACATATATATATATATATATATATCTCATAATGAAACGATTACTGTCATTCATGAAATAATTTTCGAATTATATCAAAATATGATGAGGTAATTTACTATATACTAAAACAGTTAAATTTCAGCTGAAACAGAAATACAAGTAAAGTTTGATTGCAGAAAGGTATCTCAAGTTAGACGATCAATTCTTATTTCTTTATGCCCTTCGGATATTATTACGACTGTGAAGACGTAATTGGAGATTATTTATTCGAAAATATTTAATTGAATTTCAGGAGATATCACTTAAATTGTTAATGATGAAAGAAAAAAATGGTTTACCTTGCTCTCAAAAAACTCGACAGATTCAACAAGTAAAAAATACACCTTGCTTTTCCAAAGTCCTTTCCTGAAAAATTACGAAACAAAATACATTTGGTAAGTTGATTGCGAAATACAAAGAACTAAATTTCATTTACTGAATTTCAAAGTGTTTTTTCTAATTTCTTAATGATTGCTGTTCAATGTGCTGCCACTTAAAATATTTCCCCGCGTCCCTAGTTATATGGACTAAAAACAATGATTAAAACTAACAAAAATTAACTTAGAGATGTTTTATGAGCTTGAATTATAAATCCATCGTAAAGCTTCAGAAAATCCAGAAAGAAAAAGAACCCAAATGCTGAGATGTGGGGGGTGGGGATACAAAACCTTCCACCCCGACACTAACCGTTTAAAAATACCATGAAGCCTGCTTTTGAATATCACTTCCTCTGATTAGAATATACATATTCCCTGATGATGATCCAATTAAATTGGGAAAATTTATGAGCCAATTTCAGTCAGATATCGTAACATGATTTGAAAGGATCGAAGCATGTAAAAAAGGATATACATATAAGAACATTGTTGGTTGTCACTAAATCACTTTATGGGTTTGTGTCGAACCAAGTGCAATATAATATGGAGAGTGCTCAATATCTAGGATAGAGCTATATATATATATATATATATAATGCCATGGTATTTGGTGTGCGACCCCTGGGTTTTGTTATAATCCCCTACACATACAGAAATAGATAAAGAATTTTTCCTCACAATAATGTAGCAACTTAAGATACTCTGACAACTTATAACATCCGGTAAAACAACCTTCACATACACTATATAGCACTAACACATACACACACAATAATACGCAACTATAACCCACGCACACCTAAAGATTCCTACAAAATCCCAACGGTTTTTGGCATATATATATATTTCGCTGGTTCGACAAGAAGAAAGTAAATATCTTAAAATGAATAGGTCCACAAACGATTTATAATTTGTTATTTAAGTTTATTATTCCATATACTTGTACGCCACACGGATTTTGGACATATCAGTCCTCGTCAGAAGCTTGAATTTTAATTGTGTCAAGTTTCTTTGTAGTAAAGATTGTTTTGATAGTTTTGATTTTGTTAATTCCAAATTTTGTGTTTTTGTTTTATGTGTGTCTGCATACACATGTACACTTATGAATACATACACTAGTTTACACATTTTCAAGGGCATTGGGTGGATTTAATGTTTGGCAGCAAGTATCTGTCCCCATGCATAGGTTTTATTAAGCAAGTTTATGTTTGTATATACTCCAGAGCTTTTAAGTAAAAAAAAACAAAATTCTTCCCAGATAAAGGTAATAACTGCTAATGAAATACTTAACATTTTCTGAAACATTAACTTAAAAAATACACATGAAAAACCTTAAAAATATACAGGAAAACAACAATCATAAAAGAGACAGACAAAGAAAGAGTAAAACTGATGGGAATTTTTTTAACTTTATTTTACACAAGCAAACTGGTTTCATGTTTTAGATGTCAATTATAGCCTTCAATGTAGGTTTATCATGAAATAAAACCAATTCCCTGTTTTGTAACATTTGAGGAGTTGATGAACACATTTTAACAGATTTGATTGTGGTCAACAAAATGTTTCATAATACGCGATGGAGTTTGAAGAGATGCGGATATTAGTTTTAACATCTGGGATCCCAATTTACTACTTACCCCCAAGTGAATTTTTCTAGAAAGTTTGAAGATTAATCGGGAAATATTTTTCAATATCCGTGATCGAAACTTAACGTCATGGTCTAATAGTTTAACAATTTAATAGTTTAACAATTTAATAGTTTAACAATTTAATAGTTTAACAATTTTGCAGAAAACTGAACAAGGGATAAATTTGTTTCTCACAGAGAACTACATACTTGTGACCTGATACCAAATCTAAACGTTTCATAGCTAAATTACAACCCTTTTGCAGACAGATAAAAGGACAAAAATGTTGTTCTCCCAGCAAAAGATATAAAAACCGTTATGGCTTGATCAACGAAGTTAAGCAACAATGATCATGCTCAGTATTAAGATGGATGACCACTTGTTCACATTGGATACCTTACGCAATCTGAGGTGCCAAACTAAGATAAATTTATTAAATCAAGTTTTAAATAGTCTTTAATAACAGTAGATTGTACATCAAGAAGATGAATCCAATAAATGTCTTTTCACAGCACATTAACCCTTGTAGGTTATTTAACGCCAACTCTTGTCTATACATGTATTTATTAAATCTATATGATTTGTAAACGAATACATTGTAGATAACAATGTTCAAATGAACCAGAACTTATCTGCTTACATACAGTTAAACAGTTTCAAACTAACAAGTACTAACAGTTTTATTTACATACAGTTAAATGATTTCAAGTATTGTTATGTAATGCTAATAATTAAATTTAAGTCAATTGTTTGCACACAGTTAAATGATTTCAAGTACAGAAATTTCTATTTGACTTATCGATGGAACATTAACAGATACAACTGTTCCAACTCAGAGTGGATCTGGGAGTAATGACAATGAAGGAGTAGTTCACATTATTTACGAAGTCAAATTGGGCCATAATGACACGGAAGCAACCAAAAACATTTGTGCAAAACTTGATAGCGAAGTTGATCTCAATATAGTAACCAAAAGGTTCAAGAACTTTCACTCGGATTGCAAGAACCGAACAGTCAGGTCGGCCTGAGACCGTGCTTCTAACTACAAAGGCGAATCCAGTGAGTAGCACTGAGAGTATCAGGCGAGTTTGGTATTTCATCGTCCAGTGTAGTTCGTCATCTTCATGACCGTAACAAAAGCGTCCGGAGCTGCCGAAT
Source organism: Sepioteuthis lessoniana (assembly GCA_963585895.1). Classification (NCBI taxonomy): domain Eukaryota; kingdom Metazoa; phylum Mollusca; class Cephalopoda; order Myopsida; family Loliginidae; genus Sepioteuthis; species Sepioteuthis lessoniana. Next base: position 100,329,926 of record OY757920.1, read on the forward strand.
TTTGTTTCACGTTGCCAAAATATTTAACTCGCCCTGGTATCTATATAATTATTACTTTCCTAAAACAAGGATTATCATAAAATGTTACAAGAATTAACCAATTCCAGTAGAACAAAAAAGAAAAGATTCACTATTCTAAGCTGCCAACTGGAAACTAATGTTTTCCTTCACTATAAAACAAAAATGCGAATACTTTTGGCTCAGGACGCATGATAATCTGACATTTTGTACCTTTTTTCTGATAATACTGAACAAAAAAGCATTCGATATTCTCTCCTATTGTAATTATAATTTTAATAACATTTTCTGCGGCAACCCCAAATCGATTATATGTCAGGCAGCCTTAACTATTAAAGTTCCTTTTCAAGATGAAACTTTGTTTTATACAAAATGAGTTAAAATGAAAAGGTGATAAAGGCCTCTGGTTTCATGCGCTATTTAAAATTAATAAAAACATTTTCTCTTGACTATGCTTCTCCTCTATGCCAATCTGTGCCACAATGAAATTTTCTTCAAAGAAATTAGTCCTGGCTACGTTTACTATCTAATATATAGTTAACACTTAGGTGTATGTATTTACTTAACCCTCCTCTCCGCCACAGGTAGAATATGACACAAGGTCAGTTTTCAAGTGAAATACAGCTGGTTGAATTCAAAGTTTTCCTCTTTCTAGACTAGTTTTCTAACCAAGGCTAAAGAACTCACTTGAGAAGAGAATTGAATTCATGCTTTTCCTAAGACTTGAACTCGGATCGCGCATTCTATTTCCTACGATGCTTAACGTCTAAAAGTAAATTGAAAATGTCAAAAAGATACTATCTTGACATTTTTATACGTTGTTAGTACCAAACCGTTGACGACATGAAAAATAAAATCGGTGAAGGTCTCAAATTCAGGATGTGATAATTTGCGTTCTCTTCACTCATCCTCTTCTGAGAAGCCTAAATCCAATCTCCAGTCATCTACGAGTAATAGCAAAGAATTTGGAGACCTAAGCTTTGTAAAAGGTTGTCTATAAAGGAAATCCAGTACAACCTTCCGCACGTTACTTTGAGAAATAATCACCGTCAAGTGAACTCCACTGACCTAAGAGATGCCACGAATGGGAATCCCACGACATGGTGCATCGATGACGCAAAAAAAAGTGAGAAACATATCCATAAAGTCAACTTTGCCAACACATCTGTTTGTACTTTTTCCAACTTCTCGCCCTTTCAATTGAGCTAAGAATATGCTGTTTCCTTTGCAGAGAGTGAAGACTCCCCCCACCAAAAAAAAAAACAAAAAAAACGGGGTTCCAGGATAATTCTTTAAAGTGAACTTAATTTAAATGTGAAGAACCCCTTCATTGCCATTAATCCTAGGTCCACTGAACTAAAGTGGCAGTATCGGTTTGGGTCTCATCAATGGATCAAATAGATATATCTAAGATCATTCGTATTCGATCGAAATCTTTTATGTCATTTTACTATATATTTTTGTATTAATAAAACTTTGATTGTTTAACGATTATTATCAGTCACCTGATATCACGTTTGCAAACAAATGATTATTAAATAGAAAAATTACTTTGCATTTGGTAAGAATACCAGAAACCAAATTTGTGCAAATTGTATTAGCTAAGAAACTACACGAAAATGTAAAAAAAAAATCGTTATAATTCCCTAACGTGTAAGCATAAAATAACCCTAGACTGGTTGACATACCATTAAAATCAGTTTTTTTAAACTTACATTGTTCAATTCTAAGTTTTCCAATCATTAGAACAAAGTATTATTATGCTGTATTTTGTTTGTAAAATAATGCTTAAACTATGCGTTTTAAATGTAAAGGCACGCTTACTCTACTGTAAAGCCAATTTGATATTAAGCCTATCCACATGTCAGCGAACAAGGCAGAATGTTTTTAAATATCTTCTATCGAATAATTTAAAAATTCGTAAAGAAAGCCCTAACAGTAGTTTAGAAGAAAAAGCCTAGAACGCCTAATGCTACCACAGAGGTCTAATTCCTGAAGCCTGCTAGGTCCCCAACTGTAGGATGGAAAAAAAAAAAAAAAAAAAAAAAATGAAAAACCCTTGGAAAAGTCCCAATACAGCAAAAAGTATAAGTCAGTATTAGTGAAAGTCATAAGAAAGTACCTTAATGTTGGACTTTAACTAAGTTAAAACTTAAAACAAATTCCCCCCCTCTTTTTTTTTTTTTTTTTTTTATTTATTTATTTATTTTTTATTTTTTTTTTTTTTTAATTTTTATTTATTTTATTATGTACACATGGGAAGCAGCATGATGTACGTTAAGGTATTTGAATAAACCAATGGACGACCAAAGTCAATACCCAAATGGGTCCTGGACGTGAGTCTGACGACTTTTCGCTCAGGATCGACAGTTCGATCGGGGAACTACTGCTGCTCCTCTATAAGAGTGGCTTCTATAGAAGAGAATAAAACAGTCATCGAAAGATAACCATGACCCACACTCAAACCACTTACACAAACCGCATCGCTCTTCGCGCGGGTAAAAAAGGGGCGCGTCCTGCTGAGGTTGGAGCCCTGGCCTCGGTGTTCGAAAAATCAGCTACAGAGCTCAAACAATCAAAACTACTAAAATGCAAGCAAACACTACAAATAGCCACATTTAACGTAAGAACCTTAAATAGAATAGTACAACTCCCAGAGCTAATCGCATCGGCCGAAGAACATAAAATAGACATAATATGCATACAAGAACACAGATACACACACACAGAAGATATCAAATATCACGAAACTAGCAATGGATGGTCGCTCGCTACTGTATCCGCATGGAAAAACTCTGTCAACGCCGCAGTGGGAGGGGTAGGATTGCTTATAGGACCTAGAGCACTAAAAACGCTTAATAGCATAGAGAAAATACAACCTAGAATGATGGTAGCTACATTTAACGGAAACCCCAGAGCAACAATCATCTCATGCTACAGCCCCACCAATGTTAGTGAAGAAAATGAAATAGTCACCTTCTACGATGAGTTATCCTCATTAGTGCGTAGCATCCCGAAACACAACATGTTAGTCATTGGCGGAGACATGAATGCACAAATCGGGAAAAACGGAAACAACAAATACAGCCTCCACAACACGTCAAATAGAAATGGACAACATCTAACAGATTTCATGATAGAAAATAGATTAGCATGCCTCAATACAAACTACCAAAAAAGAGAGGGCAAACTATGGACATACACGTACGCAAACAATACTAAAGCTCAGATAGACTACGTCCTTATAAACAAGAAATGGAAGAATAGTGCATTGAATTGCGAGGCATACTCCTCTTTTGAGGGTGTGTCCACCGATCACCGAATAGTCACAGCGAAAATACGGTTAAGCCTACGAAAAAACGACAAACGAACAGCGACCACCAAACACTATGACTGGGCCCTATTAAACAACAAAGATGTCAGAGATAAATACGTATTAGAATTGAGAAACAGATTCGAAACACTACAAGAAAAGACGGAAAAAAGTACACCAAACGACGAATACGAAAATTTCGTCAATGCACACCTTGAGGCAGCAGCAAAATACATTCCAACAAAAATTAAAACTAAATATAGAGTCCCATGGGAAACCTTAGCGGTGAGAGAAAAACGTGCACTAGTGAAAACAGCCTCCAAAAACTATCGAAAAAACCCAACAAACACAAATGCCTTAAAACTAAAAACGGCACAATATCAATTAGCAGGCATATATATAAAGGAACAGACAGAATACATTCAAAATCAGATAGATAAGATCAGAGACTCGGTAGAAGATAGACAATCTAGAATTGCCTGGCAAACAATAAACGAAGTGAGCAGAAGAAAGAACACAGCCAAAGTAAAACTTAAAGCAGCAAACCAACAAGAAAGAATAAAACTGTGGAAACAGCACTTCGAAAACTTACTTGGAAACCCACCAAAAATAACGCATGAACCAATCACCAGAATAATTAGCAAACAATTAGACATTAAACTTGGACCGTTCACACAAGGAGAACTCGACTCGGTTCTCAGAAAAATTAAAAATAGGAAAGCTGCAGGACTGGACGAAATTCCCCCGGAAGTATGGAAGACCAGACAATTCGACGACATACTGCTCCGACACTGCAACGCAGTATACAATCAAAATCCGATAGATAGATGGACGAAGGGATGCATACTCCCCTTCCCTAAAAAGGGGGACCTCGGATTAGCCAAAAACTACCGAGGCATAACACTTACATCCATAGCTGCCAAAATCTACAATGCCCTACTACGAAACCGCATAGAACCCAAAATCGACAACATACTTAGAAAAAACCAAAATGGCTTCCGAAGAAATAGATCTACGACCTCACAAATACTAACCATCCGCAGAATCCTTGAGGGTGTACGGGCAAAGAACCTACAAGCGACATTAATATTTGTCGACTTTACCAAGGCTTTCGACTCCATTCACAGAGGAAAGATGGAACAAATCCTACTAGCGTACGGCATACCTAAAGAAACCGTAGCGGCAATAACGATTCTCTATAGAAACACTAAAGTAAAAGTACGATCACCAGATGGAGACACAGAATACTTCGACATTGTAGCAGGAGTACTACAAGGGGACACGCTGGCTCCGTATCTCTTTATCATTTGTCTAGACTACGTACTTAGAACATCGATTGACAAAATCAAAGAGAATGGCTTCGAACTGACGAAGAAAAGAAGCAGAAGATATCCCGCAACAACAATTACCGACGCCGACTACGCCGATGACATAGCGATACTGGCAAATACACCTGACCAAGCCGAAACACTTCTGCATAGCCTGGAACGAGCAGCAGCAAGCATAGGCCTCCGTGTTAATGCACACAAAACGGAATATATGTGCTATAACCAAACGGGGGACATCTCCACTCTAGAAGGAACCCCTCTTAAACTAGTAGACAAAGTCACGTACCTAGGAAGCAGCGTCGAATCAACCGAAAAGGACATCGAAACGAGGTTAACGAAAGCATGGACAGCTATCAATAGGCTATCGACTATATGGAAATCAGACCTAACCGATAAAATGAAACGCAGTTTCTTCCAGGCAGCGGTCACATCGATACTGCTATATGGATGCACTACATGGACGCTAACAAAACGGCTGGAGAAGAAACTAGATGGCAATTACACAAGAATGCTGCGTGCAATCCTCAACAAGACCTGGCAGCAACACCCCACAAGACACCAACTGTACGGCCACCTGCCCCCTATCACGAAATCTATTCAAGTTAGGCGAACCAGACATGCAGGACATTGCTGGAGAAGCAGAGATGAACTCATAAGAGATGTACTCTTATGGATCCCCACACACGGCCGCGCAAAAGCAGGACGACCAGCACGAACGTACATTCAGCAGCTATGTGAGGATACAGGTTGTTGTCCTGAAGACCTACCTAGGGCGATGAACGATAGGGAGGAGTGGCGAGAGAGGGTCAGGGATATCCGTGCTGCCAGCACGATATGATGATGATGATGATTATTAACCAAATTACTCCGCCACAGAAACGAGGTCAATTTTAAAGTTTGGCTTCCATTCAAAGACAAAAGATTCCAGTACCTTCTATTCATTCCTTTCCAAAAATTACTGCGAAGTAAAATTCCGTCTCGTCCAAGATTTGAACTCAGTACGCCAAATCGATTTCCTCCGATTATAACCGTAACGACACATCGCCTTCGTGCAGGGAAAAAGAGGTAGGATATTCTCTCTTGATAAAGCAGAAAAATTTAGTGAATCTAAGTTTTTATCAAATCAATACACGAAATAATTTCAAAGGGCGTTAAGATTTTACAGTTGAAAGTGGTGACAAGATGAGACTCTTCGATTTGAAAGTACAAACTCTCGCACCATATTAGGCGCCTTCAAGGATTGTTTTGAATGAGAATCTAAATTCGATTGATTTTAACGGCATATGAAACCATTTTGGCTTATTTCATATCAAGGAGTTCAAAGTAAATCGCGTTCAATGTAAATTTATTGTTGCATTTTCTGCCTAGTTTAAGAATTTTTTTTTTTTTTTTTTTGCACACTTATATCAAGTAATCCTATCTAATATAAATAATTTGCACACAGTTGTATGGTTTTAAGTATTCCAAATATTAATTGTATGGTTTCCGTTGAGTATAAACAGACTGTCCCTTTGGATAATGAGAGCTTCCATTGGCAAGCATTGAACTACAGCAGTTACTTCCTCCGATAATATAAAAGAGCCTAGACTTTAGAGGCAGAACTTTGAATTCGCGCTTGATACTGAATAAAGTAATTGAATGTCAATACTACTACTTTATTGTTGCTACTTTACAGTTTCAAATAATTCTGTTCAATAATTGTACTTTTTTGTACAGATATATGGATAAATCCTTAATAAAACAAACGATCAATGTGGGACACTGCTGTAGACAAAGACAAACTCATGAGTGATGTTTTTTATTGATTCCCATACATGGATGGGCCAATACTGACCGACCAGAAAAGATTTACATCCATCAGATCTGTGCGGACACTGGATGTACCTACCAGGAATAGAGGGCGGATTCCGAGAGAGTCAGAGAACTCGATGATGTCAGCTCGACTTCAAGAAATTAAAGCTTCAAGTAACTATTCTACAACACTGACGAGCAAAGGCAGGACGACCAGCTAGAACCTACATACAGCAGCTCTGTGCCGATACGGGGTGTAACCCTAAAGACCAGTCAGAAGCAATGGACGATAGAGAAGGGTGGCGAGAAAGGGTCAGGGATATCCGTAATGATGGCGTGACTCCTATCGAATACGAATAATTTTTTTTAAACAGATCTATTTGACTCACAAGTAATACCACTCTGAATCAGAGTGGATCTGAGAGTCATGTCAATGAAGCGACACTCAACATTCCCCAAATCTACAAAACTGAAGCCTCACTATCAAGTGCAGTTTAAGGTCATGTTCAGGATACTTCTTTTTAGAGTTGTTTTCCCTCAGCAGGGATACAGTAAATCCTAGTTTTAGATTTTCATACTTCAGCCATATGGATTATCAACTGTAAACGGTCGATCACAAATTCAATTTATTATTAGTTACTTAACGAATGTATGATACTGAAACGAGAAGTGTGTATTTTATAAGTATATGAATTTTACGCCAGTGCACCTGATCTTAATTTGTGCCATAAATCAAAAATGTAAGAAATTTTAAAAGGTCATAAGTAGAAGACTGATGCAGGTGTTGTTGACAGTGGCTGCCAATCAAACCCGCCCGGGGCTGATTTATTCAACCCCGGATAAAAGTCAACTAAGCAATGTGTTATTTATAGTACTTATAGTTATAAGGGTAAATACAATTTTCTTCAAAGATATTATCTTCTCGGTGTTATTTGAAAAATGGAAAACAATGTCTAAATGGGAAAATGTTATCAATCACAGGCAGACTGAGACAAGTTTCTCTTATCTCTAAGTATGGCACAAGGACCAAAATTTAAGGTCAATAAGGTCACGAATACGTGGGAAAGATAAAGTTGTAAAAGTTGCACTCCATCCTTTGATGGATCGGGAGATCTAAGAGGTGAAATATCGGTGAATTGGTTTTATTTTAACGATATCTCAACAAATCTATGGTTTTTTTTAGTCCTAGAGATGGGGAATCACATTCCTTGTGCATTTATATTTTTGTGCGGTTTTTTTTAGCTAACTGGTATGGTTTTTGCAGTGTTATGATATCAAGTATTCCGAATACAAATAATTTGCACACAACAGGTACTACCACTTCGGAAATATTGGTGAAATCCCGTACTTAAGGAAGATGTACTGACCGTTTGTGACTGAAGGCTTGACACTTTTATTCCCTGTCACGTAAATTAACCCTAGTTCTCTCGGACAATCAACACCAAGGGAATTATTCAATTGCATTACCCGGATCAATTTGCCTCTGTTAAACTTCGTTTCATTCTTCATGTTGCCGACATCACTGGTGATTCGATATTGTGACCACACCAGTTAGCTAAAAACTTCCGCGGTTTACAAAAAAATATCAAGGCTCTTATGTCATGAAACCCGATCCAGCGAAACGAAGCTCCAGACAAATTCATTCAAGCGACATCAACATCTTTACAAGAGAGACATTTTTAAGGAAATATTTTACGCTCGAAACCTCTATGGGTCTCAAATGGTACAGTAAATATATTCCTAGGATCATCAATTCTACTTTCTGAGTAAAGTCGTTATTTACTAAGCTTTGCTTAGTTGCGGCACAAAGCTAGAAGTATGTAGCACTCAGTGAGACTCAAACTCTCAAGTAATGGCCTACAAGTCTAACTTGGTAAGTATTATATCACGCAAGGCGCTCTCTTCTGAATCAAGTAAGTTTGGCTGAGGTTATACTTCTTTTACACAAGAACTTCAGGCAAGGATTTGGTCCAATCAAAAATATTTTTAAATGCCAAAAACTATGTGATCCAGAAAAATAATGTACAAATGAGGGTAAAACATTTACCTCAGTGTATTATATATCAGTTTTACTTTTCATAAAATGTTCTTGTCTAAATTTTTTGTGATTTATTTACGATCATTGCTTAATTACTTTTGTAATCCGATATTTGTATGTATGTTACAGTACCAAAGTAAAAATAACACACCGTAGCAAGACCTTTGCAAGCATAATAGCGTTCAATGTTATACGCCTTGCAGATGGAGCTTGAATCAGCTGACTATACCCGTTGCAAAAGAGGAAAGACTCTCCTCCCTTCTGTAAACTTGTCCCAGAGGTACCCGTTAAGGCCCTGTCAATGGCTCAAATAGATTTAACAAAAATTATTGGCATTTAATAGGGATATCTGATGCCATATAACTAAATTTTGTATTTAGAATTTATACAATTGTTTACTAAGGATTATTAGTTACTTGAAACCATAAAACTTTGTGCAAATAAATGATTAAATATCAATAATGACTTAAAACAATATAATTATTTGTATTAGATATGAATACTTGAAACTATTCAGCTGTCTGAAAATTACTTGTATTAAATTGGAATACTTGATATAATTGTACAAATAATTAACTATATAAGTGTAAATATAAGTATACAATGAACGCGATTCTCTAACCACTAGGCATTAAATAACCAGTGACGGCTTGGTATGCCGTTAAAAATCAAAATGTTCTAACGTCCAATCCGATTTGAAACTCATTAACATGAGATCAAAATTCTCTTACCTCAATCATGGCTTCCTAAGGGATATAGCTTACAGGCTATTATATAATAAGTAAAGTTGGCAACCGTAGTCAAGGGTGACCAGAAGGCTCCCTTTTCAATAGCTACTACACCGAGATGTAGGGGAGGGCGCTACTCCTTTACTTGGATTTCTCCACTTTACCCTCGATACGTACCTTATATTGCTGAGTGTTAAGTAAGGAGGTATCAAGTACCATTTTTAAAGTCTTTGGTATGACGCGACCTGGGATTGAACCCAGGTCTCCCAGACCATTGGCGAATGCTACCCACTAGGCCAATATAGTACTTCTCCTGTATTCATATACAATAAATTCCATTGAGTGACACTGATCTTAACGACTGATAAAAACAGCATTTAAATATAAAACAAAGTTTTTAGCCATCAAATTTTATCAGTTCTTTCGCGAAAACTGTCACAAACATTTTATTTCGCAAATTATACACGCCTAAGCTTATAGTTTTGTTTTTATAATTCCCTCGACCACCATTTTAATTGAAGAAATTAGTTAAAGTAAAATTTCATATATAAAAAGAAAAAGAATTGTCTCAGCATCTTCAAATTATATTGAATTACATAGCAAAGGTACTTATGCAAAACTAAACAGAAAAGGAATTGAAAATTTAAATAAATTGTCTTCAGAGTCAAAGCAAATAATTCGATATGAACATTTTTTTTTTTACACTGACCGCGTTGTACTAATATTTGTTCAGACACAATGGCACCAACAAAGATTTGCTCGCAGCTATTTTGGAAATTGCAACTCGTTGACTTTTTTAAACCAACTTTATCAATATTGACTGTGACTAGTGGTGTATTAAGCTTCATTCATATATATATATTTAATTTTATAGTCCTAAAATGAACTAGTATATGCTTACATTGCATTCCATCATTTTGCTATAAAATGATCAATTCTTTCCGTATGTTTGTCATCACATGACTCAAAAGATAACCAAGGCCGTGGATACCGAATTTTGATGGAGGTGGGTAGCAGTATATAAATGTTTAGTTTGGTTGGTTGGTTAGTTACTGCCATTTGTAGAGGGGCCAGTGGCGTACGCCAAACTGCTTATTTTATGCAGCTGCCTCATTTGCTTGAGAGAGCAAACAGGCGTTGTAAAAACCAGGCGACTAGATGAGGGGAATTCAAGTCTTTTCTCGTTTGCGGCGAGCGTGAACGTAGGAATTACGACTACGATTGAGACCTATTGAAAAAGACATCACGAGCGTGACCCAACCTGAGAATTGCTAAATCCCAAAATTACGCCCTCGGTTTACAATGTAAGTAAAATGCTAAACTTGACCCTTTGTGTCCATTTTAGCTCAACCAAATTTTTGTACATAGTTGACATAACTATAAACCATTACTGAGACCTTTTACGTGGTGTATTCAATATGTTTCCAGACTTTTTTGTACAGGCATTTAGAATTGTCGTAGACTCTGGAAAATTCAGTATGTTATTCCTTTACATCTTATGAGATGACCGACCAATTTTTATGATTTCAGGTTCAAATGAACAGCTACAGCAGCAATTAGAATACACCCTACTAAAGCCTGATTGTCACAGCTGGTGAATTTCGAAAAAGCAATCTGGACGTGAGGACACTTTAGAAGAACGATACGCAATAAAAGTCTGTTTTAAACTTGGAAAAAAGGCGACAGAAACGTATGGAATGCTTCAGATTGCTTTTGGAGAGTCTTGCGTGAATCGAGCATCAGTTTTTGAGTGGCATAAGAGATTCAAGGAAGGCAGGGAGTCTGTGTGGGATGATGATAGGCGTGTGCCCATACGAAAAAAAGTCTGGAAACTTATTTAATGATCCTCGTACCTCATGACTCATCAGCTAACGACTTAAATTAGTCTTATACCTATTGGTCACGGTGCAAGGATATAATCGTATTTACATTTATTATCAAGATGAGACCAAGTTTCATTCTTTTGCTTGTTTTTTTGGGGAGGGGTCTCCTGTCTCTGACTGAAGTTACTTTTAAATCAAATCATAAATCGCTAAGTGACCATAAATTTTCAACTTCTTGGTGGCTGGAAGAAGGAAAAACTAAATTGAGTTCAAGACGTATTTTAAATATAACAGCTCGATTTATCTTTTAATGAAAAAAAAATTTTAAGTTACCCTCATCTGAATGGTGAATGTAAATATTACATTTCGTCTTTTTTCATTTGAACAAATTAAGCGATTAATTTTAAACTTGATCTGAACGATATTAGCGTTGACGACGAATAGATTAATTCTATGGTTAACGGAGAATTTCGCAATCCTTATCAGTTTCAGAAAGTTTTCAATATCGAGCTCTATATCACTAGAAAGATCAATTCTTAAGAGGGATACTTTCAAGCAAAACCATACATTTTTAATCCGTTTACCAAAACAGCATTTATGCTTAGAAGAAATCGTTTCTTGCACCAATACCAACTGACCTGTCATTTAATTTCCATTAGAGAGAGAAACAAAATGGAGGAAATATTGCAATACCGCCATTAATTATTCAGAATTAAGTTTTATATCGCAACATTTGCTCCAACTGTCATAAGTCATTCGCATTCAGACGTTATCGCATAATTATTTTTCTGACAGAACGGTCAGTGTTTACTGCTTACTTATCATTTCGACACTTGTTTCCTCTGGACTGCAGTTATTTTGATATAAATACCCAATCGGAAATTGAGATTATCTAACTTTCTGAACGAATCTTGTTGCAGACTTGATAGTTCGAAAGGTTCGACTCAGACGCTGTATAAAGACACTGCGTTTCTCTCCATAGAATCCTCGGCCGTGAAATTAGATTTGATAAAATATCAATCTCATTTCAAAATAGCTTGAAAGAATGAACTGACCATTTCTACACGACTATTGGATCCAAAAGAAAGATTTCCTGATCCACTTCTATTTACATTGAGAGAAAGTTCTTCATACAAAATCAAGATTAAAAAAATAGCTTTTATATATATATATATATATATACACACACACACACACTCTAGAGTAATGCAAGGCTCTTCATATGAATCGAGCTCTCGGTGGCCGTTAATCGGATATATGAAAACAAAAACAAATGTGATACATAAGCGTTTAAATTCCCTTCGCTTGCGCTGGTTTCCTCGTGGCTGAGTGGTAAAATCTTGAATTGGTGTTCGAGTCAACCGGGTTTCGATCCCAGCTTCGAGAATCTATCCTGTCTAGCCACACTGAAGAGTTCTGATAGAACGAAACAGATCTGTCTGTGGATGACTATATATATGGGGGAGGGCTTGTCAGATAACTACAAGGGTTTTAACTTGATTTGTAAACTCATGATCTAAAGTTTAATAGTTTCCATCCAGTTAAGATAACGTTTACTTTTTGAGGAGATTCCACGTTAAATATGGTTTCTCTAGAAAGTATACAACCATTTTTAAATATCTAACCGCCGCCTTAAACGTATCTTAAAACTAGCCAATCAAATTTTTTAGAAAGTATCCAAAATAATTATAGACTGCAGAGAGCAATGACAAGTTGGTTCCCTTCAACGTACTTCCTTTGAGATTTTATTTATCCCAGCGTTCCTACTTTTTCTTCAACCAGCCTGCAAGCGACAAAAGCAACTGTTTCGTCTCGCTCTCCTAAATCTCGTCCACGACCTTTAACATGAGATTTAAACTTATCTAAAAATCCCAAAGTAGCAGATAATCAAATACGTAGGTGAAGAGAGCATAACAAAGCTTCATGAAGTAATATTTGAGCAAAATATAAGATAGAGATGATTTATATTGATCATGGTGAATGCAATTCATAGGTATGTCACTTCAGAGTTTATGTATACGCAATAAGTTTTCCTTTCATCTGGTTAAAAGTATTTTCATCAGAAGGTAATAAAAGTAAAGTTGGCGACTATAGTCGAGGGCGACCCGAAGGCTCCCTTTTCAATAGTTACTACACCGAGGGGTAGGAGAGAGAGAGCTACTCCTTTCCCTAGATTGCTCCACTTTACACTTGATACGTACCTTATATTGCTGAGTGTTAAGTAAGGAGGTATCAAGTACTATTTTTCAAGTCTTTGGTATGATGTGACCTGAAATTGAACCCAGGTCTCCCGGACCATTGGCAAACACTCTAACCATTGGGCCAATGGGATCAGGAGGTACGCATGGTGTAATAGTTATCGTCGTTGGAAAGGGACAAGGGATCAGAGTTCAAATCCTTGAAGCTGTTTGTATTTCACATAGTGCTAATACCCCTAGAAAAGGCATGAATCCAACTATTTCCCAACAGCTATGGGTAAATTGTAGGCCAGACTTTTCTTCAACCTTGGTATGGCAACTGGTTTAAGAGAAAGAAAAATCTGAATTCAAACTTCAACTTCGCTTGAAAATTGACCCTGTGTCACATCCTGCTTGTGTGGAGGGGTTGGTAAATAATAAAGTATTTTCATCAGCAAAATTTAGAAATAATTTTTAGCAACTTTTGTTTTTCTATTGATACAATTCTAAATTAATACATCAATATTGAGGAGCGACACTCATCCTTCAATGAATGTACAGATACAACACTCATCTTCTGTAGAAGTACCGATTCATGCGAACATCATCCTAATTAGAATTACGATGACAAGTAAATGAAAAGGGTGATTTAAAAGGTCTGTTCTATGTATTACACAAAACCCTCGACCAAGAGCAGACTGACACAATGTTTTAAGAAAAACTGGTTTCATAACCAAAGATCAAGAACGAAGCCTGCATTTTATAGCCATACATATACAAAACACAGGCGGACTCCGTTGTTCAAGTACGAACGGTTTTATCTGACTTCAGTTCATCGACATGAGGAGAGAAACAATTCTTACTATGCTGACCATACTATCTGACCCCACAAACGCGCTGTGCATCCCGCAACGTTTAAGATCTGTCGGTAGAGATCCGAAAAACCCAACTACATCTTCAATGGTCAAAATCCAACTCAACTCAGTGGCAGAAACTCAAGCCTCTGCCTACATGGTCCAATGTCAACTCCCCAACTGACTTTTTCAAAAACCTCAAATTCTCAGGACCATCTCTTCCGGGCATGACGTCATCCACACTTCAGCCTCATTTCCACTCTGGGGTTTATTATGACAATGGTGATTGTCATATCCTTTGCGCGCGAGCGTAAACTGCACCAATTGACTACACACCTGAACTCTTAACCCGAATAGTTCAAATCCCAACCAAACTGAATAATAGAATATAATTAACGAAAAATGATTAATATAAAAAAATCATTCCTTAATTATATAACACCAGCCCAACTATTATCCATATCTGAAAGAAGAAACGATGGGTTCATGCCTTTCCCAACGAAATTAGCATCAAGTGAAATGCAGATTCGTTCACGATTTGATTCCATTTAAAAAGATAACTGTTACGCTAATTGTACTGAGATCTGCTGTATTAATATTATCTTAATCTAATTTCTAATGTTCAGGATGCAAATAATGCAATGTATGGTTTTCAGTCTGTAGGTCTAGTCATTGATGACTCATTTGACACGCGTGTCACCCAATAATTAAATGTTTGATAAAATATTAAAACGATCTACGTTGTCTTTTCCTGAATACATCTGGTTTTAATACCAGTTTCTCAAGTATTCAAAGTGATAACTTGAAAAACAGAATGAATTTTATCAAAGAGCCAACTACACTTTTACCAATGCTCGAGAACGAGTGAATTGTTAGGAATATTTTTGGTATGTGCAAGTTTGCGGTGCATGTATCACGTGACCGAATCGGTTCAAGTTATGGAAAGGTATTCGCTGTTATTGGTGCGCTGACATGTTGCGCATTGTTTCACTCCGAGGAGGATTTGAAAGCTGAACGTGCAATGTAGTTAAATTCAGTACTCATGCTTTACGATTTTGAACCAGACCAAAACGCTGCGGAACAAACCAACCAACGACAAATTGTGTAAAAAGGTGAAGACGCAGTTGATCACAAAACAGCAACCAAAGGGTTCAATGATTTTTGCTCGGGTTGCAAAAACTTCGAACAGGTAAGCCTAAAATCGTGGATTCCGAGGTTGTGCTCTCAGTTTTAAAAGCAAATCCGGTGGGTAGCACTGAGAGTATCAGGCGAGCTCTGCATCTCACATTCCAGTGTGGTTCGTTATCTTCATGACCTTCGTGAAAGCTGCCAAATTTTACCTCCCGTTACAAAAAGTTTGACTCGCACTTGTAATCTATTAACAAGCCAAAAGGTTTTTCATTTATGAGGACTTTTGCTTTAACAAAATGATTACATTGACAAGAGTTGATAAATAACAATTGACAAAATTAATCAAGCAGACGATCTTATCATAAATAATACATAATTGTGTGGCCAAATTCATATAAAACAATACAATGTATAGTATTTACGTGTATTGCCAAACCACTGAGAAGCAAAATGTTAGAGATATTTGACGAATATTCATACAATCACCTACTCGCGTGTTTCTGTTCATATAGAAAAAAGGCGAATTTGTCACTCAGAATTCCCAGTCCCACCAGTAAAAGCTATTTTGATGTTCAATCTAATTTACCTTTACTAATCAATTATCTTCATGGAAAGTAGGACCAGCAGATGAAGAAAATAGACATTACAAATCGAGAAAGAGGCTATGTTATTGATAAGTGAAAATCAACATACTTCATTTATAAACAGGAAACTTGTTCAGAGTTGTAGAACTAACGTCCTAGAACGAGAGTAGTGTTTCTTCATGTTTTCTCAAAACCAGTTATTTTATATGTCGTTAAATTTTCGATGTCTCTAAGATCGAATTGAATTAAAGAAAAGAAACGCTCCGTAGTCAGTGATCATTTGAAACCCCTGATTACAGAATATTTTTCAGTGTCTCTTACAAACTAAGGTCGCTAGAAAGTTTTTACACAAGATAAGCATTTACAAATAATGTGTAGGTTGTACATAACAATTAAATATCCTTTTTCCATATAATCACATATCCAAGGTTTCAAATTGTTAAGTGAAAGTACACAAATAAACTCACTTATTTTATCTAACCAGATGAGCACTCTTCCTTTGGTCAATAATTTACGAAATTGCTGAATAGTCTGATTTTTAAAAGAAAATCCCAAGTAGTAATTTACTCAAAAATCTACAGTATATAAAGTTGGTTTCTTTAAAGAAATATGGAGAACAAAGAATCAAATGACAAACAAGTCTCATGTCATGACAATAAAATCACATTTAAGTATGATGTATCGAATACTTCTGAATTCAAAGCGAAGAAAAAAAGACAAGTGACTTCCTCTCCTTTGTTATTGTGTTAGTCACAGACAGCTGTAGACTGTTTTGCTTAAAGATATGAGGTTACTTGGAAGTGTGGAAGATATTTAGCCGAGACTCCACTCACGAAGGACCAATATGAGCATTAATATATCCGTGATATACTAACACTTAACAAAATCAAAGACAATATAAGCTCCTTTACACATACAGACCATTTGATATATACACATACATCTAATTTGTATTGAAAGAATTCACCAACGTGTCCTAACAGCAAGAAATATTGCATATATTGTCCTATGAACAAGCTGTATGTAAAAGAGGAAAAAAATAGAAATACTCATATTTCTTCTCTGTTCAAGTAAGTCTAACTGCGCTGTCCTTTCTATTCAACGGCTAAATAAGAGACATGTCTCAGTTGCACGAAGGGAAAAGGCAAAAGGTAGAGTATAAGGCTTCTGGAAGTCTATATACCATTTCGCCAGGCACCTAACGGATACGCCCACTCCCCAAAAGAGTCAATTGTCTCCCACAAAAGGTATATCAAGTCTTTGAGTTTATAACTCTTAAATCTTATTTCTAATTTCTTAATTGCAACAATGACAATGCAATATTTTCAGTCTGACGCTGCATTTTTTTAAATTGTGCTTATTTACCTATTTGTTTGCACAGTTATATGAAGTGTTCCCATCAAATACAAATAATTTGTACATAATAATTTCCAAATGTATCTATTTGAACCTCAGATTAGAGTGAACCTAGAACTAATGGCTATGAGGAGCACTTCTTTCTCCTAAGCTGGAGCATCACAATCAAACGCCTTTTAGTGTCATACTCATGACACCTCTGGATGCCATACCCACAACAGAGAAGGCACTTAGCATATTCTAAGACCTACCAGTAGGGCAACTATTTTGTTGAATTACCAATAGAAAAATAATCGCCCAAACAGTTGCTGAGAAACAGCTGACCAGATCTGATTTGAAATTGCTATTTAAATAGACCCACTAACAAATTCTTTCGTAGTCTTTTTAAAGTATCATATTTTAGTTTCGTCCTAAGGAGATTAGAAAGTGCGTATAGGTTTTATGCTACAACAATGTGCTGCAGCATTACTACATTAACAATAAGACAGCATAAAAGTTACAAACGTTGTTATAATCAGCGAATTATCTTAGTGAGATCTTGGGTCCTCGAGTGTGACCACTCGAGTATCCATCCCAAAAGTAAAATCAGGATTCCATTAATAAAAGTTACGGACACGAATGTATTGGCTAAATTGGATAAAATAATAGCCAATACCTATTCAACAATAATAAAAGGATAATATAACTCGGCTCTCTCAAACATCATAAGTCTTAGTTAAGTATATCAATTAAGTTATCACCCTATTTACCCAACCCCTCCGCTCGGGCAGGATATGACACAAGGTCAATTTTTAAGCGGAGTTTAACAGGTTTCAATTCAGAGTTTTCCTTCTCCTAGACTAGTTACCTCGCCAAGGCTGAAGAACTCAGTCTGCCCTACTATTTACCAATAGCTGGAGGGAGAATGATTGGATTCATACCTTTCCCAAAGGCATTAGTGCTATGTGAAATGTAATCAGTCTCGTCCAGGATTTGAACTTGGATGAAACAGAATTAGCTTTACAAAGTTTTTTGGCATTAAGTTTGTATTATCAATAGAAAGACTCATGACCCCGTGATCGTTAAGAATTTCTAGAACTGAACTAGTAACTGACGCTCGCTAAGCTTTCCGTCAAAAAAACGAATAACTGGCTCTTCAGAATACCATGTTAGATGTTACAATGACATTCGTGCAAACTCTTAAAAACACTGATTATGCAAAAAAAAAAAACATAGCTTATACAAAAATTAACCATCTTAATAGATACTCATCATCACTGATTTCCAACTGCAAGCAAATAAAACATGCAATCAACAAGTGAAGGACTGTTACGATACCCCACTCGCCCCCACACGCTTTACATCCTCTTCTAACCATGTCCGCTTTACGGCTGGTGATCAACTAGTGGTTCCGAGGGGGGTAACGCACATTTCTTGCCACTACAAGAATACGATGGAGGGGACAGGAGAAAATAAAACAAACGAACAAACACGAACAATGCTTGGGGTTAACTCAAGAGCAGAAGGGAAGTTATGCAACACTTTGTGCATGTGCAGACTAACGCTAGCGTGGGTTACTAGCGAAACTTCCACAAAGCAATTGGAATGCCGACTCATCTTGACTCGATCCTCCTTCACTGGTCTGGACCCTATCTTCTCCCACTGGTCTCACCGCTCCGGTGTCCGGTGTCGACTGCCCCTGTCCGTGGTTCCACGCCAACTCCTGCTCCTTTGTCCAACCAACTCTCTTTTCGCGTCCCGTTACCTCTTTCGGCCACGCCGAGATTTCAAGTCCAAAAAACCCTTTGTCTGGTTTCGCGCCCAAACAGACAAAGGAATCGTCTGCTTGGCGGGCTACCCATATAGTGTTACAGGACAATTCCTCACTTCAATCAACTGTATATGGTTCAAAGTTATAACAACAACTGATACACTCGAGTTAAATATTTTTGAAATACTTTTTTTTTTGGAAGACGTTACAACAGTGGACTAAATTAACAGTTCATTGAAATACATTTTTGCAGTTAGAAGCGTTTTGATGAAAACTTGTTTATTGTAAATACTTTGCAACACAATGATTTGTTTTTGCAAAAACTATTTGAAATACTTTTATTTCTCAAACTTCTTTCAATCTAGAGTAATTTAAAAGCCTTTCTTCAATCACCCTATACAACTCATTAATTATATCAACTCTAAGACAGCATATGTGAATATATATCACGTAATTCTTATTGAATAAAGAAAATTGTTACAATTAAAAAGCAGATATGACAGAACTGTTCAAATGGTTTCGATTTGAATAATGCAGACCCAATGATACAGCCACAAACAGGATATGTCTTTGAGTGTAGAAATTAACATTTTATGGTACTTTGAAATTCAGATGGGTATAATACAAACCTGGAGCTCAGAACTTGAAAAGTAGGATGTCATTGTGAGTGTCGCAATTCCAGCAAACTAGAGATTAAAATTATAAGAATTGGGAAAATATCTTTCCTCCCCTGGGGAAATCGAAAGGTGCCAGCTTTATATTGATGAAACATGAAGCTGATAATTTTACTCATCAATGCAGGCATACTTGGAACACGATAACCCTGTGAGCAATGTTTACAATATGGCGACTGCATCCTTTTCAGTAAGGTAAGAGACCCCCCCGCCCAAAAAAAGGTATCCCGGATATGACACTGAATTACTGCAAATGGCCAAGCCAAATTTTCTTTAGATCTAGGGAGTGTGGAGTACCTCTTTCATTGCCATTACTCTTAGGTCAACTCTGACCCGAAGTTATCTGTTAGAATCCCATATATGGGTCAAACAGATCTGTTTGAAACTATTTGTATAAAATAGGAATATGTAATACCGTAAAAACTAAATTATTTGTATCAGAAATATTGAAGTTATACTTGTTTGCTAAAAATTATTAGTTACCTGAAACCCTAAGACTGTGTACAAATATGACTTATTGATAAAAAGAATTACTTGAAACCATAAAATTATTAGTATTAGATAAAAATACTTTAAACCAACCATGTACAAATTATGTATATTATAGAGGAATACTTGATATAGCACAAAAAAATGTAAATAATGACATCCAATGAATGCAATTCTCTAAAATCGAAGAACAAAATAATTCTAGATGGTTTGACATACTCTTAAAAATAATCATATTGGAACTCTATAATCAGATAGAGAGATTAGATAAGTAACCGATAGGCCTCTTCGCATTATTATTTTACTTCAGTTATGTATCCATCTTCAAGATTACTTTGGTATCTCGAATTTTATCAATTTAACACTTGAAATGGGATGCTGGACTTATAGGTGTGCAATCAGGCTTCAGTACTACTTCAGTCCAATCTTCAAACTGATTTGTAATCAGTGTTTATTGTCTTTCATATGAATCCGAAGCAACGGTAATCACCAGCTCAGAACCAGAAATTGAAACTCACGTTTAATCTTAATTCATCGCTGAGTTTGCTCCGATGGGTGTAGCGGAGAAGAAGAAAGTGAAAGGGTGTACATGTTAATCTACTCGATCATCATGTAACTATCATGCTTTAACTACTAATGAGTTGGCATGTCATGCGTCACATCTCACATCAATGGGTTTTGTCACAACCAATAAGAAACTAACAGATGAATCTCACATCTTGATTAGCTAAGAATCATAAAATGATTTATTTGCAATTCCAAAGAAATTCCATTATATTAAATCCGATACAGGAAAAGGAAGAACATTTAGACGCGATTATGAATTTTGTTCAAAATTAAAAACGTTCTTACGAAGTTTTTTGTTGATTGGTGGGTGATTTTTGGAGTCAATTGTAGAGTAACGGTTATCGTTGTCGGAAATGGATTCGATGACCTTAGTTCAAATACTCAACGAGGGTGTTTGCTTTTTAAATAACGTTAATACGCATCGGAAAGGTATGAAGCGAACTATTCTCTCTCCAGTAATGGGCTCTTTAACCTTAGTATGGCAAAAGCTCTGAATTCAAACCAGTTTTAGATTTGGGGATGGATAGGTTCTGCCAGGTTATTCTTATCTAAGACACGATACAGGACTAGTGCCGCACGACCAAACCTGAAGATGGTACCATTGATGATAGAATTGGTTTCACAGAATGTCAAACCTGGTTGGTTATTTCATACGGAATTTAATAAATTATGACTTACTATTATATACTTTACGAAATTATATCTTTGCCCAGTCGGCTGGGGTTGTTGAATATACCGACTGCTTCTCTGCAGAGGGGTAAGACCCCCCCCCCCAACGAGTGTCCTGATATGACACTAAACAATCTGATGGTGAGGTTCCAGCAGTGCTGGAGCTTTGGGGAATGCGGAGTACTCCTTCATTGCCATCGCTCCCAGGTCCACTCTGGCCCGGAGTGGTAGCACCTGATAAGGGTCCTATCTATGGTTTAAATAGAACTAAACCGTGCTTCTTTCACTATATTGATTTTTGCATTTAAACTGCGTATTTATGCTAAACTGAATTGTTTGAAATAGAACTGTTTTTGACGTCTAACTCTGTATTGCCCAGTCAGCTGGGGCTGTAGAATACACTGACTGCACTTCTGCAGAGGAGTAAGACCCCCCAAACGAGCATACTTATGCTAAAATGAATTGTTTGAGTAAAACTGAATAGTTTGAAATAGAAATGACTTTTACAATTAAACCGTAATTACATTTTAACTGCGTACTTATGCTTAACTGAATTATTTGAAATAGAACTGTTTTTCGACATTAAAACTGTATTTATACTTAACCGAATTGTTACATACAACTGCTTAAATAGTTAGAGATGGAAATGTTTTTGACCATTAAACTGTGTACTTATGCTAAACTGATTTTTTTTTAAAATAGAACAGATTATTTACATAAAAATGGATTTGGCGTTAAATAACCTACAATGGTTGATATGCCATAAAACCAAACCAAACCAAACCGAAATTATATCTTTAGTCATTTTAACATGTAAAAACTGATTACTTAGTTTCAATATTTATGGGTCAATGTATTAATCATTTTCATCTTTATCTCTAACAGATTTATAAGCCCTATGAGACCATGACTGTACAACCACTTTGGTTCGGAATGGATTTGGAAGTAATGGCAACGAAGGAGTGATTCCTAACGCCATGGAGTCGCAGAACCGTATCCTCACCAGACAGTCGGTATATCTAGACTCCATCGACATACCGGAAGAGTTTCTGTCTCGAGTAGAAATAACCTGCTAACTGATTATTCTTATGATAATGCAACAAAGACGATTTTTATCGTTGCACCGATTTGCCTAATTGAAATTCCAACGTACTTCTTATACTTAATAATATATAAATAAGTATATACACAATTTTTTGCAGAGGAAACATTCTCACACAAAATCCGAAAAGGTCATAAATTTTCATACTGACAGCGTTTAGTTCAATTACCATCCAATATTACTTGCACAAACAATAGGATTTTGTCACACAAAATTAGTTATCTAGCTACATGCTTAAGACAATAATCGACAGAGACTAATTTTGCTAAATGATATTTTGATTTGACACGAGCTTCATTTTCGAGGTTAGACAGACACGTGGTGAGCAAGAAGATTCCCACGCTCTAACAGATAGTTATAAAATCTGCAATCGGAAATAAAGGATAGAAATAATTGTCCCTACAGTATAGCATTCTTCAAACTAACATTGTGTAATATAATTCGTGAAGTTAAGCGCTCTTGATTTAAACTACCCGATAACCTATAAGCAAAAGGTGTGCCTCTTCTGATATTCATGTAACTTACAAGAAAAACCAATATCTAATATAAAACTGAACATTTACCTTTTTTAATTGTTTTTTCAGAACACAGATATCAAACTTATTGACCAAATGAGACAAAATTCATTGTAATTTTTTGTCCGTAGACAATTGAACTTTGATCTTGTGTCACATTTTGTTTATGACGGAGGGGTTGGGTAAATACATACAATTTTTAGCAGACTAAGGCTAGTTTGAATTCAGAGTTTCCTTCTCCAAGATTGGTTGTCTAATCAAGGCTAGAGAACACAGTTTGCCTTATTCACCCATAACTGGGTTGGAGAATAGAGGGATCTTGCCTTTTCCAAAGAAATTAGCACAAAAGGAACTCCAAACAGCCTTGTCCAGAAATTGAACTCTTATCGCAGATTTCATTTTCTACGACGTTAAGTGCGCCTCTTTATTCAACCATGTATATGTATGAATCTATCGTTACATAACGTATACACACTCTAAATGTGCCAAGAAAGATTAAAACCATAAAGAATATCGTGAAGACCGGTTGCGCGACTGATGTAATTCTAGATTCATATTCATGAAAGGAATACTTTTATCCTTATAGCAGCTGCTATGAGACTGGTGTATTTTTATGCGCAAAATGCTTGTTGATAATGCACTTCTATATTGACTTTAAAATAAGTTTAAGATTCTTGAAACGTTCAATATGAAAATAAATAACAAAGCTTAAGATCGCAGATACTTGTTCAGTATTCAAAATAAATATCACAGCTAAAAGCAGTTAGATTAAACCCAATTGACTTTTTCTTAATACACTATCGACAGTCTAATAGGAACAATCAAGTTCGTTTATCATTGCCTGTTCTTAATCAAAATTCCATTAATGAAAAACCGCTACTTGCGTTCTTACATGTGTGTGTATGATTTAAACAAAAAATATCAAAAGAAACGATTCCATATTTCTCGGACTGATAAAAAAAATTCGTTTTAAGTACACTAAATGCCAGGCAGAGTATTTTGGAAATCATCCTAAGAATTTTAGCATTTCACTCACCGTTTATTTTTGTCTTCGCATATACAGCTTCAAGTTTCAGTACTTTTTAAAAAGTATATATGGAAATCGGAAAGATCAGAATTCGATATGATCGACAACCTGTCAATAGCAGTCCACACCTTAAATACAGGAAGCAGCACCCACAAAACAGTTGCTGTACGGCCACTTAACTCTCCTCTCACAAACCATCCAAGTAAGACAAACAAGACATGCAGGGCACTCCTAGAAAAGTAAGAACGAACTCATTAGCGACGTTCTTTTATGGACTCCTACACATGGACATACCAGTGTTGATCGACAAGCAAAGACTTACATCAGCGCTGTGCAGACACAGGATGTAGTTTAGAGGACCGGCCATGAACGATGGATGATAGGGACGGATGGTGAGAAAGAGTCATGGAACTCCGTGCTGTATGCACAACTTAATGATGATGGGAATGCTGGCAGGACTTAATTTTTTTGCTACTGTCCTTCTATACTTGTTAAGGGCTCCGAATTAAGCTTGACCTTCTATGTCCTAAGTATGACACTAAACTCTCCTGTGAAGCTCCAACTCTGGATATATGTGTGTGGCCAAAAAAAAAAAAAAAAAAAAAAAAAAGTTATTTTGACTGGTGTCACAAACAATTTATTTCAATTCTAGACAAACTACGTGGCTTTCCCTTAAAAATAATCCCCCTCAATTCTAATATACTTTCCATGCTTCTCTACCACCCCGGTACGCACTACTGGAAGGATACTTCTGGGATACCCCTATACCTCCACGCCTTCAAAACGAGTCCTCTTGAGCTTTGGGAAAAGAAAAGTCACGCAAGGTCAGAGGAAAGGGAAGTTGTTTAGTACGGTGATGTTCCTCTTGGCCAGGAACTGAAAATTGCTCAGGGCGTTGTGAGCAGATGCATTGTTGAAATGAAGCAGCAATCATTCATCTTGCTGCAAAGTTTGGACCTCCACGCGTACTGAGCGAAGCATACGCTACAAATCTCTTTGTAGACTTGCTGATTAGCCAAGTAAAATGAACTCGATGTCGACGATGCCATTCACATTGAAGAACATGGCTAACATGACTTTTGAGTTTGGCTGGATTCCTTTTTTCATCTGCGGTGACGTCTAACACTTCCACTGACAGCTCTGGCGTTTAGTTTCCGCGTCTTACTCAAAAATCAATGTCTTATCAATGATGACACTACGAAGCCCGTCTGTTTCAGTCTGAAGACGCTCGATGTTGTCCTTACATCTACATGCAGTGCTCAGTCTAATTATTCTGCAGTTTTGGTACCATTTTTGCGCAGACTTTGCGCCCAAATCTTCAGTGATAATCTTCCAAATATTTTCCTTTCTCCTATCAAACCGACTTGCGATCATTCGAACATTCAAACCGGCAATCGACACCGACCACCTGCCTTACCTACTCAATGTTGACCTCAGTCTTGCTTATTGAAAGCCTCCCGCTCCTGGCGTCATCTTTCACTGTCTCGCACCTCTCTTTAAACCGCTTGAGCCACTCAAAAAGACGTTTATGTGATATGATGTTATCTCCATTGACTTGCTGAAGCATTTCAAGTGCTTGTAACGGAGTTTTTCCCCCAACTGGAACAAAAAATTTCTGGTTTATTTGTTGCTCGGTGTTCATCGTTCTTTCCTCAGTGCTCATAGCTGAACGACCTGAAATAGGTGGTGGTGTAAACAAAGGCATAGGGGGAAAATGCAATGCTTACAGAAAGCTATGTTTCCAGTTATATATTCCTAAAATATTTTGTTAGATAATTTGATAATCCTTCTTTCGCCCATAGCTCATACAACACACCCAATACCATTATTTTTCAGACAGGCCTCATATATAAGTTAGAGCAAGAGAAATCGTTAAGTATTGATAGTGTGCCTCATTAATGAAAGTTATCTTTTTATAAAGATTTCACACAAGTCAAATTTAGTTACACATTACAGTCTTACAAAGATTTTAACAAGAAATATAACTTAGATTCGTTTATTCTAACAGTATGCCAGCCTCATCTAATGTTATTTCATACCAAAAAGTTAGAGAATCGTGTTCATTGTACGTTTATATATACATTTTTGTGCAGTTATTTAAGAGTTTTTGGAGGAGAGTTGCACTCGTTCAGATCGAATACAAATATTTTAAATAGATCTTTGACCCAGAGTTCCCTAATCGGTACTACCACTCCAGGTTAAAGTGGACCGGGAGTAACGGCAATGAAAGTACTCTACTTTCCAGATCTCCAGGATATTAGCCTCACCATCAAATGCAGTTTAGCTTAATACTCAAGGCACCTCTTTGTTGGGGATGGTCTTACCCTCCTGAAACGGATATAATCGGCTTATTCTAAGCCCTGATGACATGGCGATAATCCTTAGAATTTTTATTATGTCCTCCACCAAAAGCTCGGATCTTCCAAATAAGCAAATCGAGAATTTTCTACCTTTAAAAAAGTTTCATTTCTCTACCAAAAGGAAATGACTATTTGACCGTAGTCGTTACTGATATATTTTATTGATGACTTAAAAAAATAAAGCGGATGAGAAATGAAGAATTAAAACCAGTGTTACATTTCTAAAAGTTGTCCGATTAAAAAAGTCAAAATCACGCAAAATTTTGCTTAACGAAATTCATGCTAGCGGCATTTTTCATATAATGTTAGACTAAAATTGGATGAATAGTCAAACGATACATTTGTCCTCATGATCAGTGGACCGTTACAGATACGAGATATATATATATATATATATATATATATATATATATATATATATATAAGCGTAAGATATATTGAATAGATGAACAAAGTATTGTGTGTATGTATGAGCTTTTTATATGTGCTATCTATCAGTGAATAAACTTATTCATCTGTTTAGGTGACTGGCCAAAAGGAAACTGAGGGGCAGTCATTTTTCTTCGTTCATATTCAGTATCGTTTTTAAACAAACCCCAGTGATTAAGAACAGAAAAATCACTCAAACGAACGTTAAATGGGCAAAATAAAATGGAGGCCTGAAAAGAACTGCAGTTAGGAATAAAATTTTTTTTTTGCTTATTTTTTAGTTTATTTTTACTTATTGTAACTATAATTTTTTTAGATTTATCTAAAACTTATTTATACACCATATTCTTGAGTGCATAAGTTCAGATACATTAATAGTACCAGCCATCTTTATAAGATTTAATCTAACAATTGACGCTCTATAAATAATCTTGACAACATTTTTGGGAAGGAGTAGCGCCCTCCCCTACACCTTGGTGTAGTAGCTATCGAAAAGGGAGCCTTCGGGTCACCCTCGACTATGGTCGCCAACTTACAAAAATAAGTTTGCTAAAACACAATGTAGTGGTCAACGTAAAATACTGTTGAGTTTCTAAAATAAGTGCTTTTCAGCTTCAGCTGTGAATTATCAAATACAGATAACTGTGTAAAATCTCTTGTTTATATGTTCAAAATAATAGACGAATATCTAAAAGAAGTGCCTACATTTTGAGATATATAATACTCACATACACTCACATAAATACTCTAAATTACCGGAGAAAAAAATATCCTCAAACACTGATTTTATTCTTTAAGAACTCTAAAAGATTTTTTCCAAGCATCCACTTTTGCAAAAGAGCCGTATGACGTGATACTTAGAAACTACTTCGAAAAGTGAAAAATTATCACAAATTCAAAGAAATTAGCAATGTCTAACACATCAAGTATTGTGTATTTCGGCAGAAGTCTTTCCTTAATACAAAGACGAATAGAGGTTATACACAAATTTAAAATATTTCCTCGTGTCATCGATAATTGTATTCTATAAAGGTAATGATATATAATTAAGACATTTCAGCTTCCTTTTATGAGATAAAAGCAAATAAAAATTTGATGAGCGCTAACACAGAATAGCCGGCATAAGGTTTCTCAATTCCTTCCCCAACCACAAACACCTAATGAATTTAACTTTTCCTTTGATTAATTCAGACTTTGTGCCAGCGGATACCGGTTTTCTTTGCTTTATATATTAATGAGGCCT
This sequence comes from Sepioteuthis lessoniana, assembly GCA_963585895.1. Taxonomy (NCBI): domain Eukaryota; kingdom Metazoa; phylum Mollusca; class Cephalopoda; order Myopsida; family Loliginidae; genus Sepioteuthis; species Sepioteuthis lessoniana. The sequence continues at coordinate 100,357,892 of OY757920.1, forward strand.
TTCTGATTCACTTTCCCCGCAACACTTCCGGGACATTCCCCACAGAGAATACTCGTGCTAATTCGCTTTCTAGAGGTAATTGGACCTTCCAGATCAATTCTAAGCCAAAATGTTCCTTTACAAAAAAGGTTCCGTGACAATCCCTCGAATGAGAATCGGATCACTTTTGCAAATGTCAATTTTATTTGCTCTCAAGAAAGTTAAGACCTTACATATTTCTGATTAACATGTTTCAGACGCGCCCGAACATATACACAGGTATCCCAGCAATCTTTCCAATATTCTATGCAAAGTTCCATACTAATATTATATTTTGCAATCAACTGATCTGTACTAATGTTTTGGGCTCTAAAGCAATTTCCTTGTACTTTTCCAATTAACATCCAACATTAATTTTGGTAATATGCTCAGTGATAAGATCGCATTAATTCATTTGGTTATTTTAGTTTAGAACTCCGAGATTCGCTTATAATACTCATCTTCATTCTGGATGATATAATCTTCAAAACTGATAAAGTGCCAAGTATTTTGTTAAAGAAATCAATTTTATAGAATTAAGATATTTTACAACAAACTGAATCCTGACAAACTTATGTTGACCTTTAAGTTTAAAAAAATTAAAAAAACGGCTGCCACAGTTAACCATCAAAAGTTTTACGTTTAACGTATTTGCCGAAAATTTTTGAAGGAACAATTTTTCTCAGCCGTTTTAAGTTAAAAAAATTGATATGTTAAAAGTTAAAATGATTACTATGTTGCTACTTGTTTGTAATTTTCAGGGAAATCTTTTGACATCGTTTCACTGTAAAACTTGAAAAAAATTTTTGTAATTCTAGTTATGATGAATAATTAGGACTATTCATATTTACTTGTCATTTGTACCAATTGCGGTTTGATTTATTTGTCTGATGACGTATCAACTTCTGGGTTATTTAATGCCTAAATTTGATTGAAAAAACAGTTTTGATTGCAATCAATCATTTATAAATAAAAGTTCCAAAGCAATCTTTTTTATTGCACTTTTTATTTGTTTGCAATAATTTTTTGCACGGTTATATGGAAGCAAGTATTCCTTTAATACTGTAGCGGGAATGATATCGCATCAATACTGCAGTGTAAGATAATTCGGTTGGGTCTTGCCAGTATGTATCGAACTCGTATCCTTCGACATGCAGATAACACGATTTAAGCATGCTATGGGGCACGTGGTTTGATTCCAGTGTCCAGAAAGTTATGTGAGCTCTGAGGTAAATAAATTTAGAAGCTAAAAAGAGGTTGGGACAGCAGGTGTCAAGCGTTGCGGCTTGTAGTAGTTTTGAGAGTCGTTGTCGCAGATTTTAGTGCTGGAGTTTATGAGTTTCGGATCTGAAATTGATTCCTTGCTCACAAAGAACGTTATTGTCACCAACCACTTGCAAATTCTAATAATTTATACAGTTTTGTGGCTTCAAGTATTATGATTTTACACCAATAATTTGCAAGCAATTATATGGTTTCAAGAAACTATTCTTAATACAAATAATTTGCACTCATAAATAGAGGGCATCAAATACTCCAATCTAATACAGGTAATTTTCTACTTCATCCATAGAGTGAGGATTTATCAGATTCCACAACTCAAAATGGACCTGAGGGTAATGACAATCAACAGGTGATTTCATACTCCTCCTCAGTTTCGCAACTGGGACCTCACCAACGAATTAGGTTCTAATGTTATACTCTGGAAACCTCTACTTAAGGGGGTTCTTACCCATCTGCTATGGATGCAATCGGTATATTCGAATCCCACCGTACAGGGCTCGTACAAATTAATCAACGTTACAAAAGAAAATAAATAAATAAGGGGGTTGTCCTTGTAGTGTAATAGTTAAAGCACTGGATTGCGAAATCGTCGTAAGCGAGTTCGAACTCTAGTTGCGCTATTGCGTCCACTTTCGGACAAATGCCCGGGGGAAAGGTATGAATCCCCCTTATCCTCCCATCTATGGGTTAAATAGCATCACTGATGTACTTCTAGAAGGATGGCTTTGGCATTAAATAACCCACGAAGGTTGATATGTCATTAAAGAAAGAAACCAAACAAAAAATAAATAAAGGAGTGCTAAAAGCTCGGAAATATTTTTCCTGCCAATATCAAAGAATGAGCGGAAAATCCTTATCCGAAAACATTTTATACATAAAGATCTTAGAAGAAACAAATATCGAAGTGTAAAGGAAACGTTTGTCTGATTTTATTTTAGATACTATATACAAAATCAAGTGAAACAAAAGAACTATTTTTTTTTTAAATCTCAAATCAACTTTTTCGTGTCTATTGAATATTTGAAGTTGTTTAAAATGACTATTTGAAGGGTAAACATGAAATGGACGATTCATCCACAAAGATCATGTTCGTTCTTTTAAAAATTATTTAGAAGATATTGGCAACCGGTCCATTGGTGTAGTGGGTAGAAGGTTCACCAAAGGCCCGTGAGACTGGGTTTCAATCCTGGGTCGAGTCATGCCTAAAGACTAAAATGAAATGATACTTGATACCTCAGCATAAGGTACGTATCAAGGGTAAAGTGGAACAATCCAGGGAAAGTAGTAACACCCTCTTTGGTGTAGTAGCTATTGGAAAAGAGCCGTCGGGTTGCCCTGAACTACGGTCACCAACTTATATACTTGTGTTAAAACCAGATAACATACATAATTGGAAAGATTAGTTTTTATACATATTTTAAGTCTTTAAGTCGAAGAATTGCGTTCATTGTACATTTTTATTTCTTGTATAGTTTAAATTTGTTTTTGTTTTTTTGTTTGTTTTTAGTTATATATCAGTTTAATTTGGTTTGTTTATTGCCTTTCAAATCCCGTTGGTTATTTAATGCTAAATCTGCCCTTACAGAAGAACAATAGTGGGGCGATTTAACCCACAGTTGGGAAATAACGGGTTCATACTTTCTCCAATAGTATTTATCCGAAAGTGAATGTATTAGTGCAACTAGAGTTCGAACTCGCTTTCCAAGATGTCTTAGTCCAGTACGTTAGCCACTACGCCACGTAGACTCCTCCTAAATAATATCAAGTATTTATATCGAATGCAAATACTTTGCACACTTTCAATTAATCGTCTTTAGAAAAAAAATAAAAGCTCCAAGTATTCAAATTATATTGATTCAATCGATTATAAATATTTCTAAAGTAATTATAAGGTAATTGCACATGGTTATATGGTATCAAGTATTCCTATCAACTATGTATTTTAAAAGATCTATTTGACCTACAAATGGGACCCAATAAATACAACCGCTCCGGGTCTGAGTAGAACGATAGTAATGAAAGAGCATTCCATATTCGGTTGGTCTCCAAAACCGGAGCCTCATTAGATGCAGTTAGGGTCAGACCCATGACACTCTTGAGCAGATGGTCTTATCCTCAGAATATTCTTTGTGCTACCAACAAAACGTGAGAACAAATATGACTACATAAAAAATATTCATATTTGTTAAACGGAGAGAAAATTAAGGTATTATCCTATACAGAATTTTCAAATCATCACTATGTATTAAATATCCTGTCACCCAGCCATTTCTTCGCCTAGCTGAAAGTAAGGCTGTGTCAATTAGGAATTGGCTTGTACTATAATTCCACTGCTTTTCTTTTACAAAGCCGTTTCAGAAACAAGTTTTGTTAATCAATGACATCAAAATTTTTACATACAAATAAGATAAAATATGATAAAAGTTTATGGACTTTAAAAAGGTCAATGAAAGTTTTTGAAAAAGATCAGTCCAGTAGAAAGTGATGATTAGTTGGAAGGGAGGTAACCGAGCCAAGAAAAGAAAAAGTCAGCAGATAATTGAAAATGAAATGAAGAAATTAATCAGAAAAGAGGAATAAATAATGAGAAAGAAAAACAAAGTCCACGCCAGTCTTTATTTCCCTGGGGGTAGACATTTTTACAGGAAAGCCAGCTTTATTTACCAATAATTTGTAATAAGTAAATTTGTACTATCATCCGTGTCACTGATGAAACATCGCTAAAATGTGAGAAAGATTACATATGAATAGCAATTTTTTTCCTCGCAATAATATCTCAACTATACAGAGAGGTTGACAACGAACAGATCATATCTGAATGAATCAGCATTGTTTATTTTTCATCTATTTATTTTGGACGATTTTTTTTCTTTCGTCTGTTATTTCTCCTACCTTCTTTCGGTGAGATTTTGCCCTGTACATAATGTTACTGATCAGCTCTTCTTTAACCAAACTGTGATCTACGTCATATGAAACAAATCTGTGATCTACGTCATATTACCAGCGTAACATTTTGCAGACCCATTGTAGTGACAAATTTTAATGCTTTGTTGACCTAATACTGAAGATCTTTTTTACCTCTTATTATATTTATTTTCATGGTGTTAACTGCGTTCCTTTGTGGCACACCGTAGACAGGTTGAGCAATTTATGTCCTTTAGCTTTAATATGCAAACATTTTTCCTCATTTTATTCGTTACTTGAAACCCTATGACTGTGTAAACAAATTACTTGAATAAAAATAATTTCTTGAAACTCTACAGCTGTGAGCAAATTATTCGATAGGAATAATTGCTATAACCATATTTACCTCCGCTCGAGCAGGATATGACACAAGGGAAATTTTTAAGTGGAGTTTAACAGGTTTGAATTCAGAGTTTTCCTTCTCCTAGACTAATTGCCTTAACAAGGCTGAAGAACTCAGTCTGCCCTACTATTTACCCATAGCTGGAGGGAGAATAATTGTATTCATACCTTTCCCAAAGGCATTAGTGCTATGTGAAATGTAATCAGTCTCGTCCAGTATTCATACAATTTACAATTTAGGAGGTGCCCGTGGTGTAATGGTTATCGTCGCAGGAATTGGACACGGCGACAAGAGTTCAAATCCTGGACTGATTACATTTCACATAGCACTAATACCCTTGGGAAAGGTATGAATCCAATTATTCTCCCTCCAGCTATGGGTAAATAGTAGGGCAGACTAGGTTCTTCAGCCTTGGTGAGGCAACTAGTCTAGGAGAAGGAAAACTCTGAATTCAAACCTGTTAAACTCCGCTTAAAAAATTGACCTTGTGTCATATCCTGCCCGAGCGGAGGGGTTGGGTAAATATGATAATTGTATTCATACCTTTCCCAGGGGTATTAATTGCAATAACAACTGTGCAAAACTCTTAAACTACGCAAAAATGTAAATATATATGCGCAATGAATGAAATTCCCTAATCACTAGATATAACAACCCTAGTCGAGTTGACATGCCGTTAATAATCGATTGAAAAATACTCATATGGCTTATAAAATCTTCGCATATCAGTTTATTAACTCCTAATTTTCAATCTGGTTAAAGATTTTAACCATTTTAAAGAACTAAAGCAGACCTGATATCTTTCAAGTCATTAACATACAGAAATCGTATATTTCACTTTAATCCACGAATACTGTACGTAGAAAGAGTCATATCTCTAGAAGAATATTAAGTGCAGTAATTCAAGAAATTTTTTGCTTTCCTCAATTCTTAAAACAACTTCAATATTATTCTAGTTATGTTTTAGTGCAAATTTGAAACTTGATAGATGCGAAGACAAATTGCAAAAATAGGAAAGTGCTTACATTTCGCCGACGTAAATGTTTTGGTTTCCTTCAAATTGCATCGTCCTTATTACACCTCATGCATCTCCATATTCTATAACAGACGTCTGGTGATTATTGCAGTTGATAGAATGATATGAAGTCTGCCAGAATCTGCAATGTCTTCCTCAGCAACCTCATAGAACTTCTCCCCACGACTCATAATATATTCTAAAGGAATTGCCTTAACCTTTATATGTGTGGTGCCTTCAATAAGTTTGTTTTTTTTTTATTTTGTACAGGCATTTAAAATTGTCGTAGACTCTTGAAAATTTAGTATCTTATTGCTATACATCTTATTAGATGACTGACCAATTTTTATGATTTCAGATTCAAATGAACAGCTACAGCAGCAATTGGAATACACCCTACTAAAGCCTGATTGTCACAGCTGGTCAATTTCAAAAATGCAATCTGGACATGAGGACACTTTAGAAGAACGATAGGAAATAAAATTGTGTTTTAAACTTGGAAAAAATGCCAGAGAAACGTATGATATGCTTCAGACTCCTTTTGAACCATCTTGCATGAATCGAGCATCGGTTTTTGAGTGGCATAAGAGATTCAAGGAAGACAGGGAGTCTGTGAGGGATGATGAGAGGTGTGGGAGGAGTAAGGAAGTCAATACACCAGAGTTGATTGGCTAAAGGGTTAGGGTTACTATGTTGAGCTTTTTAGGGAGTTCAGGAAGAGATTCCTAGAGAAGAGGCCAGCACTCTTCAAATCGGGTCAGTGGCATTTCCACCAGGACAATATACCAGTCCACAACTCCATCCTTGCCACAGACTATTTGACCAAGATGGGCATCAAGACAGTTCCCCAGCCTCCCTACAGTCCAGACCTTGCTCTCTGTGACTTTTGGTTATTCCCTAAGCTCACAGGCTGTCATTATGAGACAATTGAGGAGATGAAAGAGGCTGTGACGAAGTTCATTGACACGCTCACACAAGAGGACTTCCATGGGGCCTTCCAGAAGTTGTTGGAACGGTACAACAAGTGCCTTGCAGCCGGAGGAGATTACTTCAAAGAGGACTAGAGTTTCATGTGTGTACTATCAATAAAAGTGCCCATACAAAAAAAGTCTGGACACTTATTTAATGATCCTCGTACATCCGTTTTATCATCTCAAGTAAATTACTAAATTTTTTCCAATGTTTCGTTTCTTTCATTTTTAACCATGTTGTCTACTGAATCAGTGACATATACAACCTGAAAGGTTTTTTTAACATTATCAAACCCGATCATGGAAGGTTAAATCTGGATCTCAACGCCGCAGGGTAACATTTCCGACGACAGCCTCAAATTTATGTTGATAATATTTGTTCATATGACCAAAACCAAGTCATTTGAACTGTTCCCAGTTGAACGCAATTTACTTCTCATTTAGTCTCCACAGAAACTACATTTCTTGAATTGTTCTTTTGCCTTGATATAATCATCCGATATATTTTTCTATGATACAAAAAACATTCTCTTTTCAAGTAACCTCTGCGCAACTCTTTCACTGATCTTCTAGCTTACTAGTTTGCATTTTTGAGAATTCTGCATTTAATTCGCAAACCAGACACTAAATACTCGTTCATTTATGTGAGTATAGCCTCCAAAATAATGTTCCTTTGACTTTGCCATGGACAACTCCCAGGTCACATTGTTTTTGTATAGTTTCCACATTAACTAGTTAGAAATGATTTATAACTGAAACAAAAACAACATTGTCGCGGTAATCAGTCTAATATTCATAATTAAGTTCCCCACAGAATGGTTAGATTACATTTTTCATTATCTTTCTCGAAACTATTTGGTATACGTTTAACCCTCCTCGATTTTCTTAGAGATTTTAAAATTTTAACGCCAAAACGTTAATAGAAACAGCTTTACCTCTGTAATTTCACTTTTCTATTAAAATCAGAAAATAAAACCAAAGTTGCCTTAAACTACAGGTTTATTATTGTCAATTACAGAGATCATTCGAAACAATTAATGTAACTACAAACGATGAAGATACATTGTTATTTCGTTGTAATACCAAAACTAAATAGTTCAACACATTTAAAAAGTCACATGTATTACGTGTAAAGTTTTTGAAAATTGATTAAAAATCACATTAAAGTTTCTAGGAAAAGATTACTGATTGTATCAATATGGTTTCGTCAATGGTAAATCAACGTTATCAAATATTGATATTAGGAATGAATATTTGATGGAAGGGATAATGCGGAAATAATGTATTTGCATTTCAGCAAGGCATTTCATCGTTTACTAAAACGTATTGGGTTTTTTTTTAAGTAAATTGTAAAATATATTTTTAACAGAACTATAAAACTGAAAATTGGTATAAATTATTCTGAAATATACTGTATACCCTCCGGTGTTCCTCAGGGATTCAGTACTGAGATTTTTGTTGTTTTTAATATTCATAAATGATTTACTGATAAAAATCAGAAATAAAACTATTTCCTAATGATAAACTACTTGTTAGACCATTATCTAAAGAAATAACTCAGATGGATCTAAATAAATTGTCATATCGGAAGATATTTGGGAATTAAGATTTAACATAGAAAATGTGAAGTACTACGTATTGGATACAAAAAACATTAAATTGAATATAAATCAAGAGAGAAATCCAACAGTAAATGAGGAATGAGGATGGTTTTAATATGTTTAAAACTGACAATGTTTTGTCAATTGGATAGAGGGCAAATGGAATGATTGGCGAACTGGTCATAATTCTTTTTTAAAAAAGGAGTCAATGTTTTTTTTAAAATATATAAAGCCCAAACAAGACCTCAGAATATTGTACTCAGGCCTGGGCTCCAGTATCAAGACATAAATTGGGGTGAAGCAAAAAGAGGGTGACAAAACTAACAAAACAGTTAAATATTACAGAGAGATTGAAGAAATTAGAAGTAAGTACTTTACTAGAAAGAATAATAAGGTGATCTAATAGAAACTTTCAGAATAAATTGAATTTCTTATAATGGTTGACATTTTTCAATATTTATCCTCGACCTGCAAATTTACCGTCAAGGAAGATTTCAAGAACTAAATCTACAAACCAACTTTTTTTTTTGCGCTAATTGGAACAAATTGATCAGATCAAAAGACAGCAATAGTGTAAAAAAATAAAAAATAAAAAAAAAGATAAGATCAAATTAGACTTCATGAATAATGGTGAAAAGAATTTAATAGGGCATTTTTGGGAACTACCGGTTCAATCAAGAGACGTTGATCTAGAAATAGATACTGCATATATACAGTGCAAATTTTTTTCTTTTGCAAAAGATATTTTCTTTCATTTATGTCTTTAACGACATACCAACTCCTAATAGGTTATTTAATACCGAAACTAGATTCATTTGGAAATTTTTTTCCAATCCTAAGTATTTTTATGGCTCCATTGCAGTTTTTATACGATTGTATGGTATCATTTATTTCTATTTAAAACTAAACATTTATACAAAATTATATAGTTTAAAGTAAGTATTTATATTCAGTAATCCGTTTCTTGCACAGTTAGAAGAAGAAGAAGAAGAACAACAACAACAACAACAACAACATATTTCATTGTTTCAAAAATCAAATCGGTACTTATGCATCTATGCTACCGCGATAAAGCCGAACTTTCACGAGCGTTTCCGGGCCGATAACGGAAAGAATCGGAAAATCCCGACAAAACGCATAAAGACCAGTCTGTAAAGGGTATGTGCCGAGTTGGTGCCACACTCTCGTCTTATCTTTAACTGTAGCCATCTCGTGCGGCCACAGATATATCAATTTTAATATTTGAGCAATTGCTAGTTTGGACCGGGAGAAAAGCGTCCCTTCGCGCAATGCAGTCTACGTCCTGCAAATGGTATTTCAACATCTCCTGACATAGCTTTTTCTCATTTTTTTTTAAACGGCAAGGATGCTCGCATGTCCGGCAACTTAATCTTGCCAATAAGTTTTTTTTCTTAGCAGAATTGTATCACCTTTTCCACAGATTGTAGTTTGTCGCTTAGCTGCGATAAATTCATGGTTTTTAAAATTGCTTGAATAATACCGTTCTCGTAACTTTGTCAACAAATTGATTGAATTATTTTATCGTCTGCTTGCTTAAATTTGATTGACTAGGCGTTTTGTCGGCACATTCCGATTTTTTCCGTTATCGGCGCGGAAACGCTCAAGAAAGTTCGGCTTTATCGCAGTAACATAGATGCATAAGTACCAACAAACCAAATTAAAAAAAAGTTAGATATTCAAATCATTAATGTTAATAGAAATGATATGCGTACAGCTATATTGTATCAAGTATTCCTATCCAATACGAATAATTTTCGAGCGGAGCAATATGACCCATTAGTGTAACCCTAACGAATACAACTACTTTCGAGTCCGAGTGGACCTCGAAGTAATGGCACTCCTCAACTCTAGAACTAGAGCTTCACCATCAGAAGTTGTTTAGACGGGACAATTATTTTTAGGTCTTATCCGTCTATTGAAGATGCAATCGGCGTATTGTAAGCCCAGCCGACAGTATTGTGTAAAGATGTACATTTTCTAGTTTTTAAGGCGTTGCAGAAGGTACTTCCATGTTTGGTATAAAAGCAATGTTTAACGGAAAATCAGACGAAACTTGTATAAAAAGATAATGGTTGGAAAGTTTTTGACTGTTCAAAAATTCAATTATAAAACTTATTAATGTCCACTAATAGAACCGGAAATATTTGTGTTTGAATATGAAGCTGTGGTTTGCATCGGAAAATATTTTGGCCAAATCATTTTTATTGAATTTTCTCCAAAATAATTTTTCCACCTTTTTTTTTTTTTGGCTAAAGGTCTGAAGATTACTAATTCTATGATTAGTTGATTGATTTTAACGGCATGACCAAATTGTTTGAAATTACTTTATACCTAGGAATGTGTGTTACTTGTATATATGTATATTTGTGTAATTGTGTAAAGGGTTGTTTTTTGCTCGCAAGCTATATCGAGAATTCATATTTGATAAAAATAATTTACACACTGTTGTACGTTTTCAAATATTCCTATTTAATACAAACATTTGTTTACTAACATTTATTTGCAATCATATGATTTTAAGAGGCGGTGCCCGTGGTGTGATGGTTAACGTCTAAGGAAATGGACACGGCGACACGAGTTCAAATCCTGGACCATGCTAATTGCATTTTACATAGCACTAATACCCTTGGGAAAGGTATGAATCCAATTATTCGCCAGCTATGGATAAATAGGACAGACTGGGTTCTTTAGCCTTGGTGAAGCAACTAGTCTAGGAGAAGGAAAACTGAATTCAAAACTGGTAAACTCCGCTTTAAAAAAAAATTGACGTTGTGTCATATCCTGCCCGAGCGGTGGGGTTGGTAAAAAAAAAGGACGCATCGGGTAGCGTAATGGTTAGCAAGCTAGACTAGCAAACCTACATGAGTGAGTTCGAGTCTCAGAGTGTCCCATTCAAGCAAAAAGCTTAAATTACCATATGATTTTAACTAACTCATAATAATCCTTAGTAAACAATTAGAGTTCAAGTAACTATTCTTAATTCAAAGAATTTAAAATGTATGGCATCAAGAATCCCAATCTAATACGAATAATTTTTCAACAGATCTATTTGACACAGGTACTACCACTTTGGGTCAGAGTGCACCTAGGAGTAATGACAATGCTCATTCTGATTTTATTATTTCCAAAGCAAATAATTCTACAAATAACGACAATCCTCCATCAACTGTTTGAATTAATCAGCAAGAAAAAAAATTTAGTTGGAAAAAAATTAATTCTTTTTTAACAGACTGACAAATAATTGATCAAAAGTATTTTCCTTTCAAGAAAATATCTAATCCATCTTTTAAGCCAAGGACCAAAATTCAAAAGCAAAATAATTGATAGCACCAATTTTTGAATAAGTAACAATCATTCTTGTAAAGAATCTTAATTTCATCTTTTGAGTCTTGGGTTGTTTTTTTAAACCTAAACTGAATATTTTCTGAATAGACTTTTAAAACAAAAAGGTAGGTTTCTCACAAAAAAAAAAAAAAAAAAATCAAAAGAAATTCATATAGACAATTGTTTTTCTTATATAAAGTCGAGCAATTAGTATGAAGGAATTATTCCTTCTAATCGGCATTATTATAGCACTTGCACATCCATACCAAAAATATTGTCCAGATGCAAAATACAAATGGCCAATATTTTTTATCAAATCATTTTTTCAGAATTTTTAAATAAAATAGACCCTTGTCAGTATTAGAAAAAAAGATACAATCTAATCTATAGTTGTCAGTTTTATAAATATCTCAAAAATAAATTTGAAATTACCAACAAAGTAGAAAAAAAAAAGGTGGGAGTTTAAACGATATATTTCTCGATGGAATTATCTTATATATATATTTTTTTTTAAATCTTCCAGTTGCAACTTGAGTGACTAAAGTAAATTAACTGAAATTGAAGGAGCTGATGCACAATAAAGAAATCCTCCAAAATATCGAGTCAAAAATCATATTGCTTAAATACTGAAAATAATTAAAATCCAACAATTAACAAATAGATGATTTTTTTTTATACTGTGCATCTAATAATCGTGCATTCCTCTTCAGGATTATAAAACATGAGAAAAATCTCAAAAGATTTTAATTTTTCAAAAATACATTAAAAAATAAGTAATATCGTTTATATTTTCTAGTTTCTTTTTGGTCCTTCACATGTAGATCGTGATTATTGTTTTGTTTTTTTGTCTTGTTTTGTGTTTGTTTGTTTTTTTGGTACAATTAGGTATCTGAGGTCCGTATTGGAATGATAGGCTCTAGAAGTTGGTTGGTTGGGTTTTTATGGCATATCAACTTGTATACGTTATTTAACGCCAAATCCATTTTTATGTAAATAATCAGTTCTATTTCAAAGAATTCAGTCTAGCATAAACACGCTGTTTAAATGTAAGTACGGTTTAATTTCAAACAATTCAGTTTAGCATAAGTGCAGGCTCTAGAAGAAAAAAAACTTACTACGTAGATTTGACGGGTCATATAGTGGCAGGGGGGGCTCAAAATTGATCATTATTCAAAAGGATTTAAATTATTTGTTCCATATTTTCATATATTAAATTGTATTTTTTAGTTGAATTTGAGTTGTTAATGAATTCTAAATGAACATGGAAATTTATATTACCTTGAAAAGATTTGACAGAGAGAATTGTATACATGCTTCTATAACGTCACCACATTCCAATATGGACCTCATATTCCGACTTGTACCTTTTTTTTCTTATTTTCACATTGGTTTATTTAACTAGTTTAAAAAGTTATTATTAAAACTAAAAAAGTCACCAAGCCATGGATATTTATCGGCAAATTGCATGCATGACAATTTGTAAATTGGAATATTTTCATTAAGAATCGGAAAAAGGTTTACATTTTGAAAAGAGGAAAAGATTACTTTAAAAAAAAAAAAAAAAAAGCACTTTTTTCTAGTCCTTCTGAGAAGAGCATTCAAATGCACAACAATGTTTGAAATAAGAGATAATGCTAATTATTAGTGGCCTAATTATTAAAAAAAAACAAACATGTTCTGAGAGTCATTGACGTACTAGGACTCATTCAGATAATTGAATTACTCCACTTTCAAAATAAACAAGAAACGAATATGCTCAATTGTCCGAACTATTTCTGGTATACAATTTTCCATCTTCTCATTAGAGATGAAAGATCAATTCTCTTATATATTTTATTTACACAGATATTAGTATATGACTTATCAATTTCTAAATAAATGTTAAAATATGAAAATATTTTATGAGGACAATATACATTAGAGCGTATCGAAAAATAGTTGATGATAACTTCTTGGAATTTTGAAACTTTCATAAACTAAATGTTAAACCCTGATATTATTTGCCCAGTCGGCTGGGGTTGTAGAATACACCGACTGCAGCTCAGCAGAGGGGTAAGACCCCCCACCACCACCAATGAGTGTCCTGATATGACACTAAACAATCTGATGGTGAGGTTCCAGTGATGCTGAGGCTTTGGGGAAAGCGGAATACCCCTTTATTGCCATCGCTCCCGCGTAGCACCTGATAGGGCCCTATCTACGGCTTAAATAGAACTAACGGCATACTTATGCTAAACTGAATTGTTTGACTAAACTGAATAGTTTGAAATAGAAATATTTTTGGACAATTAAACCGTACTTACATTGAAACTGCGTGCTTATTCTAAACTGAATTGTTGGAAATGGAGCTGTTTTTGACATTGAAACTGTACTTACACTAAACTGATTTTTTTTTTTTTAATATAGAACTGTTTTGACATTCCGCTGTGTGTAAACAAAATTCACAATCAAACTGTACTTACTATTAAACTGCGTACTTATCCTAAACTGAATTGCTTGAAATAGAACTGACTATTTGTATAAAAATGGATTTGGCGTTAAATAACCTACAAAGGTTGATATGCCATAAACCCAATGAACCTGATATTACATTAAAAATCCATCTTTTTATCATTAACATCTAAAATTCTTTCATATTAATGCATTTTAAACGACTTAACTTTTCTCTATGAAAGGGATTTTTTTTAAAAAGATGGATACTAACCTTAAAGTGCTACTATTTGTATTCACACTTCAACCTTTTTTTTTCTTTTGACGCAAATGCTGCACGTGAAAGTAAAGAACACGTCAAATAGTCGAATAAATTTGAAAAATACAATACATGACCGGAAATGACGTTATGCGCACCGGCGTTCCTTACGTAACGGTATATTCCAGCTTTTCGTTTTTGTTTTTGCACGAGCAACCATCAAAACAAGGAATTTTGGTACTTATGCATCTATGTTACCGCAAAAAAAGCCGAACTTTCCCGAGCGTTTCCGGAAACAATCAGAATATGCCGAAACGCCTAGCTAATCAAATTCAAGATAACATAATTCAATCAATTTGTTTATTAAGTTACAAACAAGTGTAAACATGAATTTATCACAGCTAAGCGAAAATCTACAGTGTGCAGAAATTGTGATCCAATTCTGCCGAGAAAAAAACTTTATTGGCAAAATTAAAAGTTGACAGGCATGTAAGCATCCTTGCCACCTAAAAAATAAAAATTAGGAAAAGTTATGCTTGGAGATGCGGTAACACCAAATGCAGGACCTGGATTATTATTAAATTGTTAGGTGAAAGTACAGAATAGTTACAAACCCCCCCCCTGGTAAGAATGGATTTGTAAATTAACATGTTATTACTTCTGCACGGTACAATAAGTGCATAAATACGAAAAAAATTATTTTAAGAAAGACAAAAAATTATACACAACCCCCACCTCCTAAAAAAAAAAAAAAAAAAAAAAAAAAAAAAAAAAAGATAAAATAAAAATTCAAACTGTTTTTTCATATTGAAAATTACTATGTATTGACTGTTGATTTATTCTTTTTCTCCTGAAAAGGTTGGTAACATTATCCATTAAAAATTGTCTTTTTTTCCTTTCTCTTTTTGGTCTTTATACGTTTTGTCAAATTGATCGACTTATTTTATCGTCTGCTTACTTAAATTTCGTTCCGGAATATTCCGATTCTTTCCGTTATCGGCCCGGAAACGCTCAGGAAAGTTCGGCTTTTTTGCGGTAACATAGATGCATAAGTTCCAGAATTTTTTATCATGTTTGATAATTATGGACTGAACCCATCAGATCGATGTAGATTGATATTTAAGAAAAAAAAAAAAAAAAAAAAAAAAAAAAAACATGACAAATTCAGTCAGGCCTTTCATTTCCTCATAAAAAAGACGTTCAAATTACCACCGCCATTTTCCCTGTGATCACCTAATTAATATTTATGACTTGTCACTCCGACTAGAACTGTTTTATACCGAAAATGTTCTAGAATTGCGTACATTATACGTTTATATTTACATTTGTGTAATTGTCAAGAGCTTTTTGCACTCGCTTAAATGATATCAAGCATTCCTATATAACAAGGGAAACAACTTACCTAGTTTGGGCGAAATAGGTGAACACGTGCCTCGCATGCCAGATATCTAAGTGAGGAGATATTTATTGTAAAAATGAATACAAATACGGCACAAGGCCAAAAATGGAGGAGGCTGGTTATCACGATCCTAACTTAACTTAACTAAACTTATCCACTGACCAATACCTATCTCCAAGATAAAAAAAAAAAATATACCGCAATACCGCATTAAAAAACACTAACATATTTCTGTCACCAAAACAAGTCAAATGCCCTATGAAGATCTAAATTAAACCCATATTTGCATAATTGTGAGGGGGAGGGGAAAATTAAGTTTTATTGTGAAAATGTAAGTATATACATATATACAAAAATAAAAATCCCCAATCAAAAATGGATAAAAATATATACAAAAACAATCGTTGATAATTAGTAAGAATCCTCTCCCGCCTTACGAGCGAATAAGAGCAGAAAAGCTAGTTAACTGGTCGAAAAGCAGTGTCGGAGTAAAAATATTCCCCCCTGCACCCCCGGAGAACTCGAATTTCTGTCATCTAAGCAAGGAGAGAAAAATAAAAAAAGGGAACTAAAAAATAAAAAACGAGACAATGAGCTAACACACTCTAGCTAAGTTAAACAATATTGACAAAAACACGGCAAAAAAGACTAGTCTAACCTACCTGGGCTGCGATGTCATGTCCTTCTGAAGTACTCAAAATTCTCAAGAATGTCAAGGAAAATAAGTCTGGCTCCTACCACGCGACACATGCGCGCAACAGTCACCACCTTTCGGCAAACACCAGTGATAAGAGTCTTTCCCTCTCAGACTTGATTTTGACTTTCATTAGGTACTTGTAATAAGCAACCAGGGTCTAAGAGGAGAAAGACACGTCTTCGGAGAATTCCTTCTATCGAATCATCCTAATCACAACTCTCAAAATGTCGAATAAGCGGACAATGTTCCGGCCTTTTCAACGACGGTACCACATTGCTGCACATAGCACTGGCTTTCAGGACAAGCATAAGTAGTGCATCTGGCCACCTCGGTGGTGCCTTGTAAGGCGAGACCCCATAGGAACGGCTCCAGTGCAAGGACGTACAGCACGAGTGATAAAGAACCACCTTGACGAATCGACCGAGTCAAGGTGAAGGGCTTCAATCTTAAAGTGGGCATGGGAGTAAAGACAATGAATGGGTACCCCCACTCACACACACTCAATATCTCCAGAACTAGATCCTCATCAGATGTAGTTTAGTGTCTCACCCAGGACTCCTTTTGTGGAGAGTGTCTTACTCCTCAGCAGGGAATACATTGTATCCTGTCTTGTTTTGAGTTTTTAAAGTGGTCTACTTATTTATTGAACGGAAATAATTTTTTTCATGAAAGCAAAATTTAACACTAATTCGAAATAGTCATTTAAGCCATGACATTTTCTCAGATTGCATCCTTCAATCTTTAGCGCCCTCTTTAGAATTAACCATTTCACTATATGACGTACCCAAAATCATTAATATACTACGAAGACCTAAATGAACTGGCGACAATATTACAAAGTAATAAAAACTTTTTTGAATACAATATGGGAACCAATAATTAAGAAGGCTAGTTTTGTTTTTTTAATTTAAAAAATATGAATATGAGCACAGATAAAATATTCATACATAATGGTATTAATTCTAGTCAAGTAAGAACATTAAGTTTATAAGTCCCAAAAATTCACTCTGAATTGTCCAGCAGGACACAGACTGCAGGCGAGTAACAATACAGGAAGACTTAACACTTGTACCCGGTTATGGCTAACGGAATCAGAACAGGCGATCCCTGTGGGTACAATAAAGGACGTAGTTCGAAGTTCCCTGAAGGTTCCCGAGTTCGACAAACACCAGAAGAAGGCCGGAGGACATATCGGCCGAAACGTTGTGGAAATAACAAAGATGAAGACAATAGTCCGAAAACCCTAAATGATAAAAACTGTTTTTTTGTTTTAAGTATCGAACAATTTCATAAACTAGATTGCATTTTCAGTTTTTTTGTTTTTTATTTGTTTTTGGTTATTATTCGTAGTTAGGAATCAGTCTGGGCCTGTTAACTTAAAACAAATACATGACTGTGTGGCGTCAAACTGTGTATAATCCTGAACATATATCAAGAATAAACAAGGACCCTTTTTTTTGAGAAGAATCCTCGTGGTTGGTTGGGTTTTATGACATATCAACCATTGTAGGTTATTCAATGCCAAATTCTGTTGGGTTTTTTTTTTTTTTCATATATTAAACTTTATATTTCTTAACAAATTTTAAGATAACATTTTAAACAAGCCAGAACTCACTTGTTTACCCACGATTAAATGGTTTCAAGTATTACTATCTAACACAAAGAATTCAATTTAACATTTGCAGACATTTAAACAGTTCTTGTTCTTAAGTTTGTTTGGTTTTATATCATATCAAACTTTTTGAATTATTTAATGCCAAATCCTCTATAGACTCATATATATTAATACATATTGCTTGAGAACATTTTGGTAATAACATTTCAAGTATTTCTATCAAATACGAATCATTCTACATACTTGTAATTTTTCCCCCTCAGTTAATGGTAACGATTTAACATCAGCCATTTGTTTATATATATATATATATATATATATATATATATATATATATATATATATGCAAGAGATTAATATTTAAAAGGATGGCTGAGCCTATCTGTTTGCTCACAGTTAAATTATTTTAAGTATTGTAGTTATTTGATACTTCTTCCAGAAGTGTCACTATCCATACTTTCTATTCTATAGGTTCTTTCTAGCGGTTTTGTTACTCCCTGAGCATTGCACTGTTTATTGATTCTTATTGGTGATTTTGTTCTTGATGTTGTGGGGATTTTATGGAATTCGGTTGAGGGCAGTTTGAATGCACTTCCTTGTCTTTCAGTATTCACTTTAGTTTTTAACTGTATTTTCCAAGCTTGGCCAATAGGAGTTAGTGGTTTTTGATTAAGTGGTTCACGTTTTTTGGGAAGACAAGCTTCCCAGATGGATGGATTGGTGACTTGTGTAACAGCTGTTCTTTTTAAGGAGATGTTGCACTTGAGTGATAGATTCCATGTGTGCTTTTGCTTGGACTTACTCATAGGATTTCTCTTTATTCTGAACTTGTTGAGTTGGTGCTCAGTAAAATTCGACTGAGTGTAGTTTTTTTCAGGTGCTCCTGAAACTTTGGCCAGTCATTCGTTTCTAACTGGATTAATTTCTATACGAGAGCCTCTATATTTGTTGTCTTCATTGGTTGTATCCACCACCCGTGCAATGGAGGCATAGCTGTTTTCTCCCATGTAGCTCTATTTTCCTGGCTCCCAGGAGAGACAAATTTCTCTTGTGTTTCACCTCAAGTATTTCCTTTTCTTTTTTGTAAACATTGCAAGATCTTGCGTAAACCGAATGATCTTGTCGGCAGTTTGCACATCTAATTTCCTTCTAGCAATATTCCTCCAAATGGTCCGGGTCCTTTTCGCCGCATTTGGCACGTGTGTCGTCCTCTCCAGGCTTCCCTGTGGTCTCCATATTTTTGGCATTTAAAGCATTTCAGGGTCGTTGGAGCATACTGCTCAACTCTCAGGACAATAGCCGATCTTCACCTCCTTGGGAGTATGGGGCTGGTTAAATTTCAGGATGTAAGTGTTGTCTGGATTCGTTCTTCGCCTTTTTCAATGGAGACTAATGTTTGTAACTCACTGTTTTCTCAGGGCTGCTGGTATCTCTTCTCTTGCTAATGCCAACTCCCTACTCCTGATACCCCTCTTTTGGAAGTGTTGAGTTTTTCATGCGGGTAAGCTCTGCATTTCGTCGTATGAATGGTTTTCAGTTTTAATGTTTTTTCTCTGCCTCCGGCTGTTCACCACAACAAGCAGGTTTCCGCTCCTTGTTTTTCTCACGATCTTTTGGTTAGCTCTTTTTTTTTTTCTCACTTTTTCTACGAGGAAAGGGGATAACTTAACCAGGTAGACCTCAAAAGATTCAATGACAACAAATCTGAGCAATTCCGCTGCCTCAATCTTCGAACCTGATTCGGATAGATTTCGTTTTTTGTTTTTGTTTTTATTTAAGACGCCATGAGTGCTGTTCGTTTTTCGCTGACCCTGTGCTCCACCACGCATTCCAACTTTGGTTGGGAATGTACCGAAAGGGAAACCCATTCGCCTTGGTTTAGACGGGGATACACGTTGCCCATTACAGGTTTTCAGCACAGGTCAAATTCCTTTTCTCTCAATGCAATTGGCCCTCGCCCACCGCTTTCTAGCATCTAAAAGGTAAGAGTTACGAATTTGCTGCAAAAGCAGATTTAAAAGTACACGGTCGGGATAAGACATTAGTTCTAGGGCTGATTGGTCGGATCAGGCCTATCTGACCACCCGTCAGACCAAGTAAGAGAGCTCAAGTGGTGTGATTCAAGTCATTGACCACTATCACCTTGTCAATGACTGCTTACGGGTCACCACCCACGGCCAACTGGTGTCCCCATTGGGGGTTCATACCCTTCTGCAAGAGTGCGTATTCTACTCTTCAAGCCGACTGGACAGAGTTCTCGTTGCGTAGTGGCTAACGTGCTAAACTTCAAAATCGCGGTCAACATGTTCGAACTCTAGTCACGCTCTTACATTCACTTTCAGACTTTTTCAATGAATGTTAATATCTCTGGAGTTAAAGTGAAGAAATTTTCGAAAGGTATTAACAGCTGCTCAAAATTTTCAAATTTAATGTTTCCTTTTGATTTTATTGATATGGAAGAAGAGTTTAAAGTTTTCTTATATACTTTTATTCAATACTTGTTTAGGAGGGTGAATTTCAACTAGAACAAGAAACTGAAAAATTCATTAAAATATTTTTTGGCTTTTTAAAGGAGTCTTTTGAATTGTGATAATTACGTGAATGAAATTCATTTTTGATCAGATTCATATTCGAATGCACAATCTTTTAGAAAAGTTCAAAAAGACTTTAAAAATAAGTGGAAATACACCCTTTAAAATACAGAAGTTTTTGCTGTTGCCTAAGAACCTGCAATCGTTGTTCATGTGAAATGGATAGAACTAAACACAAAAATTACATCGTGAAAGATGCAGAATTATTTTTTTTTTAAGTGTTTCTTTGTTCGCTTTTATTGCGGTCCTTCGCGATTCAATATGGCGACAGCGAATTCTTTTTCAATAGAAATTTAAAAAATGAAAATAAAAATTTTTAAAACATTTCAACCGATCAATAACAAAAACATTCAACACACTGCAAAGAGCACGAAACACATTCCGATTACGGGAGTGATTCTTCTTGTTCTTCATTTACATTTAAACATAATCGAGATATGAATGATTACGGTGTGCAAACAGATTTGTTGGGGGGGGGAGGACAACACGCGAAAAGCAAATAATACAGCTGTTATTACTCCTATTAACTTGCACGTGGATAAATATTTGAAAAAAAAATAAATAAATACAAGTGAAAAGATAAAAGCATATTGCTATTTCCTGTAATGTCTTTTTTAATTGATCAATTACACTTAAGAATTCCTTCTGCACTCCATACATTCCATAAACATTATTGCAACGAAGACGATGCATCTCTATCTTCAAAGTTTTGCGTGTGTTTGCAATAAGACTGGACCCTTATTGACAACCCAGCAGGATTTCATTTTATTTTGAAAATTAATAACTTCGCACTTCCGTATGGATTTAACACCCCCATTAGAGAAATGAAGTCTTTGAGCTAAACTAAATGTGATTGATTCAATATGGCTTTATTCTGCAGTTAAACCATATTTCAAGCGAGTTTATTAAAAATCTTTGATCTCTGATTGCCAGAACAGAAAATCGACAATTTAAATCATTAATTCTTCCTGACTTTTTCACGAAGAAGCGAATAACCTAAAATTAAACAAATGTGCCAGCTTGCGAAGTCTGTAGAAATCACATGAGAATTATTGTATTTGCCAGCACTCCTACGCATGTAGGATATTAAATGACGTCAAATGATGGATTTTTAACGGCATGGCAACCTGCCTTAGGTTAATTTATGCCTAGGTTGGTTGAGTTCTTTAAGAATTTTTTTGCACGCGATCCGATCGAATAGTTTTTAAAAAGATCTCTTTGACCTATATAGATGGGACTAACAGATATTACTACTGTGGACAAGTGGACCTGGGAGTAATGAAGGCAAACTCTACATCTTCAAAATTGGAACCTCACAAGAGAGAGTTCAGTGTCATACCAATCATATTGTAGCTCAAGCTTAATTTCGAGCCCTTAACACGTACAGGAGGACGGTAACAAAAACATTTAAGCCTTGTTATCATTTCCATTATATATTTCATAAAAAGGTAATTTCAAAATGGTTTTCAAGAAATAATGGTACATCTCCAGAATAGCCCGCAGAGGAAGTCGACAGTCGTTCAAAATCAACCATTGTACATTTTTTTTCAGTGGTCTATTTTGAACAATTAACAAAATTTTTAACTTTAGTTTTTGTACTCTTAAATTTTTGTTTTTGTTGTTTTTTTATTTTCTTGTTTGCAGGGAAATTAAATCAATTTAAATTTTAATAGAAAATCCAACCAGAAATGTAAAATACCCGAGAATCTGAACAGAAATTTGGGTTTTTTTCAAAATATTTTTGGTCACATCTGAAATGTTATAAAATAACTTTTGATAATCGAGAAACGCAAAGTTTAAAGTCGAATAGTCCGGAAATTTTTAACAGAACATTTTTATTGTTATTGCCAAAAAATATGTAATTAACGTTTATCGTTATAAAAAAAAAAAAAATGACTTTGGCCAATGTTAGCGCCATTTAGCATACAAATTTGTGCGTGCATAATAATGAAGTTTTACCATTTTAGTCACCCATACTTTTACTGATCGATAGGGTGATCGTAAGTTTTCTCAAACATAATAGGATTGAAATAATTTTGGGTGATATATCTAATTAATTACACTTATCAGACGCAAAACGATTGCGCTGTTTCGTATGAGCTCACGTTTGAGGCCGTAAAACGGTCCTCACTTATGCATAGTTACATAAATTGGTGTATATATAAGCAAAGTTATGTTGAGACCAAGAGCAGTCAATCTGAACCAGAGTGACATTTGGTTTATCAAGAGAAATTGTTGGAAGGAATAAGATTTCGTATACTGTTGTCAGTCAGAGTATACGAGAAACAAGTCTCGTGGCATTAAGATATTAATTAGTTTGATGGCTTGATAGCTTTAGCTAAATCTTCAATATCCGGCGGTGTTCGCAACTAGCACAAACTTAAGTTAAAACATTTTTTCTTCTTTCTCGCATTTGATGAATAGATGAATGCAAAAATTATCTCCCAAGTAGTAAGTAAAGTTGTCTCCCTTTAGTCGAGGGCGACCAGAAGGCTCCCTTTTCAATAGCTACTACACCGAGGTGTTGGGGAGGGCGCTACTCCTTTCCCAGGATAGCTCCCACTTTGCCCTTCATACGTACCTTATATCGCTGAGTGTTAAGCAAGGAGGTATCAAGTACCGTTTTTAAAGTCTTTGGTATGACGCGACCTGGGATTAAACCCAGGTCTCCCGGACCACTGGCAAACACTCTACCCACGAAGCCAATGAGCCAAACAAAGGCCAACCAATCTCATTCGACACATCTGATTGCAATTAGCAAGCACTTCAATATTTCAAACCTGTTTTCATAAATTTTGTATTGAAATATTGAAAAGAGTCTTATATCAAAATTATTTTCATAAAATTATGTAGAAATGGAATCACTTGGTTTAAAAATTAGAATTTTTCCCGTTAAGGTTCCATGTTTCCCCCTCCTATTTCCATGGCTGGTGATAAATAAAAATTAAACATTTTTCTTAAGCGAAACGACATTCATGAATTAGGATTCGATAAAAATAGTCGGTTTGGCAAATGTTTTATTGGAATTTATACCACTTGGACTTTGATGAAACGCCTGGCGAATTAACTCGATGGGAACTACATAAAGATGATTGCTAAACATAAAAAGCCAAAAGGAGTCTGTGTTGTCAACACGTCGCGATGATGAAAAAAAAATTCATGTTTTCTGTCTAGTATTCCAAAAGCCCTTCCTCTCATCAGGCAATTTTTCCCATCTGAAAAATACTGGATTTCTTGTGGTTTTAAAATACAATATAGATAAAAAGTCGAAATGATCTGACTTTTCGTCAAAGCTGATATTCAAAAATAAAACAAGAAATTGATAAATTATATGAATGCATGTCAAAGTCAGATTATTTCGGCATTTTTGTATTGTAAATAGAATTTCATCTGAAATCTTTGTCAGATTTTTAAAATATTTTTCTAATCTGACAAATTGCCTGAGGAGAGAAAAGTTTTCTGAATACTAAATACCAACACTTGGTCCCGAAAAGCTTCTTTTTTTTTTTTTCATATATATAGGACCAATCAGGTTCATAAGTGCCAAAATATTACATAACTGAAAATCTGCTGTGAATTCTAAAACGTTTTATATTGTGTATTTTTGCCTTTGAATAGATTTTTTTTTAATTCTAATGTTAACAGCTTCCAAAAGTAACCGATATATATTCACTTTCTTTCCCTACATTTTACGTGTAGATGACAGCAAAAAATGTTAACTCCGAATCTTAAAGGTCAACTATTTTGTTTAACTCAAAATATCTAAAAGCTAAAAACAAGTGACAAGTCCCCCTCGAAGATTTTGGAAGTTACATGAAAGAAAAAAGAAATGTCTTTCATTATACAGGAGCGAATGGGCACATAAAAAGGCTTTGTCTCTAAAACAGTGTCCTGTGCCGTTTGGAAACCTATTTTGGGGACTTTAAAGATTTAGTTAACGGTATATCAGCCTCTTAGGAGTTATGTTAAAATTGGATCCATAATTTGTACAGTTATATGCTTTCAAGTATTCCTAATCTAGTAATTTTTACACAATTACATGGATTATATAGTAAATATTGCCATTTAAATCATAATTCGTTGACACAATTATCACTTCAAGTAATTAATCATTTCTAAAGAATTATACCTTCAAGTAATTTCTCTTGATACAAATAATTGGCCGACAGGGAAATAATTTCAAGTCTTCTTACCAAATATCAATATAGGCACACAGTTATATAATTTCAGGTATACCTGTTGAATACTAATGATTTTAAACAGATATATTTGACTCACATTTTTTACTAACAGGTCAGGGTGGACCTGGGAGTACTGGTGACTCATGGCTACTCCACACTCCCTAGAGACCCATCATCAGAACTTAAAAGAACAGACGGTAATATCACAAAGAAATAAAAAGGTTTGTTTTGTTATTTTTTTAGTATCATTATTTCATAAAGTAGAATGCATTTTCATTGGGGTTTTTTCTCTCATTCAGACTTGTTAACTTAAAACTAGCGAAGTATTCCATATTGTACACAGATATATTATACTTCGTTGAGCACATTTCTTCGTATTTCTGAAATGACACCAAATCAACAGTAGTAATTAGATTTAAATAAAATTTGTCGCACGAAGACATAGGTTGAAACCAATAAAATAACTCGACAGTCCGTGTCGGAAAGAAAAGAGTATAAAATAACAATAAAATAATGGGCATTTTGAATCTTGTCAATAAATTAAAATACAACAATCTATTCAATTAAGAAAGTTCTTAAAAAAAATATTGATTCTTGATCAAAGGATATGTTCACTGCTAATACCAAAATCAAATACAGAAGATCTCTAACATAATAGCTGATGCATATGCTTCTATGAGAGATATGACCATCACTTACGTGATATGATCTGACAAAATTTTCTTTAAAAAGAACTAGCTAAAAATCTTATGTAAAATTGTTCTTATATTATAATGGAAGTGCAGTTTTATATAAGAATCTAAGTAGGTGGGTTTTGACATTTGCCTTTTCGTTTCTTTAAAAAAATTCCATTGTAATATTTCAAAGGTAAATACACTTGCATTTAAAAGCGAATTTTGAAATAAAATTCATCAGTTATCTCTTCAATTCTTTTTAACGATATACATTTATGAAAATTTGTTTCGCAGTTATTTGTAAATAAGTGACAAATCTTTAACAACTGCTTAGTCATTGTTATTTAATAAACTTTGGAACACCTACCACAGGTTACTTAATAGTAACTGCTGTTACTAAGGGCTCACCAATCTCAGAACTAAACAGACCTATTGCTTCTTAACTTTGGTGATCTGAAGAGAACTTTTTTAGTTGCAGTTTTATTCGGTTAAGCTTTCTTGTGGTTTCTTTATTCAATGGCATAACAAGCTTCGTGGATTATTTAATACAAAATCCATCCTTATAGAAGAATAATAGCGATACTATTTAACACATAATTGAAGATAAGGGGTTCATGCCTTTCCACAGAGGAATTAATTTGAAAGTGAAAGTAACAGTGCAATTGGAGTTTGAACTCACTCACTTCGAAGGCACAATCTAGCACTCAAGCCATTACGCCACAAAGACTGCCTTCTCCCTTATCAAGTTCAGATTAGGTGTGGCACAAGGCCAGAATTATGAGCGCCTAGTAAAAATCGAACTCCCTAATAATAGTCTGCTCATGTAACTTGTTGATCATAACATGAGACACTCGAAGGTTTTTGTTTGTTTAACGTGATTTGACTATATTTGCAGAGTCATTGTTAGTTGATAAAATTTATAGATAGATGTAACAAACTTGATAAAGCAGACATAGTAACACTTAAGATGAAATTTTGGAATTAATGCGATTCGGGTTAATTTAACCGTAGAACGAAGCCTCTTTGATTTAAGACTAACCATTAAGCTACTATAAATCATTGTTGACATGTCCTTACACAAGAATGTATCACTTACATCCAATCAATGGAAAGGAAAATATATTAACTATCTCTGCTTCAGGATATTTTATATAGAAACTTTGAGACTATTTCTATGCTTTAACGAAATCATGATACGAGATCAAAGTTGTCAGATATTGAACGAAGCAAAAATGTTAAATCAAACCATTTTGTAGACATTACTCTTCGGTTCAATACAATGAAAACGTGCCAAGAAAACTGATTTCTCAGAACACTAACAGGATTAAGCAAAACTTGATATCTCTAATTTGTCTAGATTTTCTATTGTATATCTTATCGATTTGTGAAATATATACAAGATATAAGATCTGTGATGTAAAATTCATGATAATCGTTGAAGTGGACGATATTTTACCCTGTCAATAGTGAAAAGGACTTTGCAAAGGAAGCGACAGTAGCGAATTAAAAAAAGCCTTTGAAAGCCTTGTGCGAGTGAATTTCGAATTGTGAACTTCTTTGGAAATAAACTAGGATAACATGGATTGTTAATAATGTCAATGATTGATTTTAACGGCAAATTAACCTGTATAGGGTTATTTTATACAGAAAGATTATGGAATCGCAACCATGGTACGTTCCTATTTGCATTTTTTGAAGAATAGTTGCAAGCGGTCCAGTCGAATATGAATAAACAGATCTATTTGACCAATACACGAGACCCTAACAGATACTACCCCTCCAAGTCAGACTAGAGCAAAGAGAAGTGGCAATCAAGAGTTATTCCATACTCCTCTAAGCCCTAGAACTGGAGCCTCATCATCAGAAACAGTTTGGTGTCATACCTACGACATTCCTTATTGCTGGGGCTCTTAGCCCTCTACAGAAAATACTGTGTATTCAATTGCAGCGCGGATGGTAATGGATGTATGACCTTATATTGTATTGTTGAATGGGTCGGCGAATGTGGTTAGCTAGGTTCCCTTAGACCATATAGTAAAAGCATGACCGCTCCCTTCCCCTTCCCCCACAAAACCTTCAGGCTCTGTGCCTTCCTTTTTTGTAAAAAAGGAAATAAAAGATACAGTGTATTCAAAGACCTGCTGTCAGGGTGGTAATGCCAAGAAGTGATTATTTTTTAAGATATAAAGAAATCGGTAAGTTATCTTATTACCACTTGTTAAATAAACTTGCTCACCGATACTTTTCGCTGACCATAAAGTTCTATTTATAGAATTCCAATTGCTAATAGGAAGAAACACAATAATTAGAATCGAGTATTTATCTTCCGTGAATAATGGGAAGGTCCCGATGAGTGCAAATGCACACCCCACATGATGTTCTAATTTGACAAGAAATAGCTTTATTTTCTAAGAATTTTCAATGCTGCTGCATTAAGGAAATCACACTTTACAATGAGTCATTTTGGAGTCTAACAGTTATATAGAAATCAGATTGACGTTATGTAAGAAGTCTACTGCCATCACTACGTAGATGAATTTGCGACTAAAAACTTATCTCCATCGCAAGAGAAAAGCGTGATAATTAACGCAGGGTCTTTTTTATTCTTTCTATATCGATCGATTTTATTCATCTTCTGTTTGTTTTTTTTTTTTAGTATTAATTTGCTGAGGAAATTATTTAAAGAATGGGGAATATTTTTTTTTAAATAAAATCAACTATTATTCAATAAGAAAAAAAATTAAAGTGTTCATCTACTCTACATAAATTATCATACTTCAAATTCTGACAACGCTAGACCACGAAGGAATCTTGTCCATTTGGTTTTCCAAATGGTCTTTCTAGTTCCATCAGATGTCATTCCAGACTTTCAAGTCGTCCTCCAACTTTCTCGCCATTCATCCATAAATCCATCGCTACTTGCAGTTCCTCTAGACTGCATCCAATATCCTCACAGAACTGTTCTAAGTTTTTGTTAGTCAGCCAATACTGGTGTGTCCATGTGTAGAAGTCCATTACAGAACATGGCTTCTGAGTTACTTCTCTAACAGTGTCTTGCTCGTTTTATTTGGATGGTTGGTCAGATGATGATAGGTAAGTGGCCATACAGCTACTTTTTATGGGATGCTGGTTCTAGGATTTATTCAAAAAAGCGCGTAGCATTTTATCCATGCATTTCGTTAGAATCTAGATAGTGCATCCACTCATTAGTACCGATATGGCTACAACTACAAAAATTCCCGTTTTTATTTTATTAGATCAGATTTCCATATCAATAGCCTGTCAATGGTAGTACACACCTTCCCAATCCGTATGTTGCTGGGGTTATGTGAATTGCTCCAATTATTTCAGAAACATGTCATTTAAAGTGGAGATGATTCCTTGTTGTAAACACATGAACTCTTAATTGCGTTCGCGTAGAAACAGGCTAACACCTCTTGCTGCCTATTCCAGATTATGAAACAGAGATTCAGCTTGAGAAGGTTTATTTGAGCTAGATTATCTGCTTAGTCTTCATCTGTTAGTTTCTGCTGCATATCGTCTTGTCTTTTTTAATGTGGAGTTATTTTCTTTTATTAAATCCACTTACCTCATTTATTACAGATGAAAACCATCAATATTGTGCATTTAAAATCTATAGTACAAGATTTGGTGTTCAGGTATGCAAAATAAATGTACATCAACTAAAAGGTCAGTGTTTTGTACAATATGGAAACCATTGTTAAACTTTGGCAATATTTTGTCGTCTGCTCCTTCGAATTCACGTATTGTACACAACTATATGTTACGTCATATTTTGTGAATATTTTCATTCCTAAACAGACCCATTCTTATTAAGTACTAAATATATGTCATAACATTGTGGGTTTCACTTGATTTGAAACGACGAAAGAACTTGAAAACTCATTTATATTTGGGTTCTAACGTTTATTAATGTTTAGATAATTCAGTCCAATCATCTTAGCGGGTTTCCACACTGTCTTTTATAGGGAGAAAGAAACTCCCTGTAAAAGTCACAAATGATGCACCTAAAAGGGTATTCAAACTTAAGTTACCCCCACCACCAAAAAATAAGGTCTGCCCTGCAGTTCTGCAAAATACCAACTTTCCGAAGTCTGTTCTACTCGATTGTTCAACCGATTTTTAAATGGCATCTAGCTTTATTTTAAACCTCAAACACATTTTCCCAAGCCAATTTCAGTCGAGGTATCATCATTTTATAATTAATTGACTTGTTTCAACATAACCTCTATTTTGTTTATCTTCTAAAAATATTTCGCCAACTCTACAAGGATTTTTTTAAATTATCTGCCCACAAAAGGGTAAGTTAAAGATAGAATAGCGAAGCCCTATTTATTCATAGTTATTTTGTTAGGGGAGGGGACTACTTTACTTAAAATAAAAATGTTCAGCCATTTCCTTCTCCCTCACATCATGTTGATAAATGTTTAGATACTCATGGAGTGACCGATATGTTTCGGTGACTGTAGAGTTAATGACTTTCAGTATAAATGTCATTTTATGGTCAAAAGGAATATTATAGTATGTTTAGGGTCAGGAAATGGGACTAATTTGCCCCTTTTGCAGACAGAAGAGCGTTTTGTCGACAACTGTGCTCAGGCAGTGCGACATTCTGATTATTTTAGGCTCAATGTAAGGCATTTTCCTATTGGCTGCTGGTTGACCAATTCAGTATTAATGTACAGAAATATCGCTTGGAGGCCCCAATGTGATGTAGGATTGTGTAAAGTTTGTTTTGTAAAATATAAACTGACAGCTTTGTTTTCATGCTACTGTATTATGACACAGCTGCAGATCAAGTTTTTTTTATATGATTAAATGACTTTAAACATACCTTCTATTTTGCTTAATTTCTGAAATTATTTCGTACAACCAACGAAGATTTTTTTAGAATTCTCATCTTGCGAAAGGGTTAAGTTGAAGATAGGATAGTGAAGAACAATTTTCCCCAGCTCCCATTTTAGGTACTGTACCAATTTTTTTTTCCATCTGTACAACTAATATAGGATCGAACTCGGTATCTACTTTCAAGACGAGCTCGTTAACCACTACTCCACACGGAAGGGCACAATTTATAAGTGATAACAGAAGATTACATTTTAAAACCTTAGTCTTTCTGCCTATTTGTTTGCACCAAAATAAACTGCTCAAAGTTGAATGAGTGTACACTATGATTTATTTATGTTTAGAAACGGCGAGAAAATGTCTAAAGCCGTTAAAATTAAAATATAGTATCACCAATGAAGACCTCATTAAACTCAACTTTTGTTTATTGATTATGGCCGGAGGGTGACCAAAAATTCACAATACACGCACACTTAGCGATGAGTTTGTTTTTGTTTTGTTTTGGTTTTTTTTGTTACCAGATAAAGCAGCAAGAATGTTGAAATCATTTGCCACTTTAAGATATGGTTATGTTTCTATTTTGGTTCACAGATATTTCTTAATAAGACGTCGCATGAACTAGTTTGCAGAACTTGGGGAAAAAAAATATATCTCCGGCCCGATGCGCAAACCAAAATTCTTCTTCTCCCTCCACCCATCTTCCATCTCCATTGTTTATTTTAAAATGTCTGCTTTTGTTGAGACTATTAGGCACATGAGAATTAACTTCCAAGCACAATTTGCTAACGTCTTCTCAGTCATGAATAAATTTCCTATTATTTTTCCCTTATGTTTTTTCGAGTTAATTTTAGTTAAACGTATTTTTAGAATTCATTTATAACAAAAAAAAAAAAAAAAAAAAAAAAAAAAGGTTGGAAAAGAGATTTATAAGAATGTTTTATAGTCTTTGTCAAGACGGAATGTATTCAGAATTTTGAACCAAGTTTATATTGCATCAAGGAATGACTAATTTTTCGGACCCCATGAAAGGTTAAATAACCAGTTGCCTTTTTTTTTAATGTTGTAAATAGTTTTGTTGAAATACAGAGAGAAAAAAAATAGTAACCGACCGTAATTTATTGGATGAATTTATATGGAAATAAATTAAGTTTTATTTAACGGCATATCAACTCCTTATGCGGTGTTTAATGCCAAAATTAAATTCATTTGCGAATGTTTAATTATTATCACAACTATTTATATTTCGTTTGGTTTATTTACCTAACGACATATCAACTCCTTATGGCTTCTCTGCGGCCAAAATTTTATTAATTTTTGAATGTTTAATTGTATATATATATGGAACATTTTGTACACATGTATATGGTTTCAAGCATTATCTAATACTATTAATTCAAGCACAATTTAATGATATATTTTAACAGGCATGGTTTCAAGTATTCCTATCAAACACCAACAATTTTCAAGCAATTATATGATTCCAAATAACTGATAATAAACATTTAAATATTTAAGTAACTATTGCTGGTGCAAATAAATTGCATACAGTTATATGATTTCAAGTATTCTTAACATTAATTCTATTTAATGATAATTTATTTCCACACATTTATGTGGTGTCATGTATTTCTATCAAATCCAAATAATTTTCAAACAGATAGATAGGACCCTGAAAGTTACTGTTACTCCGGTTCAAAATGGACCGGATGGTGTAATGGCAATAAAAGGACACTCCCACACCTCTGGAACTAGAGCCACATCACTGGATTTAGTTTACACCTCTGCAGAAGAAACAATCGACATATTCTAAGCCTCGTCGACAGAGTAGGAAAAAAAATCAGGTAAAACTTATCAGGCGGAGGTAAATTTATTATTGAATGTAAAAACTAAGACTATAAAGAGATTGTTTTATTCTGAAGAAAAAAAACATTTTAGTACGAGAAAAGATCCGTCCTAAAGATGCAAACTTGTTATTGCCTCGTAAAAAAAAAGAAACCGTCAATGCTGTCTGAACTGTCATAAGATCAAATAAAATCGATAGATGATGAAATTGAAGAAGAAACATAGTATAATATTAATTTTTATGATCTTAATACCAACATCTAATCCAAATCTATTACTATTTGTTGGTTTTAAAGACTAGACTACTTTCCCAGAATTGCCTGCTCAAGAAATGTAGGTGGTCAGTTCAAAAAATATATTTCATATTTTCATTCACCATTGAGATAAGAGTAATTTTCAATCATTTGCTTTATTTTATTGATGAACAGTTTCGAAATATTCGAAAATATGTCTTACTCGAAAACCTACAAGTAGGACATTTTCTGGGGAGTTATTTTCCTCTTATTCCACCAGCCAAGCAAGGTGTCGGTAAATTACCTACAATCTCTCAGACAACCTTTAATCATGATGAAATCTCACAATTCCAGATATTTTTACGGGTTTAAATATAGAGGAAAAAAGTTTGGAAAATAAAAATGGCCGTCTCCTAGCACATAGATGTCATTTAGGAACGCGTAACCGTTTAATGATTGAAACTCTTATCTGAATATTAAATTTTTATATCTTTTCTGCACATTTCCTCTGCGGAATATTCAGAGCAAGTATCAAGTTGCTATATCACCTTATTGGAGAACTAGAACATTTTCAATTTAAGTTTTTTTTGTATTGAAACTTTTTTAACACTTCCGAATAGGAAAATGCAAAAAAAATAACAGAATTATTAATATCTCTACATTATTTTAAAATATGCTTTTGAATTTAAACATTACAATTGAAATAAAATCAAAAAAAGTCAGAGATACTTTTCTTCTTAGTATTTCATGTAAACTTTGCCAGCCCGAACTTTACACTTTAATGGCTTTATATCGGTTTGGTTTGTTTTTATGGCATTTCAACCTTTGTGGGTCATTTAACGCCAAATTCATTTTATGTAAATAATCAGTTCTATTTCAAACAATTCAGTTTAGCACGAGTACACAGTTTGTCAAAATCATTTCTATTTCAAACTATTCAGTTTATTCAAGCAGTTATGTATAACAATTCAGTTTAGTGTAAGTACAGTTTCAATGTCAAAAACTGTTCAATTTCAAATAATTCAGTTCAGCATAAGCACGCAGTTGAAATCTAAGTACGGTTTAATTATCAAAAACATTTCTATTTCAAGCTATTCAGTTTAATCAAACAATTCAGTTTAGCATAAATATGCCGTTAGTTATATTTAACCCATAGATAGGGCCTTATCAGGTGCTACCCCGCTAGGTCAGAGTAGACCTGGCAGCAATGGCAATGAAGGGGTGCTCAATATTCACCAAGGCTCCAGCATTACTGGGACCTCACCATGACACTCGTTGGTGGGGTATTACCCCTCTGCAGAGGTGCAGTCGGTGTATTCTACAGCCCCAGCCGACTGGGCAACCTATCTCGGATATTAATCACTGTTAAATAAAAACAGTTCATTTTTTTTAAATCAGCTATAATCCACCACCTTATTAGTTAAAGTAAAGAGTAAACAGGTTTAGCCGATAGTCGGACACACCAAAACTCTCAGAGACCGACTGGAAAAATACTAATTGAAGGACTCAGTTTGGATAAAAAAAAATTTTTTTAAATACTAGTTCAACTTATGTGAAATCAAGTCAAAAAAAAGTCTTGATTACCCATTTAGTTTGTTAGACTTGCAACACTCCCTCTCCCATAGTGCAATTGGGGTAATAGCCCTTAAAAAGGTAATGAGGGCTTGAGTTTAATCAACAAAACGCAAGCAGAAAAATTGGGTACTTTGATAGAGTAATCCACCAATGAAAATCAGTAATTAATAACTTCATTAAAGTGGCGTTCAAAGCTTGATTAATTATTTACTAAGCTAAGCTTAGTAGTGGCATTAGACTAGGAGCATGAGCTACCCAGTGAGAATTCAACTCACTAACAATGTACTGATAATCTAATTTACAAACCATTACACTACAAGAGATTCCCTAGTTGAAAATCTCAACTATGGAGATTTGGTTTGGTTTTATGGCATATCAACCATTTTAGGTTATGTACCTATAAAATGAAACGCAGTTTCTTCCAAGCAGCGGTCGTGTCGATATTGCTATATTGATACACTACATGGACGCTAACTAAACGGATGGAGAAAAAGCTTGACGGCAACTACACAAGAATGTTGCGAGCAATTTTGAACAAGTCCTGGAGGCAACACCCCACAAAACACCGGCTGTAAGGCCACCTACCTCCCATCATGAAAACTATCAAAGTTAGACGAACCAAACATGCAGGACTCTGCTGGAGAAGCAGGGACGGGCTCACAAGTGGTGATCTCCTATGTACCCCTCACATGGCCTAGCAAAAGCAGGGCGACCAGCTCTGTGAGTATACGGGATGTAGCTCTGAGGACCTGCCAGAAGCGATGAACGATAGGGAGGAGTGGCGAGAGAGGTTCAGGGATATCCGTGCTGGTGGCATGACAAGATGATGAATGCCAAATCATTTTTATACATTTAAGCAGTTCTATTTCAAACTGTACTGTTTAGCATAAGGACAGTTTTTATTTTCCCTCGGTAAAATGTAAAAACAGTTCCATTTCAAACAATTTAGTTTAATAACGCAGTTCAAATGTCAAAAACAGTTCTTCGTAAGTTTGTTTGGTTTTATATCATATCAAACATTGCAAATTGTTCAACGGTATTCGTTGACCGCCCCCCCCAAACGGGCAAGTGTGGCACAAGGCCTTTTTATGGTGGGTCCGGGCTCAGCGCCGTAGCCCAGACACGCCCGGCATTCCCCAAAATTCCTCGGGTCCCGTCGGCATTCCCCTAAAAAAAAGGGGCACCTCTGGTTCCAGGCGATAAATCTAACCCCTCCGAGGAGGGTTAAAGCCTGAGGAGTACGGGCCCCCTGAGGCTCGAGGTATGTCCAGAGACGAGACACACCCGACCAGATCCATGCCACTGATACCACGGCCGGCCGAAGTGTGACCCATCTACAGGATCCAGTTGATTAAAATCAACCCACATTGCAAATTGTTCGATGCCAAATCTTGTTTATACTTATATATTAAATACACACGGGGGTTGGGAACATTTTTCTAATATTTTTTTAACAAACTTGAACTCATTCTATTTTCTTTTCCTCATTTATTTGCCCACAGTTAAATTATCATGAAAGTTGCCTTGTAACAGTAACAATTTAACATCAGTCATTTGTTTGCACACATTTAAATAGAAATGGATATGTAAGAGATGAACATTTTAAAAAAAAAAGGTGAGTGAGCTTATAAGTTTGCCCACCGTTAAATGGTTTCAAGTATTGTAGTTATTTAATACATCTTCAAGATTAAGGCTGGAAAGTATGCGGTCTTAATCCCTATTCATACTTTCTATGGAAAAGATTCTTTGTAGGAGTTTTATCGATCCCTGAGCATTGCACAGTTTGATTCTTATAGGTGACTTTGTGCTTCCAGGTCTTTTATTGTTGACTTTCTTAATCATCTGTTTTTTTCTTAGATTGGCTAATGAGAGCTAGTGATTTTTGTTCAAGTTTTTCAGGTTTTATGGGAGACAAGTTTTTTAGTCTGTCTTTAATGCTTTTTAGTGGACGGATTGGTGACTTATGTAACAGCGGTTTTGTTGGATATTTTGCACTTTTAGGAGTAGTTCGTGTTGGAGTGGTAGATCCTACGTGTGTTTTGTAGGAACTTGAACATTGGAACTCTCCCCATTCCCAACCCGTTGCTGAGCTGGTACTTGGTAAAATTCGGCCAAGAGTAGTTTTTTTTTCAGGTTCTCCTGAAACTTTAGCCAATCCTTCGCTTCCAAATGAATTAATTTCGAGTGTTCTATATTTGTTGTCTTCATTGGTTGTATCCGTCTTACGTGCAACAGAGGCGTAGCTGTTTCTCCTACATACTTGGTGCCTTCAATAAGTTTCCAGACTTTTGTAAATTCAGTATGTTATTGCTATACATCTTATGAGATAACTGACTAATTTTTATGATTTCAGGTTTAAATGAACAGCTACAGCAGCAATTGAAATAGACCCTACTAAATCCTGATCGTCACAGCCGGTGAATTTCAAAAATGCAATCGCGACGCGAGGAAGAACGATATGCAATAAAATCCCGTTTTAAACTTAGAAAAAATGCCACAGAAACGTATGGAATGCTTCAGACTTCTTTTGAACCATCTTGCATGAATTGAGCATCAGTTTTTGAGTGGCATAAGAGATTCAAGGAAGCCAGGGAGTCTGTGAGAGATTAAAGGTGTGGGAGGTGTAAGGAAGTCAATACACCAGAGTTGATTGGCCAAAGGGTTAAAGTTACTATGTTGAGGTTTTAAGAGAGTTCAAGAAGAGATTCCTTGGGAAGAGGCCAGCACTCTTCAAATCGGGTCAGTAGCATTTCCACCAGGACAATGCACCAGTCTACAACTCCATCCTTGTCACAGACTATTTGAGCAAGATGTGCATCAAGACAGTTCGTTACCCTCCCTACAGTCCAGACCTTGCTCCCTGTGACTTTTGGTTATTCCCTAAGCTCACAGGCTGTCGTTATGAGACAATTGGGGAGATGAAAGAGGCTGTGACGAAGGTCATTGACGCGCTCACACAAGAGGACTTCCATGGGGCCTTCCAGAAGTTATTGGAACGGTACAAGTGCCTTGCAGCCGGAGGAGATTACTTCGAAGGGGACTAGAGTTTCATGCGTGTACTATCAATAAAAGTGCCCATACGAAAAAAGTCTGGAAACTTATTTAATGATCTTCGTAGCCCCCTGCTTCCAGAAAGAACACATGCCTCTTGTGTTTCACCTCAAGTATATTTTCTTTTTTGTAAACATTGCAAGATCTTGCGTAAGCCGAATGATCTTGTCGGTAATTTACACATCGAATTTGCTTCAAGCTATCTTCCAAGTGGTTCAGGTCTTTTCACAGCATTTGGCACATGTGTCGTCCTCTACAGGCTTCCCTGTGGTATCCATATTTTTGGCATTTGAAGCACCTCAGGGGCGCTGGAACGTACAGCTCGACTCTCAATAACCGATCTTCACCTCCTTGGGAGTAAGGGGCTGATTAAAAGTCAGGATGTAAGTGTTGGTCTGGATTCGTTCTTCGCCTTTTCTAATGGGGATTCTAACATTTGTGACTCCGTTTTCCCAGGGCTGATATTTATCTCCTCTTCTGTAGCTTATGCCAACTCCCTACTCCAGATACTTCCTTTAGAAGTGTTGAGTTGTTCATGCGGGTAGACTCTGTATTTCGTCGTATGAAAGGTTTTCCTTTTTGATATACTTTCTGCCAGCCACCGGCTCTCCACCTCGGCTAGTAAGTTGCTGTTCCTTGTTTTAAGTTTTCGGAGTAGCCCTTGTAGAAATAACTTTTTCTACGAGGAAAGGCGAGAATTTGGCTTGTTAGACCTCCTCCAAAAATTCTATAACAATGAATCTGGGGAAGTCTGCTGCTTCCTTCTCGGAGTCTGATTCTGACAGGTTTTGTTTATTTTTTTTTTTTTTTTTTGAAGACGCCATAGGTGCAGTATATTTTTGCAGGCCCTGTGCTCCACCACCCAACACGGTGTCAAACTTGTGTTGAGAATGTACCAAAGGGGAAACCCATTCACCTTGGTTGAGACGGGGATATGCGACCAGTATACACGAGTTGAGGATAGGTTTCCGAGCTTTTGCCAATTTCAGGTTCTCAGCACTGGTCAAATTCCTGTTCTCTAAACGCAATTGACCCTCAGCTCCCGTCTTCTAGTACCTAAAAAATAAGGGTTGGGAACTTGCGGCAAGTGTAGATTTAAAAGTACAGTCGGGATAAACATACAGATGCTAGGACTTGATATGGTGGACCGATTGATCAGATCGGACCCATCCGACCGCCCGTCACACCAATTAAGGGCCAAAAGTGGTGTGTTGCAAGTCATTGACCACTGTCGCTGGATCAATCACTACTCAACCACCCGGATTCCGTCCGAGCACCTTACGGGTCGCCACTCACGGCCAAAAGATTGCCTCATTAGAGTGGTTCTACCAATCTGTAGAGGTTCAGTCGGCATATTCTACAGCCCCCACCCGAAAGGGCGTAACTATGGAGGAGAAAAATTTGGGGAGGTGGCCTATTCTATAGAAGCACAGATAATTGAAATTGGTGAACGACGCCTCTTGCTAATAAAATATTTCAAAGAAAAATATATGTAAAACTTTTTAATTAATAATTACCAAATTCACCAAAAATCAATGTATTTCAACTCCTAGTTTTGAAGAAACTGCTACTTTCAATATATTTTTCCAATTCTTTAATAATTACACATTTGGTAATAAGTCAATATTATTTTTCTCCCAACAAGTTTTCTTTCCTTCAAATTTTCATCAAGAGTTTTGTTCCAATCATTGAACACAAATATCTAAGTGAATGCTCACTGAAACTTTCAAACTCAACCAAAGAGAAAATAGCAAAACGGTGTCAATTATCCTTTTAGCAAGAAAGTTTAAGCAAAGGCGGCACAAACGTAGGAATATATATGCGATCAAAATACGTACCAATATTGAAACAATAGAAAATGAAACTCTTCTAATTCTAAATTTAAGCATTTTTCTACCTTTTGTATATTCTAAAAATATCAGTTATAGAAGAGGATGATTGGTTGGTTCTATTATATGGCATACCAACTCTAGTGAGTTGTTCGATGTCAGATCCTGCTTACAAATATATATAATTTATAAACGAATATTTAAACGAACCACAGCTCATTTGTTTGCATACAGTTACATGGTTTCAACTTTAGGAAATGATTTAGATATTTCTATTTGACCTATATATGGAACCCTAACGGATACGACCACTCCGAGTCAGAGTGGACCAGATAACAACGAAGCCTCACCATCAGATAGCTTAGTGTTATATTCAAGATACTCGTTGGTGGGTGTCTTACCTCTCAACAGTGATGCAGTTGGCGTATTCAACAGTCCCAGCTGACTAGGAAAGCTAGTATAGAATATGATCCGAGTTCGTTTTTTTTTTTTTGCCTAGAAGTTAGGGAATCGCGTTCATTTACATTCCTATTCTTTGGTATTGATGCTTGAGAGTTTTAGCATAACTATATATCAAGTATTCCTATCAAATACGAATA
Source organism: Sepioteuthis lessoniana (assembly GCA_963585895.1). Taxonomy (NCBI): domain Eukaryota; kingdom Metazoa; phylum Mollusca; class Cephalopoda; order Myopsida; family Loliginidae; genus Sepioteuthis; species Sepioteuthis lessoniana. The sequence goes on from OY757920.1 coordinate 100,397,274, forward strand.
ATTTACGGGCAGTTTCAGGGTTTCAAGTAATCATTTTTTTTAGTATTTCTTTGTTTGCACAATTATATGGTTGCTAGTAACTTATAATAATCCTTAGTAAACCATAATAGTTTCAATTAACTATTCTTAATACAAAACTTATATGGTATCAAGTATTCCTACCGAATACGAATAATTCTTAAACAGATCTACTTGACTCATAGATGGGACCCAAACAAGTACTAACACTATGTCAGAATGTTCGGTAAAAGAAATTTTAGAAAATAACTGAAAAATACTCTTTAGATATTGAACGTATTACATTTCTTTGCTTTTTATATAGACAAATTCACTTACCAAGGAAGCAGCGTCGCATCAACCGAAAAGCACATCGACACGAGGTTAACGAAAGCATGGACAGCTATCAATAGGCTATCGATTATATGGAAATCAGACCTAACCGATAAAATGAAACGCAGTTTCTTCCAGGCAGCGGTCACATCGATACTGCTATATGGATGCACTACATGGACTAACAAAACGGCTGGAGAAGAAGCTAGACGGCAATTACACAAGAATGCTGCGAGCAATCTTGAACAAGTCCTGGCGGCAACACCCCACAAGACACCAACTGTACGGCCACCTGCCTCCTATCACGAAAACTATTCAAGTTAGACGAACCAGACATGCTGGAGAAGCAGGGACGAACTCATAAGTGATGTACTCTTATGGACCACCACACATGGCCCTGCAAAAGTAGGACGAACAGCACGAACATACATTCAGCAACTATGCGAGGATACAGGATGTTGTCCTGAAGACCTGCCTGAGGCGATGAATGATAGGGAAAAGTGGCGAGAGAGGGTCAGGGATATCCATGCTACCAGCACGACATGATAACAAAAATAAGGGAAATTTTCTTCATTGAACTAATCTATACAATTATCAAAATGTCTAAAGAATGTTTGTCCGAAACAAAGATTTTATTAATGTCATGTGATATTAAAATCCCCCCGAATAAACCTGACAGCGTGTCAAGATAATTAACCTTTGACTTTTGAGTGCTTAACATCATACCCATCTACAAACGGATGTAAGCAGAAAATATTCATGAAGTAAATAATCAAAGTGGCTATAATTCGATCTTTCTAGTGCGTTAATTTCATTTAATAAGGAAACGATATTAACTGATTATCACTGATGTTTATATTATCAAAAATCCCCTGAGAAACTAATGGGGCATTGACGAAGAATTAAGGAAAACACTCGGAAAAGCTGCAGAAGGAAAATATTACCAAACAAGAGATTATTAATCGGCCAATAATATCTATTCTAACTTGAGAATTAATAATATTGGTGCTTGTGAGGGGGAGGGAAAACCATAAATAATAAAAGTGTATTTTGACATATGCAAATGAGGTTCGATTAAAGTGAGCAAAACAATGTTCGCTCAAATTTAAAATTCTTTTGCGTGGCAAATATAGGATTTAAGCTTAGATTCTTTTTAAAATATTTTTAACGATTTAGAGGTGATTCTAAAGTGATGGCTTAATTGGTAAAGATATAATACCAAACTGGACCTTGACTATTTCATTATATCTGATAATGAAATTTTAGTTTATTTAACAAAGTAATTATACTACTAGACTGAACTTTAGGTCAACTTTTCACTACTGAACACTTCTTCCAATAACATCAAGTTACTTTTTTTTCTTGTACCAATATTTTTCATTAATTTTTTTTTTCTTTAATAATGCTTGGCCCAAGGGGGATTGATAGTCAGGTAACGTGTCTTGGACAAGAATAGACTGGTGAAATCCATGGTTCTCCATCTCTACAACTAATTTGAATTCAGTTTTCTTTCTCGTAGACTGGTTGCCATACCAAGATTAAAGAGTCCAATCTGCTTTATTTACCCATAGCTGGAGGAATAATGGTTGGATTCATGCCTTTCCCAAGAGCATTAGAGTTGTGTGAAAGGCAAACAAATGTGTTGTTATTAATAAACGTATCTGAATATTTTTTAACAAGTACAGATTTCTATGAAAAAGTTATAAACAAACATTAAGAAAAAAAGAATTAATGAAAAATATTGGTACAAGAAAAAAAAAAGTAACTTGATGTTATTGGAAGAAGTGTTCAGTAGTAAAAAGTTGACCTAAAGTTCAGTCTAGTAGTATAATTACTTTGTTAAATAAACTAAAATTTCATTATCAGATATAATGAAATAGTCAAGGTCCAGTTTGGTATTATATCTTTACCAATTAAGCCATCACTTTAGAGCCACCGCTAAATCGTTAAAAATATTTTTAAAAGAATATAAACTTAAATCCTATGTTTGCCACGTAAAAGAATTTTAAATTTGAGCGAACATTGTTCAATTCCCCTTGGGCCAAACAAAGTTACGAGGTCAATGAGCGTTGATAAGTTAATAATTTTTTATAATCAATTTTCTTTCCGACTTTTGCGTTAAAAATTTTGCTCCAATCATCGTCTCGTATTTAGAAATGACGCCAACTCGTCAATCCGCTCAATTTCTTTAATCTTTTCGTTCTTCAACTACTAAGATGTCAACTTATAGTCGATATATATGAGGATTTAAACCTAACTATTCAATAAAAAACATGAAAGGACCTAAACTTACTTTTGCCAAGATAGATCTTGGATCTAACATCTCTATAATTTTTCGTACATTAACACAGAAAGGGAAATTCTTTATTGAACAATTCTATAAAAGCACCGAAATTTCTTTTGCCGTTAAGAAAATTTATAAACATACCTGATATTGTTCAGACAAGTGAATTTCTTTGTATTATTGATGTTGTTAACGTTTCAACCGATCCAATTCAAATTCTTGCCCAATGTATAATCCCTGAGAGGAAAAGAATTGCTTCCTTTTAAGGGGGGGTGATATTTGTCCAACCTTCTACCTAGTAGGATTTGACACCAGGTCGGGGGGAACAAAGTACATATCGAGACTCGTGCTCGGCCGTCACAAAAATGCTTGATCTCGTCACCTTCCCCGTTTTTGGGAAGCCTCAAGCGTCAAGCCATGAACTCAGCCCTGCAAAACAGGTATTGCTCGGAGATACGGCTTCCTGGAACTAGGCGATTCAACTTAATACCTAAACGACGCGAACGCCAGGCAAGCCCATGTTATTGACATTCATCCCACTGTCTGCCAGCAGGATTTGACACAGTGCAATTTTATTGTGAGGAGTCAGACATGAATCAAGACACACGCGCAGCAGGTGTTAAAAAGGCCTGATCCCGTTGGCATTCCCCGATTGATGCACCTCACGCGCCAAGCAGTAAACATAGCCCTGCCGAAGCAGCCATTACTTGGGCAACGGTCCCCCCTGAGACCAGGAGATTCAAATTAATAACATCTGCTAGGCAGGATCATGTTATTAATCAATTGAAAACCTCAGAATAACATAGGATCACATATATATAACAACTGGACCAATTCATTTCAGCAGCGCTAGGGACACCAAGTTTTCGGATGATTCCAAATTATACCAGGAGTGGTTGCTCAACAACAACAACAAAAGACACAGTTTTGAAATATGTACTAGTCTCTCCTTCAACCATAACGAAGCTCCGCGCCAATGATCTAAAACTCATCTCAGATGGAACAATGTGTGCTCTTCTCCCTCTAGATTTTTCTAAGTTTTAGTTAGAGCTTTCCTTATCTTTCTCGAATTTGACTTGAAGTGGACTGCTTGTTTCCTCTTTATCTTGACAGAGATGTATTGAATGTTATAAATACCATATTTAATCAGATTTGTCCCTCGTAAGGAACCGACTCAAGAAAGATGCTAATAAATGATAGATTAACTATTAGACGCCACCTTGATCTAACTTTTATAAATCTTTTGGAGTTGTTCTGTTATCTCCTCTACTTAAGGATTCTTTACTGAAGCTACAAGATGGATTGATTGATTTTAATGGCATGTCAACCTCTCAAGAGTCATTTTATACTTAGAAGTTAGGTAATTGCGTACATGGTACATTTATGTTTACAGTTTTGTGTAGTTTATTTTTAGACTCACTTATATAATATCAAGTATTCCTACCTTATAAAAATAATTTACAAACAGATCTATTTTATTTATAGATGGGACCCTAACACGTACGATCACTCTGAGTTAGAGTGGACCTGGCAGTAATGGTAATAAAGAGATATTCCAAAACTCTTCAAAGCACCAAAACTGGAGCCTCAACACCAGATACAGTTTAGTGTCATACCCAGGACACCTTTTTTTTTTTAGGTGGGGACCTAACCCTTTTGCCGAGCATACAGTTGACAGTGAATCTCCGGTTCTCGAGTCAGAAAAAAAAACAAATGACGAATATCTGTTAACGTTAAGGAGTGTTAATATTGCCCCTTTTATCCTTCTTACAAGATAATTAAAGTACTGTTTTCTTTTTACAAAAGGGTTGATTTGGACTTAATATTCAGATATAAACGCGCGCGTTTAAGTTTTCTATTATATCCTCTCTTTGTGGTATTGAAAATTTCATTTCTTACACAGTCTGGAAACCTAAAAATATTCTTCCTTATATTGCTGTAAGGAATATTTAAATCAATCTTTTTCAAACAGGTGGATCGGAAGGTAAGGACCAGTCAAATGGCCTTTTAGACTCTTCAGATCTAATACCACTCAAGCTTTCTTTTACTGCGGAATCATCTGAAGCCAGTATTCTATCGGAATCAACCTAGAGCAATCGTTGCAATAAAGCAAGAAATCATATCTGCGTGTTACAACGTCACTTCAACGAGATAAAGAAATGTTCAACATTCTTCCAGTCAACGCATGTACAAGTGTTGCAAAATACCAATACTTTTAAACGTAGTTTTACTTACAATGAATTTAAAATTTTGTAACACTCTATTTGTAATGCAGTGTTTCTATTAAGCATGAATCGTTGAAAACCACAGACAAGGTTCTTTTTAACAATTGCTATTGATGTTTTGTTGACTGATAACATTTCTTGGGGTTTATTTCAAACTTATGAAAAGATTCTACGGAATTTTCCCTCCGAGGGCTTTCCAGCATCATTGGTCATTTTCAAGGATATAATCAAGATGTTATTTTTTTTCTTTAAGATCCAATTTTGTTTTTAGTATCTTTTATGTTTCCTGTCGAGGACGTAACAAGATTTTTAAGCACGTGTCAGTAATGAATCGAATGTTGGAACCGCTGTCTACGGATCTAGAGTTCGAGTGTTGACGGTTGAAAAAAGTTATTCGATGTCAAATATATGTCATGCACGGAACACTTAAATGAATACTATTTTATTGTTTGTAGTTTTTTTAGGGGGTGGATTTTGTTTGTTTGTTTTTTACTTTTAGAGTTTGACATTTTTCTTTGTGTTTTTATTAAATAGTATTTCAGTGATAATTATTTTTTCTAATGTTATTTGAAATAAGGTGGTCTTGAATTTTATGTTAATTTATGTGAGTTTTTAAAGCATTGTTGTTCCATAGATAACAATCTGTGTGAAAGTATCGCAGCTGTGTTAGTGGGTATAGTGTTCGCCAATGGTACGGGAGACCTGGGCTCAATCCCAGGTCGCGTCATACCAAAGACTTTAAAAATAGTACTCAACTTAACACTCAGCAATATAAGGTACGTATCGAGGGTAAAGTGGAGCAATCTAGGGAAAGGAGTAGCGCCCTCCCCTACACTTCGATGTAGTAGCTATTGAAAAGGGAGCCTTCTGGTCGTCCTCGACTACGGTCGCTAGCTTTACTTTTACTTATATATATAAGCACTCTATTACGTTTTACCCCTTGCAAGTTTGTTTTTTCACCAGTTCTATATGGTGTTTTTTTCACTGTAGTCTAAATAACAACAAGTCTTCCCAGGTCTCTACGACTTTCCAAAGTATTCTAGCTGTTTTAACAGTGATCTAATCTTGATAATCGCGATTCTTACTCTGATCTCCAATTTTTTCAGTCGCTTTTCCAGGCCGTTGTGAACCGTTCCAAGAGTTTAAAATGCTATTGATATCACCGTCACTCTCATGTTCCACAAGTTCTTTAGTCTTCTGGCAATATCTAAGTATTTTTCTAAGTTTTAGCTTTTTTTTATTTTCTGTCTGTTGTCCGATGGAATGGCAAAATCCATTAAAGGATAAATTCTTTTCTTGATAATTAACACTAGGTCAGGTCTTCTGGCCGGGATTGGGTGATCCGTTTATATCTCAAAAGAACCCATATGATTTTATGCATCCCATTTACGAGGAGAGTTTCTGGTTTGAGCATATGCCATTTGTCAGCATGGTTAATTTTTATCTCTTGCACAGTTCCCACCCAGTCATGCCTACTCTTGTAAATCTTTTGTGCTAGTTTGCTGCATTCGCTTATTAGGGGATTAACCATTTCATCTCTGTCACCATATAATCTACACTTGCAATTCTTTTGCGGATTATCAATTTTGCTTTCATATAATTAGTTCTTATGACAATATTTTGTGCCGCTATTATTAAAGATTCAATGATTATAATTGGAGATACTGCTGCATACCCATTTCAGATATACGTTACGTTTCTATTTCAACTTCTATGTAGGATTGTATAGCGCCCAGTTTCTCCACTACGCTATCGGCTGGGACCGCACCTCTGCAGAGGAGTAAGAACCCCCCCTCCCTGGGACCACCTGTTGGCCGTGGGTGACGACCCGTAAGGCGCTAGGACGGAATCCTGGTGTTCAAGCAGTCATTGATCCGGTGACAGATTAATCAATGACTTGCAACACACCACTTTGGCCCTTAATTGGTGTGACGGGCGGTCGGATTTGGCCCGATCCGATCAATCGGCTGGTCCCGTCATGCCCTAGCACCTGTATGTTTATTTTCTCCCGAAAGTGTTATCCAATTTGATAATGCAGAACAATTCCCTACACTTTATCTTATACATGCTATAAGGCGGAGGCTGATGGTCAGTTGTGCTGAGCAGAAAGGTCTTTTGACCAGGGTTAGATTGTAGAGTGATAAAAACCAGAATCTGGTAGAGTCTCAGAATCTTACTCTTAACATGAGTATACTGGTATTGTATCATCGTCTCAACCAAGGCGAAAGGGTTTCCCCCCTTGGACTCCCTGGTAGGTGGTGGAGCATAGGACTAATGAAAAATAAATACCATTTATGGCGTCCTCCTATAAAAAAAAATCAAAACGAAACCTAAGTGATACAAGTTCAGAAAGCGAAGATGAAGACATCCGTAGGTTTCCAAGATTTATTGTCTTGGGATCTCAGGACGACTCCCCACTAGTAAATTTGTCTCCATTTGTTATAGAAAAAGTAATATCAGCAAATGTAAAACCTAAAACAGTTTAAAAAAACTGAAAAATGGAAACCACCTAATAGAGGTGGAAAGAAAGAAACATGCAGATTTTCTGCTGAAAATGAAAATTTTTCATACCAAAAAAATAATTGCCTACCCTAACCAAAAGCTTAATACATCTGAGGGGGTGGTGAGAAGTGAAGAGCTCTCCTTGTGTCCTCTAGAGGAGGTAAAAAAAGAATTGAAACCACAAGGAGTGACAGAAGTGAAAAGACTCAAAATAAAGCAGGATGATAAAATTATCGACACAAACACCTACACTATGACTTTTGATTTGCCAACAATCCCACCCAAAATAAAAATTGGCTACACAATAGAAAGGTGCTATAAATGTCACAAGTACGGACATCACAAAGACAAATGTAATGGAAGGAGTGTTTGTGGAAAATGTGGGGACCCCGACCACACTACGAAGGAATGCAAGAGAACTTACAGATGTGCAAACTGTGGTGAAGATCACCCGGTGTATGCAGAAACTTGCGAAAAATGGAAAAGAGAAAAGGAGATCATGTCCGTAAAATACACCAGAAATATATCTTTCCAAGGCGCACGGAAAATAGTTGACGCTACAACAGAGATAGAACATATTCTCGAGTGATATCCTCGGTAACCAGTACAGACCCGACAAGCAAATACGAAAATCTTGTCTGGAAATGCAACAGCTTTGACCAGGGGAATGGGAAAACTTTATCAAAAAACTTAAGGATTCAAAAGGTGAAGGTAGAAAGGGCATCAATATACCGCCCCCCACACTCGGATGATTCCACTCAAGATGCACAACAAGATAAAAACGCTAAACAAAATAACGAAAAGCTGACTTCCGACTGCACCCGAACAACAAAGTAAAATAGTCCGAACTCGAATCCAATCAAATAAAGATCTGGGAGGAAAATCTTCAGTTAGACAAACTGAATGACCAAAAATAAAAATAAAATTAAACTTGACACAGTACAGATTCGAGGGCCCAGAAGTAATGGACACAGCGGACCAAAAGTCCGAAACCAATAAACCAACCAAACAAAAACCGATCAAAGACGAAACATCAATTCAAACTGAATTACTATGATTCAAAAAATAATCCAGTGGAATTGTCGTGGATTGAAAGCAAATATCAATGAATTGCTTCTATTAATAACGCAAAAATGTCCTGCAGTTATCTGTCTCCAGAAACCTTCCCCAAGGAAGGTGATAACATCATTATCATCAGCAGTGCTTCTGGAATAGTATCAGTTCTAATCGAAAACAACATACCACATGGCAAAGTAAACATAAAAACAAATATCCAAGTAGTCACAATACCCTATGGAGATACAAAGGGCAAAATTCTATAACAAAATTTCAATGACAATGATATGTGTCAACTCAACAGTGGCGCACTTACATATGTCAACCCATGTAGCAGAAATCACTCGGCCATTGACTTAACTATATGCAACCCTACAATCTATAGGTACTATACTTGGACGGTACATGATGACACTTGTGGTAGTGATCACTTCCCCATCCTGATCAAAAGCACAGAACACAGCAGCGTAAAAATACCCCGCTGGAAGTTAGACAATGCCAATTGGGAAATATTCAAGGAAACACGTAAAAATAAGCTGACCCATAAGGAGACAAACCACAACATAGTAGAGCACTTCACAAAAACGCTAACTGAAATAGTAAAAAACTGCATTCCTAGAAACTCAGCACCAAATAAACGCAACAGACCCTGGTTCGGCAATGAATGCCGAAAAACTATCATATTGCGAAGATATGGGCCAACCATCTCCAATCTCATAGAGCTAAGACCCGCAAGATGAGAAAGACAGTGAAAAAAGAATGCTGGCAAAGATATGTTAGCAACTTGGATTCATCCTCTAAACCGATAGCTGTATGGGAGATGATCCAGAAAATTGCAGGTAAAAATCAGGCAACGCCAATAAAAAAACACTCCAAAAACAATTGCACAATAAATGACAAAAAGAATATGATTTAATAGCCGAAACATTTTCTCCAAATTCACTTTGTCAAAACGGCAAACCACTGTCAAACAAAACGTAGAAAAGTACAAGTTAAACTTCCAATCAAAAAACTCGGAAAATTACAAGTCTATTTTCACTAAGAGAATTAAAAGATTCTAAAACAAAAAGATCTCATAATACTGCTGTAAGACTGGATGAGGTCCACCATGAATTCTTGAATAAACTATCTAAAGAATCATTAAAACTGCTCTTAAAAATATATAACAAACTATGGACAGAAGGTAAGTTTCCTGATATATGGAGACAAACCACTGTAATACCAATTCCAAAACCAGGAAAAAATAACTCAGATCCTCAAAATTATTGACCAATTTCACTGACCAGCTGTTTCTGTAAAATAATGGAGAGGATGGTAAATGATAGATTGGTTTAGTATCTAGAACCCAATGGACTTATTTCCAGTCAACAGTGTGGATTCCGGAATAAAAGAAGTACAACTGACCACTTGGTCTGCCTGGAAACAACTATTAGAGAGGACTTTATTAGGAACGAACATCTGACAGCTATTTTCTTTGATCGAGAGAAGGCCTACCATACTATGTAGAAATATGAAATAATGAAAGACCAGCATGATCTCGGTCTAAAAGACAGACTTCCACACTTTATCAATGGGTTCTTATTAGACAGGAAATTTAAAATCCGCATTAGATCTACTCTCTCCAAGATGAAAAATCAGGAAGAGAGAGTCTCTCGGTGTCTCTGTTTAGCATTAAAATAAACAACATAACCAAATGCTTATCTCCCGGAATGGACGGATCTTTATACGTTGACGACTTCTTAATATGTTACAGGTCGAAGTCTATACACACCATTGAGCACAAACCCCAACAGTGCTGAGACAAAATTAATAAATGGGCGGCCGAAAATGGGTTTAGATTCTCTAAAACTAAAATTAAATGTGTTCATTTCTGTTACAAGAGAAAACTACATAATGATCCTAGTTTGAAACTTTAAAAGACAGAAATTCAAGTTATAGTTTTTGCCAGGACCATGAATATAAGAGGGAGTTTTAGCTTGTGTCTTCCAAGCAGCGGTCGTGTCGATACTGCTTTATGGATGCACCACTTGGACGCTAACAAAACGGCTGGAGAAGAAGCTAGACGGCAACTACGCAAGAATGTTGCGAGCAATATTAAACAAGTCCTGGCGGCAACACCCCACAAAGCACCAACTATACAGCCGCCTGCCTCCCATCACGAAAACTATCCAAGTTAGACGAACCAGGCATGCGGGACACTGCTGGAGGAGCAGGGACGAGCTCATAAGTGATGTACTCCTATTGACCCCCATATTTGGCCGAGCTAAAGTAGGCCGACCAGCTAGAACATACATACAGGAGTTGTGTGAGGATACGGGATGTAGCCCAGAAGACCTGCCAGAGGCGATGAACGATAGTGAAAAGTGGCGAGAGAGAGTCAGGGATATCCGTGCTGGCGGTGCAACATGATGATGATGATGATGATGATGTATATATGGTATTTTTATCACAGTCCATTTTGTAAAGATAAAAGTTTTAAAATGAATTACGGAATTTAGCGTTTTTAATTTTTGGGTGACGGACCGGGTGTGATCAACCCGAGTGGGATCCAGATGGCGAGGAGGGTATTATGTTGAAAGACACAAAATCCTCCAAGACCCAGCTATAATACATAACTAATGACGTTACCTAGCGCCTTTTTATAACTAAACCAATGTATTTCTTACATTAGATGAATCAAAATTTCTAGGGTTAATATTTAATAAAAAAAACTGACCTTTATTCCCTACTTGAAATATTTAAAGGCTAAATGAAGTAGAACATTATGACTGTTACATGTGATAGCCCACACGGAATGGGAGGCAGATCGAATTCTACTCAAATTTTATAGGTCACTGATTAGATCGAAGCTGGATTATAGTAATTTTATATACCAATCTGCAAGAACGACATATCTAAAAATACTTTACTCGATCTGCCATGGAGGCCTGAGATTAGTACTCGGAGCCTTCAAAACATCTCCAGTTAAGATTCTGTATGAAGAGGCAAATGAAGCACCGACAAATATCAGAAGCAATAAATTAGCTCTCCGGTATTATGTTAAATTAAAATCATGCCCATCTAATCTCGCTAATGATGGTGAATTCCATCCAAAATATAGAGAACTATTCGAAAAGAGAGGAAAGGCTATAAAATCTTTTGGCCTTCGGATGGAAACAAAGAAGAAGCAAGCATAAATTTAACAAAAATACATAATACAATCCAAATACCAAAAATTCCACCTTGTACCATAAAGACTCCAAAAGTAATTCTAACTCAATACAAACTCCAAAAGACTAAAACTCATCCTCTGATTTTCCAAGAAGAACTAGTGAAAATTAAAGATAAATATCCTAGATGTTCACACATCTTTTACGGATGGTTCTAAGCGGGAGAAAACAACTGGATGTGCTGCAGTATACAATGGAAAAACGATTTTAAAACATCTCCCAAACAATACCTCCATATTCAATGCGGAAGCGCGCACAGTAGATATGGCGCTTAATCTGATTCAAAAATCAAAAAATCAAAGATTCATTATTTTTTCTGATTCGTTGTCAGTGTTAACATCGTTACAAAGCAAGAAACTTGACAATCCACTTATTATAAAACTCTTATGTAAATTAGACGCCGGACCATTGGCCTAATGCGTAGAGTATTCGCCAATGGTCTGGGAGACCGAGGTACATACCAAAGACTCAAAAAATGGTACTTGATGCCGCCTTGCTTAACGCTTGCATTATAAGGTAGGGATCAAGGGTAAATTGGAGTAATCCAAGGAAAGAAGTAGTGCCCTCCCCTACATCTTGATGTGGTAGCTTTTGAAAAGGGAGCCTTTGGGTTACCCTCGACTAAGGTCGTCAACTTTACTTATGTAAATTAGAAAGAAGGTCAGATGACGACAAAATACTGCTATTCTAGATTCCAAGTCTCACAAGACTTAGTGGAAATAAGTAAGTTGATAAGGCGGCTAGATCGGCCTTAAGTATGGTTCCTAAAAAAACATGTAAAATTCCAAATACCGACTTAAAAATCAAAATAAACTTCATAATACACTACAACAAAGGCAGCATCGCTGGAGCAACAATAATTATAAGATTCTAGAAATCAAGCCTAGGAGAATGGAAGCAAAGCTTCAGAAAAAACCAAAAGGATGAAGTTGTATTTTCCAGACTGCGCATAGGTCACACAAGAATTACACATTCTTACTTGCTCAATCGGCTCATTGGCCTAGTGGGTAGAGTGTTCGCCAATAGTCCAGGAGACCTGGGATCAATCATACCAAAGACTTTAAAAATGGTACTTGATACCTCCTTGCTTAACACTCAGCAATATAAGCTACGTATCAAGGGTAAAGTGGAGCAACCGAGGGAAAAGAGTCGCGCCCTCCCCTACATCTTGGTGTGGTAGCTATTGAAAAGTGAGCCTTCTAATAGCCCTCGACTACGGACGCCAACTTTACTTTTTACTTGCTTAAAGAAGAACAGCAACCAATGTGCCATGCATGCCAGACTGCGTACATATCAAAAAATATTCTCTTTGAATGCATTGGTCTGACCCCTACCAGAGAAAGATTTTACAACGTAAGCTGTATGAAAGAAGTATTTTTAAAAAAAACTAAAGTGGATGCCAAAATGTCCTTCCTGAAAGCAGTGGGCCTCTATGGAAAAAGTTAAGGACCTAAGCAATATAATATAATATAAACAATACCAAAGTATATAAAAACAAATTAGTATCTGAAAATTACTATACACCATGAATAAATATTTGAAGATACAAACAAATTTTCATCAAAAGGACTTGATTCGGCGTTAAATGAACCGAAAAGGGTTGATACCCCGTAAAACAAAACAACCAAACGAAACTAAACCAGTTTCTCCACCTTGTTCTTTGGTTTTTAGTCGCTTTGGCTATATATTCTTGTTGTTTATCATTTTGCCGTCTCTATGTCTCTCTTTGTTTGTTCGTTATTGTAATCCTAACATTTCTTTTGTCCTGCGATAACAAACAACAAGCGCATAATATTTTATTTCATCGATGATACATCTTCATGACCCATTGCTGCCTACGGGGAATTAGTGAGCATTGGTGAAACAACTACTCCACGTGATCGTTTCTCACTAACTTTTGGAGATCACGTGATCACTCGCATCCAATGATATCCAAGCTTTTATTTGATCTCGAGGTCAACACACATCACTCAAATCAAACGGTCTTTTCTATACCATAAGATTTCCCAATGAGGCGCCTCTGGTGGTGTAATGGTTAGCAAGCTCGACTAGCAAACCTACACGAGTGAGTTCGAGTCTCATTGGGTGCCCCTTTCATATGGCCTTGAGCCACATCTGAGCAAAAAACTTAGTAAATTTCCATAAGATTTCCCAATGGCTTGGATTTATTCAAATTAACCTATACTTCATGTCAATGATAAATTTCGCCAATCTATGATGTAACAGTACAATCCCCCTCTGAATAAGAGAATTTAAATATAATATTGGTCTTATTTAATGCAGATTTTTGTGGGTCGGTATTATCAATTACTATAATACTTGAAATTTTGAATTCTTTATGATATCTTATTAATTTTACATGTGTTTATTACCCTTTGATGATATGTAACTATGATAATATTATTTATGGCCGTTTTCCTTTTGTTTTTAGTTTGGGGTCGGTTTCTTTGTTTAATGGCATACCATATTTACCAACCCCTCCACTCGGGCAGGATATGATACAAGGTCAATTTTTAAGCGGAGTTTAACAGGTTTGAATTCAGAGTTTTCCTTCTCCTACACTAGTTGCCTCACCAAGGCTGAAGAACCTAGTCTGCCCTAATATTTACCCATAGCTGGAGGGAGAATATTTGGATTCATACCTTTCCCAAGGGTATTAGTGCCATGTGAAATGCATTCAGCTTCGTCCAAGATTTGAACTCGTGTCACCGTGTCCATTTCCTACGACGATAAACATTACACCACGGGCACCTCCTTAAAATGTTTAATGGCATATCAAACCTTAATAGCAAAGCCTTTCCTGTAGAAGAAGAAGAATTGTACGATTTAACTTATAGCGAAGGGGGGGATAAGGAGTTTCACAACTTTCCCAAGGGTAAAGTATATATATATATATATATATACAATCTTCAAATATTCAGCCACTGAAACCAACTGGAAATCTATCAAACCAGTTGGTATATAGATTAATAATTCATGAATTAATAAATTAGCAATTACCGTAATGGATGATGGACCTTCTCTCAATTACATTTCAAGTTATAGAATTATGAGTTTAGGCTTGGTAGTCTTCTGGGTAACTATAATCTACTACTTACCTCAACTCTGTATATAAGACCTGGGAGACATTTTGAGCCATTTGGGGGAAATTGGTTCAGATATACCCTCAAATATAAAATTAGGTATCAAATTTGACATTCGAAGCCAAGAACAAAGAAACCAACCATAAATTTTTTTTTAAAAATTCAGTTTTTATTATTCTGTGTGAACATGTGTAAATTTATCTATCTGTAAAGATCAATCATCTTGTAATATAAAAAATCATGAAAAACTATAATAAAATTAAAAATTAAAGTTAAAAATACTGTTGCCATCAGGAAGAAAAATCAAAGATGACCATATCAAAAACTTAACCGAATTTTTTCCTATCTTATTATTGAGATAAAGAAGTACCAATATATATTTTGGCTTGATTGGAGGCATTCGTAATGGTCATCGTCAAATGGATTCGGTGAACATAGTTCAAATCCTTGACAATGCTGTTTGTATTTCACATAGCCGCTAATACTTTTGGGAAAGATAGGCATCCCACAAGTCTCCTCAAGGCAGACTGAGCTCTTTAAACTTAGTATGGCAACCGGTCTTGGGAAATTCAAAATTCAAACCTGTTAATCTATACCTTGTGTCGCATCCTGCTCGTGTGGATGAGTTGAGTAAATATATACGAGGATCATTGAATATGTTTCCAGACTTTTTTCGTATGGGCACTTTTATTGATAGTATACACATAAAATTCTAGTCCCCTTTGAAATAGTTTCCTCCTGCGGTAATGCACTAGTTGTGCCGTTCCAACAACTTCTGAAAGGCCCCATGGAAGTCCTCTTGTGGGAGCGTGTCAATGACCTTCGTCAGAGCCTCTTTCATCTCCTCAATTGTCTTATAACGACAGCCTCTGAGCATAGGGAATGATCAAAAATCACGGGGGGCAAGGTCTGGGCTATAGGGACGGCGAGGAACTGTCTTGATGCCCATCTTGCTCAAATAGTCTGTGACAAATTTGGAGTTGTGGACTGGTGCATTGTCCTGGTGGAAATTCCACTGACCCAATTTGAAGAGTGCTGGCCTCTTCCGACGGAATTTCTTGCTGAACTCCCTTAAAACCTCAACATAGTGACCCTGACCCTAACCCTTTAGCCAATCAAGTCTGGTCTATTGACTTCCTTACTCCTCCCACACCTCTCATCACCCCTCACAGACTCCCTGGCTTCCTTGAATCTCTTATGCCACTCAAAAACCGATGCTCGATTCGTGCAAGATGGTTCAAAAGCAGTCTGAAGCATTCCATACATTTCTGTGTCATTTTTTCCAAGTTTACAACAGGATTTTATTGCATATTGTTCTTCTAAAGTGTCCTCATGTCCAGATTGCATTTTTGAAATTCACCAGCTGTGACAATCAGGCTTTAGTAGGGTGTATTCCAATTCCTGTTGTAGCTGTCCATTTGAACCTGAAATCATAAAAATTAGTCAGTCATCTCTTAAGATACATAGCAATAACATACTGAATTGTCAAGAGTCTATAACAATTTTAAATGCCTGTACAAAAACGTCTGGAAACTTATTGAAGGCACCGCATATATATATATATACACACACACACACACACACATATATATATATATATATATATATATATATATATATATATATATATTGACTTATTCGAGCTATTTTTCATCTTGGTTGTTATAGATAAATATTGTTTTTGCTACATTGTTTAGACATGTACCCTTAAGCCCTATCCAGTGTCTATTTTCTGCCGATATGAAACTACATTGTTTTGCTTGATTTTATCATCTCTCAAAAGTTATTGAGTTATTTAATGCCGAAGTCAATTTTTTTTCAGGCATTTCATGGTTTTAAGTAACTTTTCCCATTGTATTAACTATTCTTAATACAAATAGTTTGCACACTGTTTTATGGTTTTAAGTTTTGAACATTGTACAAATTACTTGTATTAAATATAGTTTCCAGAACAGGAATTGTTACTTGAAACCATATAATTGCTGGAAAAACTGACTTGGGCTTTAAATAACTCAACAACAGTTAGCATGCTGTAAAACCAGTCAACCAGCTAATCAAAAGCAAGAAAACGATTTTACCAATTGCAAATCTATGACTGTTGAGCACATCCTTCAGTTTACCAATTCCAGCATTCTTATTTTGCGTCAGAACTTTTTGTTCTGAAATAAGAATTTTCTTTTTCCTGATGAAAATCTAATAACAATATAGCAACATTTGCTTTACAATTACTATGCTCCGTTACGAAGTTCTTATCTTCTGAAATGATAAATTCTGGAGATAAGAAATTAACTATAACTGCTGTAATTTTTCAATCAACACTCGAAAATAAATTGATGTTCGTTGCCAAAAAGCAAAAAACATGATTTCTAAAAAGGTTGCATAAGCACAAAAGATGGCGATTTTTTTGTTTGTATCCATTTTTTTTTTATTGGCCAAGTTGATGTTTCCCACGTCGCTGACCACTATATGCTTCTATTTCGTTCTTGATCTCACTCTTCTCGCTACTAGCCCGAATCGCTTGACAAGATCATCTTCTCATCCTTAGGGAGGTCTTCGACAACTGCAGGGGTCCACCTGTTGGCTGTAAACCTTGCGACATATTTGGTCTCTTTAGTATTCTGTGGCACAACGTACGGTTGAATATTTAATTAATGTATAAAAATTGAAATATATATATGAAATTTAATGTGTATCTCAAAAACAAGGGGATCCTTAAAATAAGTATCTTCTTGTTCAAAGCTTGTATTGACCTGGGGGAGCTAGTTGATTGTTTCTGAGGGTCAGTTAAGTGCGGGACGCTTGTTTTTGGTTTTGAGGGTCGACGGGTTTTGTTTAATTTTCATTTTGACAACTACATCCGTCAATCATAATGATAGGAAGGGTCATTTCGTGCAGCGTATTTTTCTGGTCCTTGTTTTGAAGATCAAAGTCAAAAAGGAGATTTAATTATAGATAAAGGTGAGCTGGGCATGGCTCATCCAGTCGGGTGAGGCTGGGAGTTTTTGGTTCAACCCCATTACTGTTCCCATTGGTGAAAGCGTCTAAGAAGGGGTTTCCCTGTGCATGTGAGATATGGTCCTGAACTAGGATTGGCTGACCAATGGGAATATGACTCCTGATTGTCTTTTATTGGACAACCAATCCCAAACCTTTTTGATCCAGATATTGATCTATAAAAATAGGATGTTAAAACGGGTCATCAGAGAGAACAAGAAAAGGGACCAGAAAACAACTCGAGACTGCCAAACCTTTCAATTCTAGACCCGAGGCACTCTGAACAACCTTCCAGCTATAAAAATTCATAGTCCCAGACTTTTAGAGATATTAGAATCATATGAACCGCATCTAATTGTCATATTTCTCTCTCAATATTCTTCTTTTGTTTGCCAGGAAAGCAAACATTGTTGCTTTATTGTCTCACAAAAGTATTTTTTAAAAAAACATTTTTGTTAAATCTTTAGCAACGGGTTTTTCTGTTTATTATTTGAGTTACTAGACAATCTAGCCACTCATATTACCTAACCATCAGAAGAAGATCCGTCTGAATTGCGTTAACCTCCCTTCGTGGATCTTTCAAACACAGCGTGGGCACGGAAGGACCTGACAAAAGCAAACAGTCGGAAGCAAATGTGGTAGTCACGAACACAATAGCCTCAACAAGTACTGTGACTAGTAGTTACACCACATTGGGCTCCGTGACTTGCATAGGATCACAACTGCACAATCTCATTCTTCGCTCTGCATTTCTTTTTGCATTATAAAAAGGGTGATAAAGAAGATCTGAATAACTATCGTTCTATCTGCCTCTTATACCACCTTTCTAAGCTATTCATCAAGGTTATAGTCACCAGACTAACAGAATATCTCGATGACTAATAGCCAAGGGAGTAAGCAAGCACGAGGAACCACAGAGTTGATGGAGCGGGCGAAAAAATAAAAATTGCCTCTTTGCTTTCTTTGATTATGAAAAGATTCTTCGGCTGGTAAGTCCAAAAATATATCATACTAAAACGGAAGTTTATTTCTTGATAAGATAGACATCTTAATGATATCGTAATTAATATAGCCGTGTCGACGGGGCTTAGAATATATAAACAGGATCCCTCAGCATATAAAAAAAACCAACCAAAAAAAGGTGTGTCCTGAATATGACACAAAACTGCATCTGATTGTGAGACACCAATTCTGAAGATGTGGGAGTGTGAAGTACTCTTTCATTGGCATTACTCCCAGGTCGGCTTTGACTCGATGTGGTAGCAACAGTCAGTATTCCATTTAAGAGTCAAAGAAACCTATAAAAATAGTCTTATTCGATTGAGCCGCGTACAAAAATCATCTTTGAAAACAACACGAAAACGTAAATATAAACGTAAAATGAATGGGATTCGCTAACCTCTTAGCATAAAATAACCCAGAATGGCTTGACACACCATTAATATCAATAAGTCCATTGTAATTAATATTGAATGTGTGCGCGCGGCGGGCTTAATCAAAATAAGACTGCGATGTTTACATATGAAAATTTGCAAAAGTTCGCGATGTCTAAACAAGAATACAGAAATTTTCATTAACAAAGAGTCCTACAACTTTCTTACTATTCAATCAGCTTCAAACAACAATGTCTGTGTCGTGGTGTTAGATTTTAAATTGGAATTGTCAGTCATAACACATTTAGTAAGAACATTGAAATATATTATTAAACCTGGCGACCTTGGTGTAGCATGACGTTACAAATCCAGCATCGGGGATAATTTGTAATGATTCAATCACGTAAGTTATAAACCTAGCAACATAGTGATCCCCCCAACTTTCCCGCCATATCCCTTGGAGAAACTTCGAAGTTATTAATGTGATTATAGAGACCAGTCCATCACACAAAATGGCGACAGCGGAAACTTTGCCAACGGTTCAGATTACATGACTAGCATATTTAATAACAAAGATAATGGAAGGTAATGTACATAGCAGATGCCTCGTGTCCTGCTAGGGGGACTTTGGTAAATCATACTAATGACAAAGATGGTAGCGAAAATTGTTTGGAATGAAGTGATAAATTTCATTTATATTAAAGTTGTTATGGTCAATAGTATTAAAATTTCGATGGCAGTCTTTCTGATGACGTGTTCTCTGTGAAAGAAGAAAGAAAAGGTATTTAATCAATATAAAAATGAAATTAAAACTTAGTTCTTTAAGGAGAGCGGGATCTTACTTTAAAAGGTACTCTTCCATCAAACTCCAAGAAATAGGAATTACAAAAAGAAACAAGAAACCAGCAAAATAACATCAAAGAATGACTTCCGAATAAATCGCTCCACAACTTCTCAGATTCTGACAATCCATCGAATCATCGAAGAAGTACAGGCAAAGAATCACGAAGCAACACTACTTTTCGTAGATTTCTCCAAGGCATCCAATTTCATATATATATATTCCATATATAGGAAAGATAGAGTAAATACCACTTGCATATGGCCTTCCCAAAGAAATTGTTACTGCTATAATGATGCTTTACAAAAACACGAAAGCAATGGTTCGCTCGTCTGATGAAAATACAGACTTCTTCTTGCAAGACTCCACAACAATGTCGAAGATATATTAGCACCATATTTGTCTAAACTCTGCCTTGACTACATACCTCGAACATCCATAGATATGATAAAAGAAAATAGTTTCACATTGAAAATGTCAAGAAGCAGACATCCCGCAAAAACTATAAAAAAAATGCAGATGATGATGATCTAGCACTTCCTTTATTTACATCAGCCCATACAGAATTCCGACTGTATAGCCGAGAGCATGCAGAGGGAGGCATCGTTCTCTGTGTCAATGTAAACAAAACAGAATACATGTGTTTTAGATAAAAAGGAACCATCTCCACTCTCAGTGATAAGCCTCTAAAATTAATTGACCAATTCTCATACCTCGGTAGTAACATCTCACTGACCGAAAGTGATGTCAATATACGTTTAGCGAAGTTGTGTATAGCAAGTGACACGTCATCGATCATGTGGAAGTCTAATCTATCCGATAAAATAAAACAAGCTTTCTTCCATACAACTATATAGATACACCACGGGGAGACGAACAAAATGCAGTGAGAAAAAGCTAGATGGGTACTACACAAGATTGTTCGCTGCTGTCATGAACAAATCTTGAAAGCAGCACCCCACAAAACAGCAGCTATACGGCCATCTGCCTCTTATCTCACAAATCATTCCCGTAAGATGAACAAGACATGTGAGGCACTGCTAAAGAAGCAAGGACGAACTCAGAAACGACGTTATCTCATGGCCTCCTACGTATGGACGTGCTAGTATTGGCCAACTAGCAACGACTTACTCATATCAGTTTTGAACGTAAACAAGATGCAACCTAGAAAACCTACCAGAAGCAATGAAGAGAAAGATTCATGGAATTCCATGCTTTTCAGCGCAACTAAATTCTGCTAATTTGTTCACACGTTATGCTTATTAACAGACCCTCCCCGCAGCCAAGTGGGATATTCTTCTTACCTCCCCTTCACTCAATTGGGATATTCTTAAACGTTGAGACTTGTCTATTTTCTAGGCTTAACTTTGCAAATAAAAACACCTTTTCGTGGATAAGCTTTGTTTAGTTCAGTACAAGACAAAAAGTATGGGGCATATTTATGATGAAATATAATTGTTTTTTATGAGTGATATTGACTTTAAAAAAGTAACAAGAAAAAGTAAAATATCTATATCATAATTCTGCTTGTCCTTTTGTTCGTATTTTACGCTAATCCACATCCCTGCAGCCAAGTGGGATATTCCCCACATACCCGCAGCCAAGTGGGATATTCCCCACTCCCGCAGCCAAGTGGGATATTCCTCATTCCCGCAGCCAAGTGGGATATTCCTCACATCCCCGTAACCAAGTGGGATATTCTGGCTGATAAAAACAGAAATTAGTAGTTGTTCATTACTTGAGTGTATACGGTAATTTCTATTACTAGCAGGACCCGTGGAAATTCTACGAATCGGAAAAATCAAGAAGAGCTATTTAAGCAAGAAAGGATGATTTTCAATTTTATTAGCAATAAATCTTATTGTTGCTTTGTAATAATACAAAATAAACTATAAAAATCTAATGATACTTGATACACATTTCATTTGTTAGTATTTTATTCTACCGAAACTACAATAGAGTTACATCTTCTATTTTGTGGATAACGTTATTACTGGTACCGAGAAATCTTCGGAGATCTTTTTCCTTTTCAGCCTTTGACAGTACATTGTTGGGATTTATCAGATCTTCTGCAAAGGAATATACACTAAATTATGTTTACTATGCTACTTCGTGAGAATAGATAAAGTTAGCTTGGCAATTCCATCAGATTTAAACTCAGTGTTTGATCTGATGCAAATCATCTTTTCTTGCTTACATAACTGATTTTGATTTTTTCTTTCGTTGCATGGAATTAGCGTGAATCCAAGTAAAGTAGAAGAGTGTGACTAAATAAGTTTTAACATTTAAGACTAATCTACTAAGTTCGTCGGGATAGAAAAAGACCTTTGTAACAATTCTTGCCATCAAAAATTTATAAAAGACAGAGGAAATGAAAGAAAATTAAAATTAAAAAATAAAAATCCTGCCAAAGGAAACTTTCTTAAACCATCCAATTAGCTTATAGCTAATTTAATAACTTTCGCATTTAAGTGCGTTTTGAAATATTGTTTCGATTTGTGCGTGCTCTTCACTTTAAAAAAAACTTTATGTCAATTCTGACTTGATGGGAAGTCGGAAAAGTCCCTTAATGGTTCAAGTGAACATTTAGTCTAAAAAGTTCTTGTTCACTAATATCCAACCAACAATAAGTTAAAAACTATCCACATTCTTTCGATTTTATTTTTGGGTTTAAGTTTTTGTGTTTTGCCCAACGTTTCAGGAGCACCACCGTTATTTCAGGTGTGTACCCCCTGCTTCCAGTCACTTTGTTAGGTCTTAATGAAAGTTGTCAACAAAGTTGAAATAAAGACAATATGAAAGGTTAAAAGTTCACAGAAAAAGAGAAATTCAAACACGTGTTTAAAAAAAAGCACCACACAGCTTATAAGTGTTTCAGCCTCCCTCTAGACAGGTCTAAAATTAAGCATAAAGTGGTACTGAGTTAATGACGGAGAGATCCTATTGTTTCATAAATCATAGCCCACCTTCAATGAGGGGATAGTTTTTTTGTCTTCTGCCGACTTTTAACTGACTGTTGTACCTTTTCAAAATCCCCAACTTTCACGTGACCGTTTCTCGCATTTACCGCAAGTTATCGTGATTGATCCTTTGCTGTCGGTCAAACAGTCAAATTACATTCCGTAAAAGTATTCGATTTGAATACCTATGACGTCAAAATCGATCTTTAAGCATTTGTAATATCATAGCCGAGGGATTTCGGTTCATGCCTTTGGGTTAAGTTGGGCTGAGAACCTTTCGGCTCAGCACATGGGTTAGTTAGGTGCAAGATTGAGGCAGGTGTTAACGCGGGCGCGCGCGGGCGGATGGAGGTGTCACTCAGATGTCACAATAGTCCGAGACGAAACGGGGTGACAGGGTGAGGGTGACGTCACGCACCGGAAGCGCGCGGAGGTTTGTGTGAGATTTGAAGAAAGTTAGAGAGTCGAGTACTAGACGCCAAACGAGAAGGACCGACTTTTGAAGCTCGCAGGCGCGAGGCGAACTTGCGCCCTATGGGGGGGGGGCGCTCGAGATGGGGGCCAAATGAATAAGACAGCATAGCAAGATTGTGTCTCTCCTCCTTACGTCGAAACCTTTAACTCAAAGTTAATAAATGTTTCGTACCTGAACAAGAAGTCGTTACGTGTTTTCGAATTTCGAGATTCCTATGTTCTTTATATGTTCTATCGTTATCAACATTCGATGTCCATTTCACCCATTTCGCACATGGCCATATTCGTGTATATGGCTACGCAACACATTTAACGCCCTCTCGGTAGTTTTGGTTTGTTTTTATGGCATATCAACCATTGTGGGTTATTTATTGCCAAATCCATTTTATACATATAAACAGTTCTATTTCAAACAATTAAATTTAGCATAAGTACTTAGTTTTGTTCTATTTAACCCATTGATAGCTCCCTGTCAGGTGTACCACTCCGCGACAATGTGGACCTGGGAGCGATGGCAATGAAGGGGTAATCCTCATTCCCCAAAACTTCAGCAAGAGCCTCACCATCAGATAGTTTAGTGTCATATCAGGACACTCGTTGGGGGAGTTTTATTCCTCTATAGAGATGCGGTCGGGTTATTCTGTAGCCCCAGCCGATTGAACCACCTCTCTGTTGGGATCAAAATACGCTGACTGCATCCTCTGCAGAAAGGTAAGACCCTCCAAAAAAAATGAGGGAGGTGTCATGGGTATAATAATAAACTGAATCCTATAGTAAGGCCCTAGTTCTTGAGTTCTGGGGAGTATGGAGAACCCCTTTCATCGCTATTACTCCCGGTCTAGCCTGGCCCAGAGTGGTAGTACCAGTTATGGGTCAAGTAGATTTATTTAAAAATTATTCGTATTCGGTTGGACTGCGTGAAAAAAAACTCATAAGAAACAACTTCAGTAAAAATGTTAATAAGAAAGTACAATTAACATGATTCTCTAACCTCCTGGCATAAAATAACCCGAGATGTTGTGAAAATCAGTCGTAACGTTTATTGCACTTTCTCATACCTAATAAGATAAATATCAAGGCGAATCTATTTTTGTGCAAATACGTTTAAATTTCTCTTTTGGACAGGACATACAAACACCGATGAAGGGATAAACATTAAAGTAAGTTTTCCTGAATAGAAATAGTAATTTAGTAAGCTTTTTTGCTTAGATGTAGCACAAGGCAATATGAATGGGGAACCTTATGAGACTCGAACTCACTCGTGTAGGTTTGCAAGTCAAGCTTGCAAACCATTACACCACCCAAGGCGCCGTTTTCCAGAATGGTAATAAGATTTTAGAGAAACTTGAAAAAACTGCAACAGTAGGTCAATGACTTATAAGATTGTATTTCTAAATACAAAATCTCGATTATTGTAATAAATACAAACGGGAATAGATTTAAAGATGATTTTATGAGCAATAATTTATTTAAACGTCGTATTCAAAGGATTCAATCAATCCTCAAAAAAGAAAAGTGCGTTTATTTTTAAAAAAAGATGAAACCGAAAATCAGATCAAATATTTCCATTCAACGTGGGCTTAAAATACGCTGACTGTATTCCTCGTCAGAAGTGATACCCCACTTAAAAGTTGTACCCTGGCTATTACATTAAACTGCATCAATCCAGTGGGATAGGGCTGTAAAATACACCGACTGCATCTGTGTAGCGGGGTAAGTCCCCTCCCCCCAACGAGTGTCCAGGATATAACACTAAACGATCTGATGGTGAGGCTCCAGCTCTGGAGCTTTAGAGAATGTGGAGTAGTTCTTCATTACCATTGCTCCCAGGGCTACTCTGGCCCGGAGTGGTAACAACTGATAGGGTCCTATGTATGGGTCGTATAGAACTGTTTGTTATTTAAACTGTGTGCAAACAAATGAATTGTGTTAAATTGAATTGTTTGAAATTGAACTGTTTGATCATTTAAATGTGTGTAAACAAATGACAATCAAATTAATTTGTTAATGATACGTATCAATACTTACAACTATTTAACTGTGTGAAAACGAATGATCAATGCTGAATAGAATTATTAATGTTAAATGCTGAATAGAATTATTAATGTTTGTCTAAATTTAATTATTGGTATTACATAGCAATACTTGGAACCATTTAATTGTGTATAAATGAATGAATAGAATTGAACTGAAGAATTAGTGTTAAATAGCAATACTTGTAACCACTTCACTGAGTGCAAACAAATGATTAATATCATATAGAATTATTAATAAACAATAACAACACTAGTGTGCAAACAAATTAGTTTTAAATTCATTTAAAAAGGAAATTACCACCAAACTATTCCCTAAAAATCATATGTACGTCCACTTAATATATATCTGTAAACAGGATTTGTCATTAAATAACCAACAAGGGTTGATATGCCATAAAACCCAATCAAACCAAACAGCATCTGATGTTAAGACTTCAGTCTTGGAAATATGCTGAGTGGGGAGTACCCCTTCATTGTCATTACTCCCAGGTCCACTCTGAACTGGTGAGGTAGTACCTGTTAGGGTCTCATCTATGGGTCAAATAGATTTATTAGAAAATTGTTTGTATTAGATAGGAATATTATTTGCCATATAAATGTGTACAAAAATGAATAAATAGATAAAAGGGACATTCTTTTTAGATGGGTCTTACCCCCTCTGCAGGGAAATACAATCAACTTATTCTAAGCCCCGCCGATAAGGCAACACACAAGGTAAAAGAATAACAGTAATTTAATAGGGAACATCAACTGCTAATTGTTAATTTTCTCTTCAGATAAAATTTTCTCTTCTTAATATCGACTCCATTGAGGTCCTAAATCTTCTGACTTGGTGTGGAGCCACCGGAAACGAATATGTCCTCCCTCCGACACCAGGGGGAAGTAAGGGGCTACTCGGGTTTGACAGTGAGTGATCAGCTGGACGCGAAGAGGTAAAGACGACAGTTGAAGCCTAGATACGGAAATGTAAGGACAGGCAAAAATTGCAGACCCCATTATGGAGTGGGCTCCGAAAAAGAGGTCTCACGCCAAATGCGAATCTGTGAAGACGAAACCAGTGAACAAGCACGTTAGAACAAGAAAATACGGAAAGACAATTCAAGGTCTGTGTCTGCTCTTTCCCCTTATGACATATTGTTTCTCTTTGTCCAGCTAAAGCAGTCGACTCAGCTTTCATACTCTCTTCCTTTCTCTCGACGACTACTTAAAAATGATAGTAAAGAATCAACTTTTGTGTTAGTGAACTAAGACAGAGTTTTATACATTCGTCAAGTTTTCCCATTGTGAGGTTACAAGTCCCGACTACTACTTAAGCCGTAGAGATACAGCCATTAATACATTCGAGCACGTGGTGGTACAACTGTACATTTGGTGTGTAACGGTACAAACGTCTATTTGGTACCGTTAGCGTCGCATCAACCGAAAAGGACATCGACACGACGTTAACGAAAGCATGGATAGCTATCAATAGGCTATCGATTATATGGAAATCAGACCTAACCGATAAAATGAAACGCAGTTTCTTCCAGGCAGCGGTCACATCGATACTGCTATATGGATGCACTACATGGACTCTAACAAAACGGCTGGAGAAAAAGCTAGACGGCAATTACACAAGAATGCTGCGAGCAATCTTGAACAAGTCCTGGCGGCAACACCCCACAAGACACCAACTATACGGCCACCTGCCTCCTATCACGAAAACTATTCAAGTTAGACGAACCAGACATGCAGGACACTGCTGGAGAAGCAGGGAAGAACTCATAAGTGATGTACTCTTATGGACCCCCACACATGGCCGTGCAAAAGCAGGACGACCATCACGAACATACATTCAGCAACTATATGAGGATACAGGATGTTGTCCAGAAGACTTGCCTGAGGCGATGAACGATAGGGAAAAGTGGCGAGAGGGGGTCAGGGATATCCGTGCTACCAGCACGACATGATGATGATGATACAGTAATTCATTGGGATTATTGCAGGAAGCTATGGCAAGTTTTTCTTCCATATATAAATTACAATATTTATCACCCGCTTTAGATTTACGGCATTTTTTACAATAGGATCTATATCTACATTTTTTAATATAGAATCTATATCTAAATCCTTCTTATTTTCCTACATACAATTTGATAGACTAGTTCTGTATCTATATATTTCGTGTCCTAAAGTATTTCTATGATTGTAATATATTTTTGACAGGACCTTGCGTAAAACCAATATATACGTTTTTCATCATTTCTGCTAACGTTATTATTGTTATGTCCACGACTATGTACTTCCACCTTATACACTATATACTCAAATTGACACTTCCCCTTGAGTGGTCAGTTAGTTTTATTAGTACAGATACATTTAGGGGGTTCAGTAAGTTGATTATTCCAAGGTTTTTATGATACTTTTATTAATTAAAGTTGCCACATTCGGCATACTACTATGACTTAATTTAACCGTGTTCCTCTGAAATATTTTGTATTGGTTGCTCGACGGAGGAAAGTTTTCTTTAATAATCTACAGAATTCTTTTCCTGCCTTATTAGCTACGGCCATATTGTATGGTGGCGTAAACCATAAAATATTCCTTGCACTATTGTTCCTCCAATTACGTACATCTGCTGTTTCTTCCCATGATTTATAAACAAGTTTGGCCTAATAGCTATTGTTTTTAGTGCCGCCTCGTAATGATTTGCTTAACGCCGAAACTAAACCAAAAAATATTTCAGACATAATAGGAGTTCCCCTTGTGGCTTCCATCAAGTCCAGACCTTAAACGCCCCATATAGCATGATTAAGGGAGTTTAGAAAATAAAACAAATCCAACTTCCCATTGAAATATTGGTTCTCTTAAGACTGCTATTGAGGAGGAATGGAATAAAATGTCTGAAGAATTTATTGTGAAGACATAAGGCATGTTGATACTATGATTGGAAACAATCACAGCCATATTGGGTAAATTTATTGTGTTGTGTCCATCTTCTTATTTTTTTTTTTTTTTTTTTTGTTTATTGTTTTAAATTAAAATTAATCTTGTTTCACAAGAGAGACGTTTATTATCATTATACTAGAATATTCCTAAATTTGCTTCAGCACTATATATATATGTGTGTGTGTGTGTATATATATATATCGAGCATATAATATATATCAAATTTTCATATATATCAAATATATGTGTGTGTGTGTGTGTGTGAAAGAGAGAGAAAGAGAAAGAGAGAAAAGGGTTGTTGTAAAACCAATGTGAGAAAAGTGAATATTTTGTAATAAAGAAATTCCACAAAATAGTTCGATTTTTTTTCCATTTCTTTAAGCAAATTATTTCAACGCTACACGTGTTTTTGATTTTAATAATATTCTTCAAGCTTAAATGAATTTTTAAGAATTTTTTAAAGAAAAAAGCTTCTAAGGAAGATCATCGAAAGAGAGAAACTTCTTTTTCTGGCTTATTAAAATGTTTTTGGTGGGCTGTTGTAAATATATATATGTATTGATTCTTGTGCATTTATGTGTGTGCACATCTATATATGTAGGTGTTTATGTATACATACACTCGTACATATATATATTCAAAGGCATCGGGTGGGTTTAAAAAACCTATAGGCGACATTACTATTTGTCGATTTTACCAAGGCCTTCGATTCCATTCACAGAGGGAAGATGGGACAAATCCTACTAGCATACGGCCTACCAGAAGAAACCGTAGCAGCCATAACGATTATCTACAGAAACACCAAAGTAAAAGTGCGTTCACCGGATGGAAACACAGAATACTTCGACATTGTAGCAGGAGTACTACAAGGGGACACGCTAGCCCCATACCTCTTTATCATCTGTCTAGACTACGTACTTAGGACATCGATCGATAACAGTAGGGAAAACGGCTTTGTGCTGACAAAGAAAAGAAGCAGAAGGTACCCCGCAAAACCATGACCGACGCCGACTACGCCGATGACATAGTGCTACTGGCCAATACACCCAATCAAGCCGAAACACTACTGCATAGCTTGGAACGAGCCGCTGCAGGCATTGGACTCCATGTTAATGCACACAAAACTGAATTTATGTGCTTTAATCAGAAAGGCGACATCTCCACACAAGACGGAACCTCTCTGAAACTGGTTGACAAATTGACATGATGATGATGAATGAGTGTGAGAATGTTCTCTCTCCATGTATATATGTGTTTTTAAGCTTGTCTCTGTGTATTGGTGTGTGTGTGTGTGTGTGTGTGTGGTTGTGCGTGTGCGCACGCATGCGCAATTTTTAAGATTTGTTACATCATTATCTTCATGTCGCGCTGCCAGCATGGATCTCCTTTGCCCTCTCTCGCCACCCGTCTCTATCGTTCATTGCTCCCGGGAGGTCTTCAAGTCTATAGCCTGTATCGGCACAGAGCTGTTGCATATAGGTTCTTGCTGGTCGTCCTGCCTTTGCTCGTTCATGTGAAGGGGTCCACAGGAGTATGTCACTTATGAATTCGTCCCTACTTCTCCAGCAATACCCCGCATGTCTGGTTGGTCTAACTTAGATAGTTTTCGTGGTGAAAGTAGGTGATGATATACTGCTTCCTGGGTAGGTGAACTTGTCCACTAGTTTCAGAAAGCTGTCATTTAGTGTAGAGATGTCGCCTCTTTGATTAAACCTCATGTATTCCGTCTTGTCTGCGTTGACATTGAGGCTTATACCACCAGCTGCTCGTTCCAGACTATGTAGCAGGGTTTCGGCTTGGACAGGTGTAATTGTAATTGTTTGTGTGGGGTATTTTCTATTTCTTTCCTTTGCCAGCTTGAAACCGTTATCGTTCATTATATCAATAGACGTTCAAAGTACGTAGTGTAGGCAGAGCTCCTCTTCTTTATATAAATAGACGTTCTAATCACGTAGTCTAGGCAGAAGGCTTTGTTCATCGTTGGCTTAAATTTCTTAATAAATTTTTTTTTCTTTTATTTGGGGCAACGTGTAGTCATTATTTCAAATTTTCCCTTGTTCCCTTGAAGATGTCTTGATGCATAAAGTTTTCTATTTCCTGGTAATTTAATGTTGCTCTTATGTAAAGAATTTTTATTGTTCAGTTTTTGTGTGTATCTTGTGTAGATTTCTTTGCAGTTTGTACATTTCATTATGTAGACTACATTTTTTTATTGCAGCTTAAGTTTCTCTTTATTCTGAATATTGTTTTCGGGTTTTCGAAAGTATAGGATTTTTATTCAATGAGTATATTACTTATTCCATATATTTCATTTTTGCATTTTAAGACTCCATGCAATATGTGTTCCCCAAATTTAGATGAGGTCAGTGCACGATATAAGTTTTTTTGGTTGTCGTTTGCTTTTAATGATTTTTGGCTAATATGTTTTTATTTCTATCATTGTTTTTAAGTTGATCTAGGTTCTTTGATATTTCAGGGAATAGCTCTGTTTTGTTGTATATAAATATTTATACTACCTTTTATATTTTAACAACATCTACGCTATCCTAACGTAGATATGTAATGCCTATCGCTGATATTGAGCACTCTTTATTTATAAATATAGCAAACCATATTTGAGATAGATAGCTAGATGTTTCAATAGCTTTGGTAGAGAGTCAAAAGTGCTTGGTGACAGTTAGTTTCTCGCCAATGTGATCATTTAGCATACAGCTTGGTCTATTTGCTGGAAATAAAAAGTCAAACATGTCAACCTGACTTTTTAAAGTTGTCTTTTTATTTTTCATTCATTAGAGCTTGATTCTGAAAGTATCTTTTATATATATATATATATATATGGAGAAGGAGAAAGAGAGGGAGATATATGAGTTTGAATAGAGTAGACACTGAGTTAACTGCGCTTGGGGAGTCAGATCAAACCTACATATGTTCGACCAACGATATTGAGCACTGTTTCTTTACAAAAATAGCAAACAACATAACTATATATTTGAATTGCTTATGAAATTGATTACAGCATTTTACATTTTCGACAAGAGCCCAGGATGAGTGAAGGTAGGGGTGAAGAAGGGGTGAAGAGTTTTTACGGGTTAACAGACATAATGATATACGCACTGATACAAAATCATAGCAAGTCATAAGAAATAATGGAAATTACATTTTCAAAAATGTTTATCATTCGTGTTTAGGCTCTAAATAATTTCTTATATGCATCTGAGCTCATAAGAAGCTGAAAAGACACTAATGGGTTAACAGTAAATTGATCTTTGTACAAACTAGATGATTGGCAATTGCAGTTCGGTAGTGCAACGGGAGGTCTCTGGCAAAACGGCTATTTAGAGAGGGAGGTGAATAAAGGTTTATTCTAAAGAACGTAGTCAACTGAGAATTTTAGCTTGATCCAATAATAACAACAACAAAATCGAAGATTAGAGGAAATCGAGGTTCATCCTTTCAGGAGACTGTGTGCATCGATTGCACGAAAGCTTTTGTATAAGAACTGAATGTAAGAATCGAGCATTGTTTGATGTCGTGATCTTTTACACCAAAAGAGAAGAGTCATTCAGTGACAAGATCAAAGGAAGCCAGAATTTTTCTTTGTACTTGTATAACAGGTTTGTATACCCATCAAACAAATAATACTACAGAGAATCATATATGGCACAGAGAGAATTGGTAGTGGTAGGTAATAGAATTATATATATATATATATATATATATATACTTACACATGCATGCTCACATATATATGAGGGTTTAAGATAGACTTAGTATGTGAAATATATATAATTACATATACGCACAATATGCACACACAAACTCACACTCACACACACACACACACACACACATATATATATATATATATATATATAAAGGTATAAACTGGATTAAAAGTCACAAATCGGATTTTCACATATTTCTTAAATTCTTAATAGATACTGATCGGCATTTTAGTCAATTGAGTAGTGTAAAGGTTTTACAAGTTGAAAGCCCTTTTAGCGCCAATTCTTTATGATAATTACAATTGGATATATATATATATATATATAAAGAGAGAGAGAGAAAGAAGAGGGTGTAAAAGAGGTTTAGTATCAATGTTTCGTGAATATATGTATGTATGTTACACACACAAAGTATCACTTTATTGGAAATACTACTTAACCACAAATCTCCAATGAACTGCAACAGAAAACCTTTAATGGTTATAATAACTGTCGACACAATCTGTTAGTCAAATCAACCCTACTAGTCAACCTGAAAGGACACTTTGACAAATTAGATACAGAAATAATAAACTATGGTTTGCATTCATTAAGATATGTGATAAAAAAAAGAATGTAACAAAAAAAATATAAAGAATAAAAACGCCAAATAAAGAGAACTAAAACTTTTTGTACCAATCTAAATTTTTTATATGTAAAATTATAATTATTATACATTGATTTGGGTTGGTGCGCTTAACATAACGGTTATATGGAAGCAGTGACTCGACTTCAAATCCTGGATGTTTTTCTATGCTATAATGTCTATGGGAAAGGCATCAACCAATCTCTTCTCCTCACCTTTCTAAATTATTGCTGAATTAAGGACAAGTAATTGTTTTGAAATACCTCAGGGGTATGCGAGAGTTACAAGCTATAGATATTTTGTGTTTGTTCCTTTTTAATCTTCCAATCTACCCTATGGAGGTGTGCTTAGTGTAACGGTTATCTTCGTAGGAAGTGGAATCGGCGACCCGAGTTTACGCAAATGCTCTCGAGAAAGGCATGAACCCATCTTTTCTCTCCTAGCTATAGGTAGGTAGTAGAGCACACTAGGTTCTTTAGCCTCGGTTAGACAACCAGTCTGGGAGAAGGAAAACTCTGAATTGAATAATAGCTGTACTTTGCTTAAAAATTGACTTTGTGTCTCATCCTGCTCATGGTGGAGTGGTTAGGTTAAAGCATACATTAATCTATTAAGACTTGCATTCTTCTTGGTTGTTATCTGCACAAATTTCCGAACGTTTTACACTTCAACCTTCTTCGGATGCTTGTTGCATTTGATAACCTTTAAGAAATGTTGAAGCAAACCCTTAATCAATCTTCAGAAGTAGATGATATTAATCCACTTTCGCACGAGAGGGAATTTGATACACATACACACACACATACACACGTAGGCAGGATTAGAGACATAACTTGTCCAATCTTGTCCGTATTTCCCTTGCTGGGACACCTCAGATATCAGGAATTGATCTTGACCTTATCTCTGCGATGAAAGGGTAGAGCATGGACGGGACGGCTACTTAGAACTGGATTTAACTTCTTTTTTTTCGGGAATGGATTGGTCCCATTCGACTGTCCGTGCTTGGAGATAATTCATATCAGTTATTTCTTCCTAGATAATTCATCCTGATGCGGCTGCTTTGGCATTTTCCATTAAACCAAAATTTTCAGTCCCCCTCCCCTCTACGTACACATTCACTTTATTGCCTTCATCTCCTTTCGAGTATCGCAAGAATTAAGTAAAAAATCACTGAAAAATTTATCATATATCTTACATATATCTTACTTAAATGAGTTTTGAGTTTTATAATAATCATTTTACGAGGATGGGTTTAAAAGTCCATTGTTTAAAAAATTCATATTATGACGTCATAGCTGCTACTGATGACTTTTTGTACCAATGGAAGAAATGTGTGGACCACCGGGAGGATATATTGAAAAATAAACCTCGTTTGGTCATATTCCATACGAATATGTTGGTCAGCCTAGGAACTTTTCAGCCGACCCTCATATATTCTGTGACTTGTTCAAGTTACTTATACTTCAACACATTCACCTCCTGAAGGAGGCTGTTTGTGATTCACTTTGTGCTAATGCCTTTGGGAAGTGCATGAATCCATCTTTCTCTCTCCAGCTATGAGTAATTGGTTGGGAAGAATGGGTTCTTTAGCCATGGTTAGGCAACCAGTCTGGAAGGAGGAAAAACTCTGAATACAAACCAACCTTGTTCTGCAAGAAAATTGCGTTTTTGTCACATCATCTTCGTGGCGAAAAGATTGGGTAAATACAAACTTCTACATAATCATTATGGAGGCGTGTTACATAACGGTTATCGTCTAAGGAAATGGTCACGGCGACCAAATATCAAATCCTGAAATAAGTCGTTTACGTTCCTCTTTCTTGGAAAAGTCTTTTGGTTTTGGTTGTGTGTGTGTGTGTGTGTGTGTGTGTGTGTGTGTGTGTGTGTGTGTGTGTGTGTGTGTGTGTGTGTGTGTGTGTGTGTGGTGTTGTTGCTGTTGTTGTTGTTGTTGTTGTTGTTGTTTTTAGACAGGTTTGGCTTATTCTGTTAGGGTGTGTGGTATGGTTAGTTATTGAATATGTTTAATATGTTAACACCTGTGTTGAATGCAATTTTATTCATTGTAGTTTTTTTTATAGTTATTGCTTGTAAAACCGTTTACAAATCCTCGAAGCAATTACGATAAAAAGTAAAAATCAACTATGAATAAAATAGCATTCAACACAGGTATTAGCTTATTAAACATATTCAATAACTAATCCTACTACAGACCCTAACAGAATACGCCAACCCCGTCTAAATAGAACAACAGCAACACCAAAAAAACACTCTAAATAAATATAAATAAAACTCACAGCAACAAACAACCTAACACAACCCCTGAGGATGACCTGGGAAATGGTCGAAAATGCTTGAGCTAGCACGGGGTACTTTCTTCACCATCTTCACCAAGATATAAGAAAAATAACAAGAAAACTCGAACGTCTTCACTTGAACATTTTGAAAAGGAAGCAATCCGTGGTCTTTAACCGAACATGTTTAGATAACGACTTGCTGCTTAAGTATACAATATATATATATATATATATATATGTGTGTGTGTGTGTGTGTGTGTGTGTGTGTGTGTGTGTGTGTGTGTGTGTGGCTAGGCTGATAAGTTTATATGATGATGTCATATCTTCTATTGATGATGATTGTGCCACTGGAATGCAAGCACTGCAACACAGATGAAAGAATTGAATGAACTAAAGGGGCACTATGTTGAAAAATAAACTTCATTTTGTCACATTCCATGAAAGTATCTTGGTCATCCAACGAACATTTCAGACGACCCTCGTATATATATATATATATATATATATGTGTGTGTGTGTGTGTGTGTGTGTGTGTGTGTGTGTGTGTGTGTGTGTGTGTGTGTGTGTGTGTGTGTGTTTATATTTACTTGTATGAGTGAGTATCTTTGTGCCAATAGTGTGTGCAATATATTAAGGGAAAGATATATATATATATATATATATATATATATATATATATATATATATATATATATATATATATAAAGAGGCCGAAAATTAATACACAGCTTTACAAAGTTGTTTTATTCTTGTACTTATAACCAACACATAACAACGATGTTTACACATGAAAAGTGTGATGGAAATAGAATGCGACGTTACAGCAAAAGTCAAGCGATCTCTTGATCTGTGTTCAATGATATTGTGTACACGTTTTGACTGATCTTCTGATATACTGCATGCACATCATGATCTTTCGTCTGATTCTCAAACAAAATTTTCATTGCTTAGATTTCTGTCAATAGATTTTCGGTTCTCTGCTGCTTTTGTTTATCTCCCCTT
Organism: Sepioteuthis lessoniana; assembly: GCA_963585895.1. Taxonomy (NCBI): domain Eukaryota; kingdom Metazoa; phylum Mollusca; class Cephalopoda; order Myopsida; family Loliginidae; genus Sepioteuthis; species Sepioteuthis lessoniana. The sequence continues at coordinate 100,433,215 of OY757920.1, forward strand.
AGTTTGCCAGTCTATTTCGCCTGAACGATAAGCGCTTGAACGACTTCAAACACATGTGTATTTACATACAATCAATTTTCCCTTTGTAATTGTGCTGCGTTGTAACGCTTAAATCTCGAAAAAAAAAACTGCTATTTATCATTATATTTTGTGTGAAGTTCTGTAAAGACTTTTCATTCGTGAAATGCTTTTTTTTTTCTTCTCTTCTTATATAAAATTAAAAGGCTTTAAAGATAGGCTCGAATTCCATCCTAAATGAATGAATGAAAAAGTAGAAACAGATACCTAATAATTTTTTCTCTTTTCTCTTCTGAATAAAGTCGGTACACGGTGATTTTGTACATTTATCAAGATACGTTCCAAGGCTTTCCATAAATGAGTTGTCACTCTTCTAGTTAGACACAGAATACGGTGACTGTATCCGCTGCAGAGAGATAAAATCCCCTCACAAAAGTTAATCCGGAGGATGATACGAGGTGCATATGATAAGTTTCCAGACTTTTTTCGTATGGGCATTTAAAATTGTTGTAGACTCTTGAAAATTCACTATCTTATTGCTATACATCTTATGAGACGACTGACTAATTTGTATGATTTCAGGTTCAAATCAACAGCTACAACAGCAATTGGAATACACCCTACTAAATCCTGATTGTCACAGCTGGTGAATTTCAAAAATGCAATCTGACACTTTAGAAGAACGATATGCAATAAAATTCTATTTTAAACTTGGAAAAAATGCCACATAAACCTATGGAATGCTCCAGACTGCTTTTGAACCATCTTTCATGAATCGAGCATCAGTTTTTGAGTGGCATAAGAGATTCAAGGAAGGAACGGAGTCTGTGAGGGATGATGAGAAGTATGGGAGGAGTAAGGAAGTCAATAGACCAGAGTTGATTGGCCAAAGGGTTATGGTTAGGGTTACTATGTTGAGGTTTTAAGGGAGTTCAGCAAGAGATTCCTTCAGAAGAGGCCAGCACTCTTCAAATTGGGTCAGTGGAATTTCCACCGGAACAATGCACCAGTCCACAACTCCATCCTTGTCACAGACTATTTGACCAAGATGGGCATCAAGACAGTTCCTCACCGCCCCTATAGTCCAGACCTTGTTCCCTGTAACTTTTGGTTATTCCCTAAGCTCACAGGCTGTCGTTATGAGACAATTGAGGAGATGAAAGAGGCTGTGACGAAGATTATTGACACGCTCACACAAGAGGACTTCTATAGGGGCTTCCAGAAGTTGTTTGAACGGTACAACAAGTGCATTACAGCCGGAGGAGATTACTTCAAAGAGGACTAGAGTTTCATGTCTGTACTATGAATAAAACTACCCATACGAAAAAAGTCAGGATATTTATCGTATGCTCCTCGTACTAAACTGTCTGGTGAAGATGATCCAATTCTAAAGCTTCGCTGTGTATAGATTGACCCCTTCTATACTAGAAAATAATTAATACATATCCTCTAATTATATTATCATCCTTTACCATGAGTATTCATCCAAATAAACTTTTCATCTAATTTCCCAGTTTTGTGATCATTATTATTTTATATTTACCTATCAGACGACATCATTAGTTCTCTCATTTCTTACACATGATAAAAATTTATATTTTTATAATTAATATAATTTATATTTACAGAAATCATCATCCAATAAAATGACACCAAATTTATTGAAATTGATCGATCCTCAGAGAAGTGATTAGTTTGAAATTCTTTCTTTTCTCTAAATTATGACTGTTTACACAATTCAGAGGAAGGGTTAAAAATTGGTGCGTTTGGTGAAATGAAAATAAAATATTTGCTAGTAACATTGTTTTATTGTTTATTAAAACACAAGGCAACTCGAAAATATTAATCAAGTTTAGTATGGATATGTAAATAATTTTCAATGCAATTTTTGTCCTTGAAATTAAGATATTTTCGCAATGATTTGATTTTTTCGCCTGCAGAGAAATCAATATTTACATGATTTTTAGAATTATTATACAATTTTGTAATAGAGCGATTATAACCCTACAAAAATTTATTGAAATTGGACAATCCAAAGAAAGGTTCTTGGCTTGAAGATTTCCCTTCCCACAAAATCCAGATTTCCTTTCATTTAGGGAGGTGTGAAAAATTGCTTTACTGCTGGTAAAATGTTTTTTTGGTTCCACAGGACCCGGGGCTACAAAAAAAAACCCATGGAAGTTTAACTTGAATGTGAGGTAATGCATTTCCCTCCAAACCCATATCTTAATTACAACATAGATTGAATCTTAGAATTTTGTATAAAGTTAAATTTTATTTTAATTGGTATTCTGATTATGGATACCAATAAATGAAATTCAAACTGTATGATACAGGTTTCAATTCAGGAAGTAAGTTTTTGAAACAAAGTAAAAAGATGAGATCCTAATTCCTCTTAGTTTAGGTTTATATATATATATATATTAGGGTAGGTCGATTTTTGAACTGTAAAAAAAAGGCATTCAAAGAAAGTTACAAAATAATGTCAAAAGTTACCACAAGATATATCTTTCTTCAAAAATTCGTATTTATTTGAGGAATCAAACTTAAAGACCAAATAAACTGGGATTTATATCACGGTATAGGTGTCACCGGCAACACGCGTCGCTTAAATAAAACCCGAGTTTTAACAAAAATAAAATAACACAATACACTTAATAATAAATATTTTTTAAGTTTAGTATTGCTTTCCTTTAGAAATTAAATGAAAATATGAAAATTAAAAAGGAATAAAATCACTATAATATTTAATTTAGTATACGAATAACTATTTACATATGCCGTTCTATTTATTGCCCATTTTTTATGGAATTCACCAGTTGAAATTACCTCCCCCGAAACAATTGTTTACTGTTTACGATTTTAATTATCACAAATATCTCTTGAATTTATCATTAAAATTCTGATTTGTTTATATTTTCAAAGTTAGTGTTTATTCATTAAAAAAAACTGTTTACGAGCTAGATACGGTAGATAAAAGAGCTATAAAAAAAAGTAAAAAGAAAGAGAGGGATCAAGAAAAAAATTATATTCAACACCAACAGCTTCAACATCAAATCTCCAGATTAATGTTTCTCCCCACTCCTACTCATTTTCTCCAAGTAAAGAACCAGAAGAAGAATATTTGCAGCTAAAGAGTCATCCAAAAGGGCCTTATAGCCTTATCAAATTTCCAAGATATGCTCCCGAGTTAGTCAGGGAAGACATATCTTCTAATCTTGGAGCCAGCCTTGCCAAGGCTTTGCTCTTGGATTTGAAGTCTATGGGCCTTCTTATACCCAGTATTAATATAAACGATATCATTATTGATAAATCTAAAGTTGACAGGGCAAAGACTAAAGTGAAAACAACTACCCAACAAAAACATGATCAAAATATGAAAAATCTTATATGTATTGCTGTTGATGGGAGAACGGATAAGGACACATTGCTCCATAAGGAAATTTGTGAAGGAAAATGGACAGAAAACTATGAAAAAAACTAAGGGACCAGAACTCCATTTAACTTTTACAAAGGAGACACCATATGAAAGTAAATATCTGACGCATAGAGTTCTTCCTAACATTGGTGCAACAGGTGCTGTTCATGCAGAGCAAGTGGTGGATGTTTTGCATGAATTCAACAGAGAGAACACTATCAAGGCTATCCTTGTAGACAACACTTATGCCAACACAGGTTGTGAAGGTAGAATGGTTGCAATTTTAGAAAAACTTTTTTTAAATCTTCACACAATTGGTTCCTCTCTGCATCATAATGAACTACCTTTCAGAGCCCTTTTTAAAAATATAGATGGTTGCACAAAAGGCCTTACAGCATTCAGGGGCCCCCTGGGGAAATTACGCTGAAAGGATTGCTATGATTTACCCCAAATATCATTTTTCATTATTAGCAGACCTCTGGATTCAATTTTGAAAATTGACGAAATACATGATCTCAGTTTTGACCAAAGACTCCGGTATGAATACTTAGTTGGTATTTATAGAGGCAATGTTGACTCTAGATATGCCTTCTAAAAAAATGGTCCTTTAAACCAGGCAAGATGGTTAACTTTGGCCATCAGGCTCAGGTGTTTATGGAGTCAGGGTGCATACCCACAAAGGCTCACAACAAAACTCCACAGTTTAATAAATTTTATCGTAAATGTGTATGCCACTTGTTGGTTTGAAATTAAAAGAAATAATAAATTCCACAATCAGCAACTGCATATCTTTAATATGATCCAGAGAATTAAGGAGTAGCCTCATGAAATCCACCCGATAGCATTAAGAAACATATAAGGTAATACATTTTGTTTACTGCCAGAAAACCTTCTATATTCCATGGTCAAATCCGAGGAAGTTGAAGTAAGAGAAGAAGCTTTAAAAAGGATTTTGGCTATTAGGTAAGTTAATATTATTCCAATTTATTGAATCATTTTTAAAGATTTTATCTAATTTCACCATAATTATTAAAACAGTAAAGATTGGAATTTTTTGATAATTCTATTAATTAATTTTTATATTCTTTCAGGAGTGGGGAGTCAACCAGGAAAAGGTTTAAAAGAATACCAACTATTAATTTTAATGCCACACATTGGACACAATTAATAGATATAACATTATGTGGCATTTTTGAACCACCAATGATGAGAGATTTTTCTGAATCTGAACTTCAAGAATCATTGTTAAATGAAACCAAGCTTGACTTGCCAGATTTGCCCTCAAATTCTCATGCCATGAAACGGGCAGTCAAGTTAACAACAGAAGCTTCACAAACTATATATGGTTTTGAAGCAAGGCATCATCACATAACAGCCAAAGTTTTGAGTCAGAAATCGAGAACGGCATTTTTGTCTAAGGGCTCTTATAGGGAGCAATTTGACTTAATTAACGTTAAAAAGCAGTTTATAGAAGCAGATACTGAAAATGGGGGGGGCAGATTTTCTATTCGAAGATTAGTCATCATTTCTTTGATTAATATCATTTTTATAAATTAAAAGGACATTCCCTGATTTAAATACTAACATTATTTGGTTTTCACACTAATATTCAAGCCAAATTTTGCAAAAACGAGGAATTTTCACTTTGTTTTTGTCTACAATCTTTGATTTTGATACCAAACGCTCAAAAAACCGTTGAACTATTTGATCTAATTTTTTGTTGGAGTACTTAATAAGTCCGTATACAACTTTCAGTAAGTGAGATTTTTTTATATTTTAAGAAAAGTGAAAAATCAACCTACCCTAATATATATATATATGTGTGTGTGTGTGTGTGTGTGTGTGTGTGTGTGTGTGTGTGTGTGTGTGTGTGTGTGTGTGTGTGTGTGTTATTAGGACAACATCAATAGAGTCAACGACGTTTGATGACTATCAGTTTCTCGCCTGTGCGGTCATCCATGAGCGAGAAACAGACAATCAATAAGCACCGAAGACTGCCTCTAAGCTATCCTAACTTAGATTTATTTGCTCTATCATCGGTATTGACCACTCTTTATTTAACAAATTAATATATATATATAAATATGTGTGTGTGTGTGTGTGTGTGTGTGTGTGTGTGTGTGTGTGTGTGTGTGTGTGTCTGTGTCTGTGTGTGTGTGTGTGTGTGTGTGTGTGTGTGTGTGTGTGTGTGTGGGTAACACCAACATCTTTAAACAACATCAACAAAAACAGGTATCTTTAACGAGTCCTACAAAAAAATGATTTCAAAAGAAGATAAATTCTGATCTACACTAATTAACTACCACCCTACCATCTTCACAATTTTCGGTTTACCAAAAATTCATAAAAATCACGCCCCCAAATACTTCGTCCTATAATATCGGGCATAGGAACAGCACCTTATAACATAGCAAAATCTATAGCAAAATTATTAACACCTCTCCAGGGAACATCCAATCCTTATTTACCAATGTCCCTGTCAAAAAAAAGCATCGACATTTTAAAACGTCATTTAGAAAGAACTAAAAGTTCTCTCCCCTTACCGATTTCCCAAATTATTCAAATAGTCAAACTTAATACTAATTATTGCTTCTTTAAGTATGATAAACAATTTTATAAACAGAAATTTGAATTACCAATGGGATCTCTCCTTAGCGGTATTTTAGCCTGTCTTTTTTCGGGAATTCGTGGAATCTGAACCTTTCAAGTATATCCAACCCTCTAGAATCCATTTCTTTTGATATACTGACGACATTCGAATCATTAGTTCAAACAAATATAACTTAGAAACAATCACCAATAAACTAAACAATATAGAACCGAGCATAAAACTTAAAAATGAACTTGAAAAAGATAACTCCTTACTTTTCCAAGATAATAAAAACGATAAATTAGAATTCAAAGTCCACCACAAAACCAACTGTAGAAATAATTATATTTACTATTTCTCAAACCGCAGTGACTATATATATATATATATATATATATATATATATATACGCGGTGCCTTTAATAAGTTTCCAGACTTTTTTTGTACAAGCATTTAAAATTGTCGTAGACTTTTGAAAATTCAGTATCTAATTGCTATACATCTTATGAGACGACTGACTAATTTGTATGATTTCAGGTTCAAATCAACAGCTACAGCAGCAATTGGAATACACCCTACTAAATCCTGATTGTCACAGCTGGTGAATTTCAAAAATGCAATCTGACACTTTAGAAGAACGATATGCAATAAAATTCTATTTTAAACTTGGAAAAAATGCCACATAAACCTATGGAATGCTCCAGACTGCTTTTGAACCATCTTGCATGAATCGAGCATCAGTTTTTGAGTGGCATAAGAGATTCAAGGAAGGAACGGAGTCTGTGAGGGATGATGAGAAGTATGGAAGGAGTAAGGAAGACAATATACCAGAGTTGATTGGCCAAAGGGTTAGGGTTAGAGTTATTATGTTGAGGTTTTAAGGGAGTTCAGCAAGAGATTCCTAGGAAAGAGGCCAGCACTCTTCAAATCGGGTCAGTGGAATTTCCACCAGGACAATGCACCGGTCCACAACTCCATCCTTGTCACAGACTATTTGACCAAGATGGGCATCAAGACAGTTCCTCACCGCCCCTATAGTCCAGACCTTGCTCCCTGTGACTTTTGCTTATTCCCTAAGCTCACAGGCTGTCGTTATAAGACAATTGAGAAGATGAAAGAGGCTGTGACGAAGGTCATTGACACGCTCACAAAAGAGAACTTCCATGGGGCCTTCCAGAAGTTGTTGGAACAGTACAACAAGTGCATTACAGCCAGAGGAGATTTCTTCAAAGGGTACTTGAGTTTCATGTGTATACTATCAAAAAAGTGCCCATACGAAAAAAGTCTGGAAACTTATTTAATGATCCTAGTATATATAAGTGGAAAGATTGATAAATCAAACACTTACAAAAGTTTAGTAGTAGTGATATTTCATTCTTTTATTCCAAGAATTTCATCAGACGAAACATTTTTTTAGTTTTTCTACATATAACCAGATCATTGGCCTAATGTGTAGAGTGTTCGCCAATGGTCTGGGAGATTAGGGTTCAATCCCAGGTCGAGTCATACCAACGACTTTAAAAATGGTACTTGATACCTCCTTGCTTAACACTCAGCATTATAGGGTAAGTATCAAGGGTAAAGTGGAGCCGTCCAGGGGAAGGAGTAGCGAACTTCCCTACACCTCGGTGTAGTTGCTATTGAAAAGGGAATCTTCGAGTCACCCTCGACTGCAGTTGCCAATTCTTTTTTTAACATTTAAGCATTTTGGCTTGGGAAAAATTAAATGTTTGTTTGAGATCTATTATGTGGGAGAAAAGAGCATTTCAGTCCGAAATGTATGTGTTGACATCTATCGTGAGGCAGAAAAACACACATTTATTTTTTCCCAAGCCACTCTAATCAAACCCATACATTGCAAAAAATCATGCAGGTTATTAGAATCAGCAGTCATTTCCAAAACAAACCTCATAAAACAACATCCAGGTTTCTATCAAATTTCACCCTACTTGGCGGACATTACACTACAGGTTACCAGGTTACGGTAAAAGTCTCTTAGAGTTGCCACATCTCAAAACCAATTGCAAATAGAATAAAGTGACCAATTCTTCTTTAAATAAATTAAAACTTGGACGTTTCGCTTTTGTTCTTTGATATTTCGTGTGTTCGATGGATAGACAAAGTTTTACTCCCATATTAAGAAAGGTTTAACCTAATATAATTCTCGTCAAAGCTTAACTCTCAACTTAAGTATTGTTAAAAGCTTACGTCCTGAACACAACAGCTACTTCAATGAAAATTATCGAATAGAAATTGCTTGTCACCTGCTTGTCGGTTGCTGATATGACGGTTTGCTTATCGTTATCAAACATACAAAGTGATAACTTTTAATTCCTCGCGATTAATTCTGAAATTTTACTCTAGGAATGCCACACTGCATTAGTAAATCAAGACTTTCAATCTATCTTTATTCAGAACGTAAAATGAAAGAGAGTTTGAACAGCAATGAGAGGAAACATTTGGAGAATATATGTCAAATTTACATGACAGACATTTCCAACAGAATATGTTGTAATATTGAAATGACAGTCTTTCAATTATCATTGAAAGTTTAAGGATTCATATGTTATTACTTTTATCAAAAGTCTGCAGTATTTAAGTGTGCATTTCGACGAAGATTTCGATTTATGAAACGAAAAACAAGTTTATAAATCAAATAATAGAATTAACAGATTTTCCTTTAAAAAACACTTCCCTTCATAATACAATTCAACTCGTAGTATATAAGACTTGCTTAAAGTCACTTGAATAATCATCTGTCAAACAACCTTGTCTAAAGTCTTTCCCAGTTTCACTTCTCTTAACTTTCATTTTGATAATCGATTTTATAATTATTCAATTTTTAAATGTCTGTTGTCTAAATTTCTGAGACGAAGCTTGTCGATTTTTATCATTAAGGGTTTTCGGGCTATTGTCTTCATCTTTATTGTTATTTCCACAACTTTTCGGCCGATATGTCCTCCGGCCTACTTCAGGTGTTTGTCGAACTCGGGAACCTTCACGGAACTTCAAACTACGTCCTTTATTGAAACCACGGGGGTCACCTGTTCTGATTCCGTTAACCATAACCGGGTGTAAGTGTTAAGTGTGTTACTGTATTGTTTGGGACTTATAAACTTAATGTTCTTACTTGACTAGAATTACTTCTAGCATGTATCATTTTTTATCTGTGCTCATATTCAGTTCTTTTTTTTCTCATCTAGCCTTCGGTTCCCATATTGTATTCAACTCTATACTTGGTCTACTCAGCAGGTCATTGTAGCCCAACATATGTGCTGATCCCTTAAGGCGTCTAATCCTCTAATGTTCAGCCCTATCAATTATTTCAACTTTATCCCATAAGGGTAGATGATTTCCCTTTCCCATCCATATATGGTCCGCCATACCCGACTTTTCAATCTCACCTCGTACAACTGCCTTCTGATGTTCTTCTAGCCTTATTTTAGTGGGCGACTTGTCTCACCTTTGTATAGTTTACCATAACTGCAAGGGATGGAGTAAACACAGTTCTTGGTCTTGTTGAATTCTATCGGTGGTTTGACCCGGAAGAGATACCTCCGGAGAGTTGAACCACTTGTGAATACTGTCCTGATGTCATATCTTTTGAATTCTTTCGGCTAGTCCTTTGACATAGGGCAGACATACTGTGGTGAGTTTTCGGCTATTATCCTCCAACCTCCTATCTAGGTTTCTTAAAGCTGATGTTATGGTGGTGGCGAAGTTGAGTTCTTTGTTTAGCACTAATTTTTCCGGGGTTATTAACTGTCGCTTACTGATGTTAACAATGGCTTCCACTGGTGAGTACGTTGGAAGAAACATCAACTCCGGTTAGAAATCTCGAGCAAACACACCCCATTCCTGGAAATATATATAGAGTTGAATACAATATATTAACCGATAATTAAGAAGGCTAGATGAGAAAAAAAAACTGAATATGAGCACAGATAAAAAATGATACATGCTAGTAGTAATTCTAGTCAAGTAAGAACATTAAGTTTATAAGTCTCAAAAATTCACTCTTAGGACACACGGCGTAACGGTTATAAGCGTTGGTTGCCTATGCTTCTAAGGAGACAATCATATTAAGGTTGTAGGTTCAATCGTCACTACAGACGAGTAACAATACAGGAATACTTAACACTTGTACCCAGTTATAGCTAACGGAATCAGAACAGGCGACCCCCGTGTTTCAATAAAGTACGTAGTTCGAAGTTCCGTGAAGGTTCCCGAGTTCGACAAACACCTGAAGTAGGCCGGAGGACATATCGGCCGAAACGTTATTGAAATAACAATAAAAATGAAAACAATACTCCGAAAACCCTTAATGATTTTAAATGTCTCTATTTTACCGTAACACAGCAAAAATGGTACATCATAGCGACAATTTCAAATCTAATTTTAATTTAATAGACTTCGCGCTCACCTCAATTCCTCAAGAAAGATAACTATTTGATACTAATTCCTGAGTACTTCCCCTTATATCAATTTTTGCCGTGTGGAGTGGTTAGTAAATATATACTTCCCCTTAATTATGATATACATTCTAGTAATCGAATGGGACTAGATGACGAATACTTGTACTTAATATGTCTATATTTGTTTTAATGATAATAGTTTGGTGGTTACATTATCAAGCTATAAGGAGGCAGTGGGGGCATAACGGTTATTTTCGTAGGGGATGAATCTAACAATCTGAGTTCAAAACCTTAATGAGACTGTTTACGTTTTACACAGCATTAATATCCTTACGAAAGGTTCGAGTCCAACTATTCTCTTCTCAGCTCTGATTGAAATAACAAAGCAGATTAGGTTCTTTAACCATTGTATGACAACTTGTCTAGGAGAAGGAAAACTCTGAATTCAAACTTGTTAACGCCCGCTTTAATTAATCTTTTGTCGCATCCAGCCAGTAGCGGAGGGGTTGGATGAATACATACATTATCAAGATATATAAACTTCACCCGGAGGAAACATTTTTAGACAGGTATGTAAATAATTTTAGGTTATGTTTTGTTTGGTTTGGTTTCTTTGTTTAATAGCACATAAACCTTCGTAGGTTATTTAATTTCAAATTCATGCTTGTTGAAGGACTGTCTAGGCACCACTTAACTCATGACTGGGAGAACAAGGGGATCCATACCTTTTCCAAAGAGTATTAATCCAAAAATAAACGTAATAGCGCGAATGAATTTCCAACTCGCTTACTATCCTATTGCAATCCAATATGTTAGCCACTACGCCACGGGAACTCCTCCTTTTTTTTTTAGGATTTTCATCCGTGTTTTATCTTATAAAGCTAAGATTAAACTTAGTGTAGGATCTTATCTCAAGTTATTTTCGATCACCTAAGTAAACTGGAAGAGTTTCCCATGGTGTAGTGGTTAACGTGCTGAACTGCAACATCGTAGTGAGTGAGTGAGTTCGAACTCCAGTCGCGCAATTACGTTCCCTTTGACACTTGACACTTGAGAAAGTTTTGAATTCGCTGATCACTCGAGCAATGGATTAAATGATACTGCTACTATTATTCTACAAAGATGGATTTGGCATCAAATAACCCACGAAGGTCAATATACCCTTAAATAAATAAACCAAATAAAAATAAAGTAAGTGTTTTACATTTTCAACTAATTTCAACCTCAAACACCTTGAACGAAATACTAGTAATGAAGAACAAAGAAGCCAACATTCAACAATGAAAGGAAAAATCTTAAAGAAACGTTTTAGACAAGGACAATAAACAAAACTGAAGTAAATACAAAAAATAAATTTGAAACGATAAACACTTTTTTATGTATCCACATTTAACGCTTCTTTATTTTGTCTGAATTGCTCATCTCTATGCAATGGATCCTTCCAATGACATAACAGAAATACAAATTTAGGTTTCAGTATCGATATCTTTGTTTAATGGCATATCAACCTTCGTTGGTTATTTTAAGCCAAAGCCATCCTCGTAGAAGAACGGCACTGATACTCTCTAACCTATAGATAGGGAGTAGGGGGCGGGGGTCATACATTTCCCAGGAAGATTTAATTAAACTTGATAAAAAGAATTTCATAGTTATTCAATAATGAACGTGGAATGTTTGGTGACGTATTAGAAATAGAATTTTCAGTTATTTTAAATTTGAAAATATAACGACGTAATCTATTATTTTTTTGCGAGCAGATTACATATATATTTAGTTTCAGTATCAGCAAGATTTGAGCGAAATGCTGACCATCATGTCTTAAATATATGAGGGTCATTCAAATATGAAAGGGATTTTTATAAAAAGCCAAATAATTTTTTTTTCGGAATTTTTCTCCATAGATGTAATTTCTACATTGTTTGGAATTGGTTTATAACAAAAATTCTTTTATTCTCACTGAACTATTTTTAGGCTATTCAAAAGGATGGAAAATCAGAGTGCTCTGGGATTGAACAGAGGTCTGTCATCAAATTTTGCGAGGCTGAGAGGTGCAAACCATATGAAATTTACAGAAGAAAGTGTAACGTGTACGGAAAAGCATATATTAGTCAAGAAATGCTTACAAACGGGCTAAATTGTTTAAAGAAGGTTGAAATAGTATTCAAAAGGAAGACAGGCGAGGGAAGCCCACAATGGCGAACATACCTGAAATGGTAGATTAAGTTAATGCGTTTGTTTTAGCTGAAAGAAGAATTACAATTGAGAACATTTCTGAAGAACAGGAAATTTCTGTCGGTGTAGCTCACAAAATTGTACATGATGATCTTTCCTTTTCTAGAGTCAGTTGTCGCTAGTTTCCTAAAATATTGACACCGGAGTACAAGGCCTCATACTGCAACAAAAATATCAGTCAGTTTGCTTGAAAACAGCTGCCACATCCTCCATACAGTCCAAATCTGGCCCGTTTGATTTTCATTTGTTTCGACTCCTCAGAATTTCTGAATGGAATAAAGTTTTCAAGTTTTGGCTAAAAACTCAATCAACAGATTTCTACGCTGAGGAAATACAAAAGCTTATTTTTCAATGAGAAAAATAAATTTTAAAAAATGGAGTTTATAGTGAAAAATAATACAGTTTTTTTTTGTCCGTGTGAAATATGAATCATTATATTGCAACATTCACCTTATTTATTGAATAACCATCGTATTATAAATACGTTGCAGCTGCACAATTATTTATTGTTGGATTTTTTTTAACTCGCGTGTACATTTTTTGAACTAGTAAATCGCCGAAGATGTTCTCCACAGAAAAATACCATATTACCCTTGAGAAAGGAGGACAGGTAATAAATTGTCCCTAGCTCTTATTTAGCCAGATTATATTACCTATGAGAATGTTTCACATTATACGTAAAAAACGTGGCATCCAGTCCCAGCCAGAAGACCAGATTTAATTTTAGTTAATCAAAAATCAATTCGGCGGGTCACAGATTAAAAGTAAAGAGGAAAAAAACTGGATAAATACCAGTAGCTGAGTAGAGATCTGAAAAAAATACAAGAAACATGAAGGTGCTAGTGATATCAATCCTAGAACGAAACCTCGGAAAGATCAAAAAAGACCTGAAAAAGAACATCTTGATCATAGAACGATTAGAATAATAAGAAGAGTCCTGGACAACTGGCTTTGCTTTTATTCAGACTTCTGTGAAGGTTAACAGTTATTAATTGTGGGGAAAACTGGTAAAAAGTAAAAGGATTGTAGTGTAGAAGTACCGAGGAGACTTGCTGTCACTTGATTTTGATTCGAGAACCCCAAAATGATAACGACAAAGGTTGAATGAAAATAACGGACTACACAATCCATTAATTCTATGAGTTCGCGTTATAACAGCCCTCTATAATAATATTTATGTTTCTCTCTCTCTCTAGGAAGAAATGAAAGATTATAATTAATACTTCAGAAATATCTTCCTAATCTCGAGAATCACGACTATCAAAAATTACGTTCAGTGTGATTCAGACTCCATAAAATTATTATTCCGTTGCAAAATGAACCGGAAACTTCTCTATTCTCTAAGTTACACGATTTCAAGTACTTTGCTTTGATAAAAATAGCACTATTGTATGACGTTTTTCCTGGGTTGCACATATTAGATAGATAGATAGATAGATAGATAGATAGATAGATAGATAGATAGATAGATAGATACTTATCAAATACATTTGACTTTTGAACACTCTTTATGTGTCAAGCATGAGCAATAACTTTAAAATATGCCAGAAAATAGAAAAAGGGCAAAAGAAAACGAGACATTTTAATAAGAATAAATCATCTTCAAAGATTGCATTTACGTCTGTTAAGGAGATTTTTACTTCGTTCTCAAAATAAAAGGATGAAGTTCAAATGTAGAAATTGGAATAAAAAGAACTAGATTATCTTTTTTGAAATTAACTTTGTAAGAACGTAAATAAAGTTTCTTTAATACTTTTAGGAAAAGATACTAAGATTTTAATCGTAAACCCAGAAGAAAGAAAAAAAAAGAAAAACAGATTTTAAAATGATGTTATAAGTTGTTTTTTTTTTGTTTTTTGTTTTGTTTTTTTGGTGGGGGGGTTATGAATCAAATTCTTTTAACGATTTTTCAAAATGATCTGAGATGTCAAAAATGCCTTAATTTGAAAAGGCAAGGAAAATGCTGACACACAATACAAAATATTCTTAAAAATCATTGCATCTATTTCAGCAAAATGCAAACACTTTTATTCCAAGTTAAAAAAAAAAATATATATATATATATATATATGATAATGCTCTCCTTTGATGTATCAAGTTTCATTTTAAGATCTGATAAACAACTTAAATGCCTACAAAAATATTTTAAAAACCATTGCAAATCAGAAAGCGTTTACTTCTTTACGTCTTATTTTTAAACTAGTTTAAACGTGTTATCAAAAAATAACAGCAACATTTAAGTAATTTTGAAATTGCATTGCATTTATAAAATATCAAAAACTTTATAACTACGTTTTCTTGTTTTTGTACTAATACTTTCTTAATATTTTATGGAAATTATGGCATTTTCTGAACCACGTTTCAAAAAAGATATATGCTCTCGTAGGAATCCAGTAGATAGAGGGAAATTGCTTCTTTTTACCGTTTTTAATACATTGAAAAGTATTATACATACACACTTGTGTGTGTGTGTGTGTGTGTGTGTGTGTGTGTGTGTGTGTGTGTGTGTGTGTGTGTGTGTGTGTGTGTGTGTGTGTGATAAAAAAAATTCTTTATCACACAAAATTGACGACTAACATTCAATTCAGGATTAAATAATTATGGAATTTTATTTATCACAATCCAACCTTATATAAACTTCTATTTCTACTACACCATCAGACCTATGTTAAATAATAGTTCGGTGAAATCTATTATTGGTATGTCGCGTAGATAGTTTAAAACGGTCGCGAAAACAATTGTGTCAAATAAGTGTAATTGACATATGATGACCCCGAAGTAATTTGAGAGCTTGGCTTTTTATTGGACGAGAAAGTCATGTGATCAAAGGATCCTAAAAAGTAAAGAAGTAGAATTTAACGTATCTTTAGTCAGAAAGAAACACCCAATAACAGTGGTCGATAATGCCATCTCAACTCTAACAGGGTCCCCGTATTTGAAATGGTTAATGTAGAAAAAGTTGTCATCAAGGAATAAATTAATATGTGCACATAAACATGTTTCAGCGTTGCTCTTCATCCCAGCAAGGAAGAACATAAAACATGAAACAACGAGAGATGTGACAACGAAGTGACACAGCGACGATAGAAGAACATAAAAAAGAGCATGAAAGTGTGTGTGTGTGTGTGTGTGTGTGTGTGTGTGTGTGTGTGTGTGTGTGTGTGTGTGTGTGTGTGTGTTCGCGCGCGTTTGTATGTGTATGAGTATGGTTGTGCGTGTGTGTGTGTCTGCATGTGTGTGTGTGCGTGAGCGTGGATATGTACTACAATTTTTGCCCGTGGATTATCTTTTAAGAAAAAGCGAATCTTGTGTCATTTTACAATATTTAGACACGAATACCAAAACGAATTTTTACCTGTCTGTTTATATCTATCCATATATCTATCTATTTATCTTACTCTTTTCATATCTATCAATTGGGTGTGATAGGTAAATTGTCGCGATTTCAAATTATTCATTTTGCGTATGCGTTTTGTTTCAGGTATGGTCTACTGTGCCGTAAACTAGAGTCAGTCGGGCACTGTATGTGAGGAAAATAGTACCATCTCGCAATCCACTCCTCCAGAAATTTGGAAACGGCATGTGGTACTACGTGCCATTTACCCGGAAGGTCCATTGCGAAGATTTCCGTGTTTGGATATCCATCTGAGGAGAGATTCATCTTGAGAGAAAACCAAACAACCTGTTCACATAGTTTTGGGGGAGGTCACTAACAATGCTGACGTTGTGCCTCCATTCATCTTTCTACATGACCTCAGACCCAACATAGAAGCCTTCGTCCAGTGCCTGGAAGAGGTTATGCTGACCTGGATCGAAGAGGTGGCTGCTGGAAGAGCAATAGGATTCTGTGACATGCCATACAAATAGAAGAACAAAGTGTTGGCGGTGAGAACATTTCTGCAACCACCTCACCCTTATCATCTAGCCGCCTAAATCTCCAGACTTTAATCCCCTTGATTATTATGTGGGGGGGCACAGTTGAGTGAGAGACCAAAGAAACTCCGTGCAACACCAAAGATGAACTCAGGACAAAGATAATGGCAGTATTTACCAAGAATACCACCAGAAAGGCTTGCAGGAGATTCCGAAGTCGTCTGGGGGACATGGTTGAATACAATGGCGATTTTGAATAAATCTAATCTTTAGTATTTAAAGTTATTTTCATGTAATTTTGGTAAATATATCTAATAAAGTGAAATGCTAGTGTTATTTTCATTTTTGTGTAATTTAGACAAAAATCGCAGCCTATCTTAGTCAAATTATATCTGAGATTATCTGTGACGTAAGTGCTCTATTGCGGTCTTGAAGTAGGTGAATTTGTGCTATTCTGTTCACTTTCTGTCTAACACCCTTACAGAAGATATGAACCCTCAGCAAAGGGTTAAATAGTATCACTGCTGTTCTCCTACAGGTTTCTTTCTTGGTTTCTTTGTTTAATGGCATATCAACTCTTTCTAGGTTATTTAATGCCAAATCCATTCTCCTAGAAGAACAGTAGTGGTACTATTTAACCCATAGCAGGGAGGATAAGGGGGTTCATACCTTTCCCAAGGATATTTGCCCGAAAGTGAACGTAATAGCGCGACTGGAGTACGAACTCGCGTACTACAATTCTGCAGTCCATCGCTTTAACCATTACACCACGAGGACACCCCCTCTCCTACAGGGTTGGCTTTAGTATTAGATAACTCACGAAGATTGATGTGCCATTAAACAAACCAAACTAAATCCTATCCATATATCCTTGTCTGTTCATATCTTACAAAGTTGGTTTATATCTATCTATCCATCCCAATCTGCTCATATCAATCTATCTCAGTCTGTTCAAATCTATCGATTTAGATCTGTTTATAGCAATAGATCTGCCTGTTCATATCGATCTCAGTCTGTTCATATCTATCTATCTATCTCAGTCTTTTCATATCAATCTATCTGAGACTGTTCATATCTATCTATCTATCTATCTATCTATCTATCTCAGTCTTTTCATATCAATCTATCTGAGACTGTTCATATCTATCTATCTATCTATCTATCTCAGTCTTTTCATATCAATCTATCTATCTCAGTCTGTTCATATCAATCTATCTATCTCAGTCTTTTTATATCAATCTATCTGAGACTGTTCATATCTATCTATCTATCTATCTATCTATCTATCTATCTATCTATCTCAGTCTTTTCATATCAATCTATCTGAGACTGTTTATATCTATCTATCTATCTATCTATCTCAGTCTTTTCATATCAATCTATCTATCTCAGTCTTTTCATATCAATCTATCTATCTCAGTCTGTTCATATCAATCTATCTATCTCAGTCTGTTCATATCAATCTATCTATCTCAGTCTTTTCATATCAATCTATCTGAGACTGTTCATATCTATCTATCTATCTATCTATCTCATTCTTTTCATATATATCTATCTCAGTCTGTTCATAGCTATCAATCTATCTGAGAATGTTTATATCTATCTATCTATCTCAATCTGTTCATAACAATATATCTCCGTCTGTTTATATCTATCTCAGTCTGTTCATATCAATTTACCTGGGACTATTCATATCTATCTTTTTCAGTCAGTTCATCGCTATCAATCTCAAAACCAACCACTGAACCAATTATTAATACATCGCTTCCGTTGGTTTGAAAATGATAAGCACGTCCATTGGTACCTTATTTTGAAGTGAATTCGCCCCAAGAAACTGAGCAAGTCGAAATATATTGTGTTAATGAATAAATGATGGGTGAGTCGATATGATTGATATTGAATACCAGGATGAAAAGGAAACAGGGAAAAAATCGAAAGAATGGATTGGTCATTCCAAGACAATAGATCATCAAATATCTTCAAGTCATTTTCTATGGTGTATCAATCTGATCAAAAACAAATAGTATCGTATATATATCAAGTATGAAGTAAGATAAATCTTAATATACATATATATATATATATATATATATATATATATATATATATATATATTATGAAGTAAGATAAAACGGGAAAAACTTACGCTATCGATTGTCAGGTGAGCTAGTATTGAACACGTTTGATTTTTAGATTCAACTGTACAAATATTTATTTACTAAGCTTCGCTAAGAAGTGACTCTATGTCAAATTGTTCAACTGAACAAATTTGTACTCTTTTTAGTGATGTGATTATTACGTGGTTGATATATATATATATATATATATATATATATATATATATATATATATATGTTCAAATTTTCACCTACATTTTTATTGTGGCTTTAAAGGTGTTAGCCTGAAAGTTATGAATTCTCCTTTGTTGACTGATTGATTTAACGGCATTTCAACCTGTCTATGACCATTTTATGCCAAGAGCTTTGGGAATTGTGTTCATTGTACGTTTAGATTTAGAATGTTTTCTCTGTAATAACATTTTTTAATCACTTAACCTTGGATTTCGAGTCCCTAAATGACTTTCGATACGGTTTGCGCATGACAGTAAAAACAAGTTTTTCCATCTCGGCAGAAAATGGTCACCAGAAGATGGCTGAATTGATTTTAATGGCATGTTACCTCGTTTGCGGTTATTTCGTGCAAAGAGGCTTGGGAATCGCGTTCATTATATGTTTATATTTACATTTTTTGCGTAGTTGTTTTTAAGGGTTTTTTTATTACATTTTTTTCGTTTTGTTTTGTTTTTGTTTTTTGTTGGGGTTTTTTGGGGGGGGTTGCACTCGGCCATATGGAATACGAATAAACATAAACATATCAATTTGACGAATAAATACTTCCCCGGCCTTTGCTGGGCCGTCTGGCATTCGTGCCGGATGGGGTATCGAAACCAACGGCAGATTCGAGGCCGAAAGGCCTCCAGTTTCAGCTGGGCTACTTTCGGATGGGCGAGCTGCAACATTGGCACCTTTGTCCCCTATGTATAGCATTAGACCTTGCTGTCTAGTTTAAGCAATAACCCGGCATCCGTGCCAGGACCCAGATTTGGGTCCAAGAAACAGCTTGGCTCATTAGGCCCGCATTGCACTGAGTGGGTCAATCAGCAGCACAGACCAGCAGGGTTCGAGCCTCGGCTCGTGCCCGACCTTCGCCTCCTTCGGCCTTCGGGTCACTGACCTTGTATCAAGCCCTGTCTGGTGGGAGGCCGAGGCAAATACAATTTGACGGATAAATGAGGCTCTACTTGATACAACCACTCCGGTTTAGAGTGGACCGGGGAGTAATAGCAACGAAAGAGTATTCCATACTCTCCAAACCTCCCGAACTGAAGAGTTAACATCTAAGCCAGTTTTGTGTCATACCCAGGAAACTTGTGGGAGTATTTACCTCTCTGCCGGGAATATTACCAGCGTATTTTTAACTCCTTCGACAGGGCGAATTCTTCTTTATATTTATACAAACACTTGCCCTCCAACTTGTAACTGTTAATTATATCATAGGGAATGAAATTCATTCGTCAACAAGATGTTAAGCCAGTCAGAAAGTATAGTGCTAATGAATGAATGTTGAACGTTACTTGACAGTAGGTGATATTGATATTCAGCAATAGGAATGAGTAGAAAGAAGAAAGAAAAAGTCGAGAAAAAAGTTGAAACGCAGATGATATATCAATTTTTGCCTTATTAACACGCAATTCTATTAACGAAGAGTCTAGCTCAGATTTTCGCATGTAGCTGAATAATTGCTTGGGAAATGGCTCCAATGTTATCTCTTTTGTTAATTCAGGTAAGTTTGCCGACTAGTTAGATTTACAAACCCCTGAAAAAAACTGGAATTTGCATATTTAGGATCCCATTAGGACTCTGATCCCAACTGATTTTAGTGACTCCATTAACATTATTACAACCCCCAAATATATATATATATATATATATATATATATGTGTGTGTGTGTGTGTGTGTGTGTGTGTGTGTGTGTGTGTGTGTGTGTGTGTACGAGGTGGGCTCAAAAAGTATCGGGCCTGTGTTTACCAAGACAAAAATAAACGATGAATGAAACTTTAATTTTGTCAATCAACACACTTGTTTCAGCGATTCTTCCTTTGAGCGAAATACCTCTGAAACTCCATTCGTATCGTAACGAATATCACCAAAGGGAGAGGATTCGACTACGATAGTTTAAATCCTGACCGAATCTGTTTGCATTTCACATAGCGCTAATACCCTTACAATCTATTCTCCTTCCAGCAATGGGTATATAGCAACCGGTCTGGAAGAAAGAAAACTCTGAATTCAAACCAGTGATAAAGATGAAAAGGAATGGGCTCCTCTTGGCTATTCAAGCTCACGAGTAATACCCCCACAGTCAAAATCAGAGAGAGAGAGAGAGAGAGAGAGAGAGAGAGAGAGAGAGAGAAAACGTGTCGACATATTTTTTAATGTTCTCCACATCCTAAAAACTTTGAGAGAAATTTTCAACTTAAGAAAAAAGTCGCACGGAGTTACATCTGGTGAGTATGAGAGACTGTCGCACTTGCAGAATCCGGTGTTTCACCAAAAAGCGCTGGTCAGGATCAAAAAGTATCAAGAATTGACACTGACTCATCTCGACAACAGTCTAGATTCCACGTCAATGATTTTATTGAATAAAGGAATCATCTGAGGACGCATCTTTAATCAAATCTTTAATTTTTAATCTTGAAAATTTAATCATTCAGTCTCGATACTTTTTAATTTCATCTTGTAGATGTATTATCATATTTGCAGTGTTTTTTTTCTTATTAATTCCAGTCATAAATATATATTACTCTCAGGTCCACTCAGACTCAGAGCGGTAGAACCTGTTAGGCTCCCATCTATGGCTCAAATAGATCTCTTTAAAAATTGTTCGTATTAGATATGAATTTAATATTATATTACTGTAAATTATTCATATTAACAATAGTTTCTTGAAGTTATATTTGTTAACGAAGGATTATTTGTTAATTGAAACTATATAACTGTGTGTAAATAAATTACTGTTTTAAAGAGAAATAATTACTTTAAATCCTATAATTATTAGTATTATTTAGGAATACTTAAAACTATACTCAAATTGTTTTTATTAAATAGTGATACTCGATATCATATGTGTGCAAAAAAAATTCTTAAGAAACAATCACAAAAAACAATGTAAATATAAACGTTCAATGAACGCAATTCCTTCCCTTTTGGCATAAAATAACTCTAGATAGGTTGACATGCCGTTAAAATCAATCAATGAATCAATCAAATATTCGACCTTGTATTGGCATAAGCACATTTAAGAAGAATGACATGAAGAAAACTAGAAACATCCACTAAGATACATGTATAATCAAGAAAAGAAGAGTTAGTAAATGTGTATACATGTTTGTTTATGTATTTGTGTGTGTGAGTATTTTTACATGTTTGTGTATATGTATGTTTTGTTTACAGAGAGATTTATAATAGTTAGATAACATATTTATCACAATATACGAATAGAGAGCAAATTTCCATTTATTCACACTCAATACTGACTCTTACTTCAGTAGATGCTGTTCCATTCATCAAAATTCCATATTATATGTCCCATACTCAGCACTACTAGCATTGTTTCCAATCCTTGATGGGACTCAGGTCTTTTTCATCATCTGTAAAACATGGGAAGGCAAAAGCTTAACTCTAACATGCTATCCAATGACGTTTAAATTCAGATTCTTGTCTTTTTCCTTGGCTGATTGCATCAGTAATACAATGGCCATTTCCAACCATCAGTGAGCCTGAAGCTCGGCTGTGTGACCGAAAACATTAAGTTAATCACCGGAACTCTTGTGGTGGGTGCGAGAAACGATCACATGACTGTTGACATTTTTGGTAAAGAGTTAGTCTGTCTGCTAATGAACTAGTGGAAAAGCGACAAGGACGTAAATTTCGAGGTTATCGAAACTACTCTCCCACCTATTACGATGGGCAACGATATCAAATCGACCATCCTTTTATCGACTCGAAATACCTCTTCACCTTTCCTTGTTTTTTTTTTGTTTTGTTTTGTTTTGTTTTTTGCAACTGCAATAATGCAAAGTGAGAAGTATTTTTCCTTCATCTCGTCTTTGTCTTCATCTTTATTCGAATTCCTGCAACACCGCTCATGATTAAGGCTAAAGTGTACTCTTTGCTCACCTATTTTACCCGCAAATTGGGACAGAAGAGAAAGATTCAGGTATTTTCCTTAGGTTGGGTTGGTTTGGTTTCTTTGTTTAATGGCATATCAACCTTTGTAGGTTATTTAATGCCAAAGCTATTCTCCTAGAAGAACAGTAGTGGTACTATCTAACCCATAGCTGAGAGGATAAGGGGGGTTCATACCTTTCCCGAGGGTATTTGCCCGAAAGTGAACGTGATAGCACGACTGGAGTACGAACTCGCTTACTACGATTCTGCAGTCCATCGCCGTAACCATCACACCACGAGGACATCCTCATTTTCCTTAGGGTATTAATTCAAAGTGGATGCCAACAACCTAGGCCAAAATTTGAACTTGGGTCGCTTTATTCCATTTTCTACGCAGATATCTTTACATCATCTGCTCACACGCGCAAGATAGATAGATAGATAGATAGATAGATATGCACAATTTTAAGTTTGTTCATGTACAGGTGTATTTAGTGCACGCATGCTAATTTGTTTCTCTCTTTAAAACGCTCCAATGCGGAGATATTTCTATGAAGATTTAAAAAAAAAAAAAAAGAAAAAAGTGTACACACGCGTGTCTTCCATTCTATATAAAAATTGTTGGTAATTCAGTCATCTGTAAGACATTACGTTTGCTGACGTATGTGTTTACAATTTTGCGCATGCGTTTGCAATATTCATTTCGACTTCCTCGGTCAGGACAAAGATATCTAACTAATTTTTCTACTTTTTTTTTCAAGTGTATATGCTATGGAATAAACATTCTTTTCTTACTTTTTCTTCGAGACTTTTTTTCTCATACCTCGCCCATCTGATCTGATACAAATCAAGTATCTACAGATTTGCGTGTGCATCAATATCTGAGTAAGTATACATTAACAAATAGATTTATGTGTAATGGTGGTTCATATTGGTAAATATATGCAAGACACCGTACATGTATTACTTGCTGCAGATGTGTGTTCGTACATGTGAAATTACTCCTTTCTTCCCCATGCTAATATATATGAACCTATGATGATAAAAAAAATGCTTTCGTTAGTGGTTTTTGTATGTGTGAAGGATTAAAGATCTCTATACATTACAAAATACCCGTATGTGTAGTCTGGCATTAAATCTATCAGCAAATCAAACACCTGTGTGTGTGTGTGTGTGTGTGTGTGTGTGTGTGTGTGTGTGTGTGTGTGTGTGTGTGTGTGTGTGTGTGTGTGTGTGTGTGTGCCGAAGGTAGAAGAAAGATATGCGTAGGTAGAGAACAGGAAACGTGGTAACAAGAAATATTTTTGTCAAAAGTCTAAAACAGAAATAGAAACAAGTAACAAGAGCTGACTTGTAATAATTGTGTTTATTGCATATTGTAACCGCACTAGCTTACTTATTTTTATTTTTAAATCTGCACATAGATAGATAGATAGATAGATAGGCAGGATGTTTTTAAAAAATTTATAGCATTTGAGAAATAATAATAATAACAACCAAGTCTTGTTCAAAAGCTCTCAAATTTTAACAGCATGTTGAGAAACAACTCAAAATTGCATGTTAAACGTTTTTCTTTTTTCCTGGTATAGAAATGCCATTCACAGGCAAAGAAAAAGGCATATAAACGCTAAGCATAGAATTTTGAGTTTTTTCTTAACATGCTGCTAAAATTTGAGATCATTTGACAAGAATTGGTCCAGTTATTAGTTGACACAATGATCTCTCTCTCTCTCTCTCTCTCTCTCTCTCTCTCTCTCTCTCTCTCTCTCTCTCTCTCTCTCATCTTTCATCTCCTCAATCGTCTCATAACGACAGCCTCTGAGCTTAGGGAATAGCCAAAAGTCACAGAGAGCAAGGTCTAGACTATAGGGGGGTGAGGAACTGTCTTGATACCCATCTTGCTCAAATAGTCTGTGACAAGGATGGAGTTGTGGACTGGTGCATTGTCCTGGTGGAAATGCTGCTGACCCAATTTGAAGAGTACTGGCCTCTTCTGAAGGAATCTCTTGCTGAGCTCCCTTAAAACCTCAACATAGTAACCCTAACCCTAACCGTTTGGCCAATCAACTCTGGTCTATTGATTTCCTTACTCATCCCACACCTCTCATCATCCCTCACAGACTCCCTGCCTTCCTTGAATCTCTTATGACACTCAAAAACTGATGCTCGATTCATGCAAGATGCCCCAAAAGCAGTCTGAAGCATTCCATACGTTTCTGTGGCATTTTTTTCAAGTTTAAAACAGAATTTTATTGCATATCGTTCTTCTAAAGTGACCTCATGTCCAGATTGCATTTTTTGAAATTGACCAGCTGTGACAAGCATGCTTTAGTAGGGTGTATTCCAATTGCTGCTGTAGCTGTTCATTTGAACCAGAAATCATAAAAATTGGTCAGTCATCTCAAAAGATGTATAGCAATAACATACTGAATTTTTAAGAGTCTACGACAATTTTAAATAGAGCTGCCCGTGGTGTAGTCGTTATCGCCGTAGGAAATGAACGCGGCGATACGAGTTCAAATCCTAGACGAGACTGATTGCATTTCACATTGCACTAATACCCTTGGGAAAGGTATGAATCCAATTATTCTCCCTCCAGCTATGGGTAAATAGTAGGACAGACTAGGTTCTTCAGCCTTGGTTAGGCAACTAGTCTAGGAGAAGGAAAACTCTGAATTAAAACCTGTTAAACTCCGCTTAAAAATTGACCTTGTGTCATATCCTGCCCGAGCGGAGGGGTTGGGTAAATAGTACCACAATTTTAAATGCCTGTACAAAAAAGTTTGTAAATGCACTACGTATCTATATATAGTACTACACTATATATATATGTATATATATATTGTCTTCCACAGACAGACTGTATCGTTCTATCACAACTCTTCAGCGTAGCTAGACACGTAGAACGCTTGAAGCTGGGATCAAAACCCGCCCAACTTTACGTTAGACTTAGTATCATACCGCTCAGCCAACAAGCGAACCACGTTTATTCGGGAATCATAAGGCGTTAAGTAGTAGCTTTCGTTTTTGTTTTACATTTATACCTTACCGGATACCAGAGTGCTCAATTCGTTTAAAGAGCTTTGCATTATGCGAGTGGCAGCCGTAAATTCCTTCGCTAGAGTGCTCAACTTCCGTGGTATATATATATATATATATATATATAGAACAAGTCAGCAGAGCAGGATAAAGCCTGAAATAAACTGATGTTCACTGCCCCCTCCTTAGCAGCCTTACAACTGTCAGTTTCATGTATATTTTGGGGGAGAAAAATACAATTGTCAAATGCGATATGTATGCTGTTATGTATGTATATACCATTCGAAATATGTGTGCGTATGAATACATGTATCTACGTATATAATGCATATAAGCAAAAAAAAAAAAAGAATGTTTTAAAAACGAGGATACACTTTATATGCCGAAGGCTATGTACCTATCCCAGCAATCTTAGGCAACCAAAACAGATTTTGTGCCAGTTCAATGATATAGTGCAATTCTCGTAAGTGCAATAAAATGTACTGCTCATAAGTATTTGACCATCCATAGAATATATTTTTATATCATAGATTTTAGTGGCCATTAAGGGGTTCGAGAAGTGATCTAAATCAACGAGATTAGAAACTCGTCCAACGAACAATATGAGTATGCCCTTGACGTCATGATTATCTTTAGAGTAAATCAGTGACAAATCCTGAACGAGGCTAGTTGTGTTTCACTTCATACAAATGCTCTAGGGAAAGGTATGAATCTATCTGTTCTTCATACTATTAGGCATAAATAGCAGGGGAAATTGGTTAGGTAACCAGTCAAGAAGAAAACCTCTGAATTTGAACCTGTTTTACTCAACAACAAAAATCACCTTGTTTCACATCCTATCCCTTACAGAGAGGCTAAGTAAAAACATACTTGTAATATGAGTACACTTTTTCAATCTAATTGATTGATATGGAACAATATTTCGGAAGGATAGAGAAAAAAATTTATCTCACAATTCTACTTAATAAAAAAAATTTAATTAAAAAATATTAAAAAAACCCATTTCTCCCAGAATTTAGCATTCAGTTATACAAAACGTAAGTAAATGCATGTATTACTTACTAAGCTTTGCTTAGTCCTGGATACAGGCTTCAAGTAGCTTGAATTACCTGCTGTTGTAAGTGGTTACCCATCTGAGTACTGGATAGGCTTATCGTTACTTAACTTTGTTGATTTACAGGAAACCACTGCTTTCAGTGTGACTCGATTATACCACCTGCATAATTTATGGTGATTACTATACAATTTTCTTCTTGCATAATGTTCTCGTTCTCAACCCCTAAAACCAAATGATGACAAGTATATATACATATATATTATTAGAGGAATTGATATTATATTAATTAAATTATTATGACCAGAAAATCCGGCCAGTACCTACATGCAACATACGGAACACTGAACAGCTGTTTCGCCCTTATTGGGTCTCATCAGCAGTGCATACCGTGATCTCCACCACTAGAGATCGAACCAGCAACCCCAGAATGCAGAAACCGAACTTCTACCAATGGGCCACCAGTTCATGCCGCACATAAACGATACCAAATCAACTAGTCATGGTAAAAATGCGTGACCGCATGATCATATGTATCTTGAAAGTACGTTTTTACCTTACAGATGACACGACCATATATAGAGAGAGAGAAAGGGAGGAAAGAAGGTGGAGCTCTGTGAAAAAAATTGATACCATCTCAACCTCAGCACTGCTGAGATCGACTAGAATATCAAGAAGAGTCCTGAAGAGCTGAAGAGACTTGCTGTTTCTTAGACTTCATTGAAAGCTACCAATTACCACTGGTGGGAAAACTCCTAAAGGAAAAATAATAGTAATAATAGACCCAAGAAAACTCATTGCGATACATAAGGCCTTTCCAGTGATGATGTAGACAGATTGTATGTGTCAAGAAAAGAAGGATGAAGAGAACTTGCCAGCATTCAAGATAGCGTCGATGCACTGATATAACGACAAGAAGACAACATCAAAAAGCAGGGAAGAAAACTGATTACATCCACCAGAAACAATACAGACACCACAAGTAGCAAAAGAACAAAAATAACTAAAAAACAAAAATAGGAAAAAAAACAAAAGTACAGACGTTTTAAGCAAAAAACAACCGATATCTCACACGAGAAGACTTGGAAATGGCTACGAAAAGGAAACCTTAAGAAAGAAACTGAATCTCTTCTGATAACTGCACAAAACAACGCCATGAGGAAATCAAAAGCAAGAATAGACAAGACGCAACAAAATAGCAGATGTAGACTATGTTGTGAAAGAGACGAAACGATCAATCACATAATAAGCGAATGCAGTAAATTAGCGCAGAGAGATCATAAAACTAGACACGACTGGGTAGACAAGGTGATCCACTGGGAATTATGCAAAAGTTTAAATTTGACCATACGAACAAATGATATATACGCAACCCAGAATCCGTCCTGAAAAATGAGACACACAAAATTCTGTGGGATTTTGAAATACAAACGGATCATCAATCAAATCTCGGTTCGACGACCAGACCTAGTGTTAGTCAACAAAAATAGAGAACCACAGGGTAAAACGGAAAAAAGTGAAAGAGAAATAAGTACTGAGACTTTTCCAGAGAGCTGAAAATAAAAACTATGGAACATGAAAGTGACGATGGTACTAGCTAAAGGAAAGTTAACTAAAATTATCACATAAAATTCAATCATATACAGGGTGTCTTAAAATAGATGCAACCCATTAATATGATAATGATTTATTACTGACAAAATCGCAAACCTTGTGGTGTAATGGTTAAAGCGATGGACTGCAGAATCGTAGTAAGCGAGTTCGTACTCCAGTCGTGCTATCACGTTCACTTTAGGGCAAATACCCTTGGAAAAGGTATGAACCCCCTTATCCTCCCAGCTATGGGTTAAATAGTATCACTACTGTTCTTCTAGGAGAATAGCTTTGGCATTAAATAACCAACAAATATTGATATGCCATTAAACAAAGAAACCAACCAAAACAATGAAATCTGAAACAAAAAAGAACACAACATTATTATTAGTAGAGTTATTAGCAGTCACATGGGTCCCATATATATTGAGACACCCTATATACTAAAAATGTCAAACTCATCAACTATTGTGTATTTAGGCTGCAGACTTTCATTTAAGCTTAAATAAAAATGAAAATGGGAAACAAATAAAGAATATCCTCTTTCTTCTTATTAAGCATACAACCCTGTCAATAGTGCTAAGAAATATACTGGCTATATCCTCTGCAGAGGGGTACGACTCTCTCAAAAAGGGAAATCCTGTAAAACTCTATCTGATATTGAGGCTCATGTTCTGGAGATCAGAGAATTGGGAAATAGTCGTTCATTGCCATTACTTCCAGGTCCACTCTGACCCGGAGGGTAACTACATGTTAGTGTCCCAGCCATGGGTCAAATAGATCTGTTTGGAAATTATTCGTATTCGATGGAACCATATGCGAAAAGAAACTTTTAAGAAACAACTAAATAAAAAATGTACAATGAACGCGATTGCCTAAACTCGAGGCATCATGCCTAAATAAACCTAGACTGGTTGACATGCCATTAAAATCAATTAATCTCTCAATCGATTTCTGAAAATGAGTTTGATGAAATGTTTTAAATGTGTATATCCGTGCAAGAATATTTAAAAGTAAGCTGGCGCAAACATCCCTATACACACACCAATTCGTTCCCATGAAGATATTTTCTTAACAAAACTTTCAGTTTCTGATAGCAAAAACTGAAAATTTGAAAACATCAACTTAAAGGAAGTTTATTCTATAAACAGTTGAACAGCTGTAATTTATGTATTTACCACTGCCATGCACAGAATGTGACACAAGTTCAATTTTTAAGCGGAGTAAAGCTGATCTTAATTCAAAGTTTTCCTTCTCCTAAACTTGGTGTTTAACAAAAGATAAATAACTTAGTCTGCCCTACTATTTACTCAGATGGATTCATGCCTTTCCCTAGAACACTGACAAGAAATAAAACTCAAACAGATTCATTCAAGCTGATTGATTGTGTTTTACGGCAGATCAAGCCTAATGTTATTTAATGATTGTTTATATATATATATATATATATATATATATCCTTGAACATAATAGACATTTTTGTCGACGTATTTTTTTGTTCATCCTTTCGAATTGCCGTATTGATCATATGAAATTTTGGGTTGATAAATCTTCCATAATTAGTTATTTCCCGAGTACATTCTGCCCGACTTTGGGCCATCATCAGGGGAGGAAGTATTACTAAAGTGATGTAACTTTTGTATGTACATTACTACTTTGTAAGAATGAGCGTTTGTACTGTTGTATTGTGTAGCGTTTACTTTTCGAATTTTTTCCTATAAAAAGCGTCAGTAGCAAAAGATATTTAAGTACATTAGCACTGGTTAAATCAAAGTTAAATCTATTAAATTTCGTTTGGTTTAGTTGGTTTCTTTGTTTAATGGCATATCAACCTTTGTAGGTTATTTGATATCAAGAAGAACAATTGTAGTACTATTTAACCCATAGCTGGGAAGATAAGGGGGTTCATACCTTTCCCAAGGGTATTTGCTCGAAAGTGAACGTGATAGCGCGACTGGAGTACGAACTCGCTTACTACAATTCCGTAGTCAATCGCTTTAACCATTACACCACGAGGACAACCCCTATTAAATTTGGGTTAAATAGGCAAATTCATAGCGGAATCATGTGTATATGGGAGAACAAATAATTTAAAAATAAAAGGATGTTAGGACCCTTTCGTCCGGTACTCTTCAAACTATCACACCGGAGAAACGATTAAAAACGGGTAAAATGTTTCCCAAAATATGTATTTTGGGAGACATTTTAAACATTGGAGAGACATAAAGTCCCCCACTTTTTTGTTGTTGTTGTTTGTCACATTTTTCCCAATTAAAACTACCCGTTTTTAATCTTTTCTCTCCGGTGTGTGATTGTTTGAAGAGTACCGGACGAAAGGGCCCTTAACATCCTTTTATTTTTTAAATAATTTATTCTCGCATATACATATGATTCCACTATAAGTTTGCCTTTATAATTTCTCCTGTACCAAAAACTTGATTGAATTTGGGTTTTATATTCCTAATAGGTAATGCCTCGAGAATCTGTAGTTTTTGCTTGTTATTTTGATGCTCTAATATTGTTGTGTTTCTAGTAAGAATTTTCCGTAATTCTGTTAGGCATAAATATTGTTGTTTTTTTTTAATGCTGTGCTATGGAACTTGTATCAGAAAAGTATATATATCAAATAGGTATCAAATATATACGATTCATACTGGAAGGTAACAATTTTCAAACGAACTAGGACTCAGTTGTTTGTAGACAGTTAAATGGTTTCAAATATTGCTAACTGTAATAGTTTTATTAGCATACAAATAATTACAAGTACTGCTATTTAACATAAGAAATTCTATTCAACATTAATAGGTTCAAGTCTCGTAAATGATTAAAAAGTTTTATTTGACCCATGGAACTTCATCCAGAATTTGAACTTATATCGTCGAGTTCATTTCATATAACGATAACCGTTACGCAAAGTGCATCTGCCGTAATGAAATCCTATTTGATCCTCCCTTTGTTTTTCCAGCCATTTCATGCATTTCTATTTTTATGCTCTATGAATTTACCAACAACTTTTCTTTCCAATTTCTATTATCATCAAACCAACTCTAACCCTGTCGTTTC
Organism: Sepioteuthis lessoniana; assembly: GCA_963585895.1. Classification (NCBI taxonomy): domain Eukaryota; kingdom Metazoa; phylum Mollusca; class Cephalopoda; order Myopsida; family Loliginidae; genus Sepioteuthis; species Sepioteuthis lessoniana. The sequence continues at coordinate 100,464,741 of OY757920.1, forward strand.
TTCTCTTGCTCAATACCAAAATTTTGTGCTTCTTGTCCTTACGTAGACATTCAGTTTTGTTGTCTGTGCAGCAATTATTATTCCGAAATTTCATCTGTATAAAAAAAAAAAACAAGGCTTGTATTCGAGCGAATGTGCGACTGATAACAAATATCAATTTTCATTTGTGCATGTGCGTGACTGAGTACACGTTTATGCAAATATATTCTGAAGCACAGAACTTGGATTGTCGCTGTTATCAAATCAAACATGTTATCTATATCAATCACTTTGAAGAGTTTATTTGTCGGTCCTCTATAGACGACCAAAAAGATTAATGCAGAGCTACGAAATCTGGTTCTTGGGAAAGTCATGAATCAATCTGTTCTTCCTCCAACAATGAATAAATAGCAGGGCAGACAGCGTCTTTTAGCCTTAATAAGGCAACCAGGGTAGAAGAAGCTTTACTCCACTTAAAAATTGATCTTGTGCCACGGAGGGGTTTGTTTAGTTTCGTTTGGTTTGGTTTTATGGCATTTCAACCATTGTAGGTTATTTAATGCCAAATTCAATTTTTAGACAAATAGTCAGTTCTATTTCAAACAATCCAATTTAGCATTAGTACGCAGTTTAATTATCAAAAACAGGGCCCTATCTATGGGTCAAATAGAACTAGTCTGTGTACTTATGCTAAACTAAATTATCTAAAATAGAACTGTTTTGATATTTAAACTGTGTACTGATGCAAAACTGAATTGCTTGAAATATAACTGTTTTTGACATTGAAACTGTATTTACGCTAAACTGAATTGTTTGAAATAGAACTGTTTTTGATATTTAACTGAGCATTGACAAAAACTATACTTATACTAAACTGAATTGTTTGAATTAGAACTGTTTGACTAAACTGAATAGCTTGAAATAGAAATGATTTTGACAATTAAACTGTGTTCTCATGTTAAACTGAATTGTTTGAAATAGAACTGATTATTTGTATAAAAATGGATTTGGCGTTACATAACCTGCAAAGGTTGATATTCCATAAAACCCAAACAACCAAACCAAATTTACTTAAATAGATTTATTCAGATAATTATTTAGCATTATCGATTGAAATTAACCATCCAAACCCCATATAAAAATGTTCAAATCGATAAATCATCTGTATTTCACTCACTTTGTTATATTGTGGGGTCTCAATGGAAGTTAGCAGAGACAAAAACGAGATGATAAGACGACAGCAATTTCCCACAAGGAAAAGGGAAAAAGTCAAACACTAAGTCACAAAAAATACCACTCACTTTATTATTCTGTTTCAACCTCTCTCCGAACATGTCTTAGAAACAAAGAAACGTGAAGTGATATTTTGGTGTCGATAAAGGAATAGCTAAATCGTAGCCCATTCCATATAAGGATTTCGTTGACTCAGATATTTTACTTGTTTTTTGGGGGGGGTGCAATCTACCAGGTAATAACTGACTGACCTTTTCCAAATTCCCCTATTCACATGCGATCATGTCTCGCACCTGTCACGAGATTTCTTGTGGTTGAACTTTTGTTGTCGGTCAAACAACTAGTCACCAGGTTCACTCGTGTTTGAAGGCAACCACAACACAGCCGGGTACCAGGCTCACTGGTGGTGATTCGGTGGACATTAGAACTTAAAATATATCTCTACAAAATCCTGTCAGATTTTTGAAAGAGCAATATTAACCTCATGATATAATATTATGTGGATTTACCTTTCACAGAAACAAAAACCGTTTACAACTGTCCAAATTTTTCATTGGCAATAAACATTGTAAAAAAGAAATTGCAAACCAAGTCTTAATATCCTATCCGACGTAGACGAGTACTTCAACTAATGGTTCATAACTGCGATACTAAAGAGCAGTCTTCGTGGCACAGTGGCTAACGTAATGGATTATGACCTCATAGTAAGCAAGTTCGAACTCCAGTCGCGTTATTGCCTTCACTCTCCGACTAATACCCTTGGAAAAGGCACGAACCCATTATACCCTTGCTATATGTTAAATTGTACAACGGCTGTTCTTCTATAAGGATGGTTTTGGTATTAAATAACTCGGCAAGGTTGTTTGTCATTAAACAAGAAACCGAAATAGAACGGTCATCGTGATAAAACGTATTTTGTAAAAACAAATTGCTATTTACTATAGAGATAATGTTTTAGCAATTTTGTTCCAGATAAAACATTTCATTTCTTTGTTTTGATGTTACCAAATAATTCATGAATCAACTATCAACAATCATGACGACCGTTAAATATTGAAAATACCTTCAACGGTCCACGTTTTATGGGAATGGCCGAATCGTATTTTGAATAATTTCATCTCAAACTCTATTTTCTCCTTTTGGCTTATTTTTTTACTTAACGAAGAAAACTTACAAACATATCAAAGGATAATTATCAATTAATATAGACTGTAACTATTGGTTCATGGATATGAAACTAAACTGCATTCTATGGTGAGACTCCTGTTCTGAAGTTCTGGAGAAACGCAGACACACCCCTTCGTTGCAATTACTCCCACGTCCAATCTGAAAAAAAATGGTGGTACCTGTTAGGGTCCCATCTATGGGTCAAATAGATCAGTTGGAAAATTATTAGTATTATATAAGAATACTTGAAACTATGTAATTGTATGCAAACAAATTATTATTATTATTATTATTATTATTATTATTATTTGTAACCATTTGCTCGAGAAGATGAATGAAAATAGATTTGACAAGAGTCCAGTCAGATAATTAACTTCCGGGAGAAAGTTCTACAACTTTTTTTCGACAAATAATAATGGCGGAACCAACGCTTCCGTTTTCTTTATACAATGACGGAAATATTACTTTCGGTTTCTTAAAGAACAAAACAGCAATATTATCATTGTTGTCATTATTATTATTATTATTATTATTAGGAAAAGTCACTTGAAACCATATAAGTCCATGCAGATTATTACTTTTTGTAGGAATTCTAAAAACCATATCTACGTGTACAAATATAGTTACTTGACACAATAATTGTTTACAAAAGATTATAGTTCGTTATTTTAACGCAGCATAGATCTGCAGCCCGTCCAGTCTTTCCTGCTAACTGAACTCAACCCACATTGGACTTGTTTGTATAAAAAGAAGTCAGACGCCGGTTCAAGTCGGAACTATAGAAATCAGGATCATGTTCACATAGGAAAAAAAATGAAAGAAAACGAATCCTAGAATACACTCATATTTATATCTTTATTTAATGTTCAAAACAATCCTGGTGGGGATAGTTTAAAGAGCTGTAATACACACTAAGTCGTTCGGACCTAAACTATCGACGAGGACGAAAATTTGGGCATCAGTCAGTTCTCTGCTTCATACAGTTGAGAAGCGACTCCCTCCGACCTCTTGAATTTCTAGGGGCCAACTACCTCTGCAGAATATAAAGAGTTTTGATTTCTGGCAAAGAAAACAGCTTCGACCACCGAATACAAAATTGACATTTGAAAAATGAAATTTTTGTCAACTGACCTCTTACCGCGGTAGCATAGACATTTAAAAGAAATAACCCTTTCAGTTCCATCGAGAAATCCTCTTCAATTTTATTCTCTTTTAAAATTTTTCAAACCCTCTGACTTGTTTAGCCAACCTTTTAACATTATTCTGCACACACACACACACACACACACACACACATATATATATATATATATATATATAAGTATATGTTCATACATATATATGTATACACTAAACCTAATATCGATACACTCATACCACATACCTATACATACATATTCGCCATGCCTATACACATACACACTTATACATACACTGTCGCAATTACACCCATGTGCATTATTCTACCTAAATATATGCACCTAGGAACAGAAGAGTTTCATAGCAAGAAATATGTAATTGCAAAAAGAAAACGCTTTCGATATTAAATAGCCTACAAGTGTTGACATGCCGTAAAACTAACCAACGAGCTTTTAACTATTATAAATAGCCGGCCCTTTGGGTGATAATTTATTTCATGTTCGAATGAATGAAGAAACTTTACATGATGACGAGAAAAAACAATTAAAACAACAATTGAAGTAATCGATATTAATAATTGGGAAAATTTGGTTTGTTCTCAATGGTCAACTGTTTCATCCAATTTTCGTATTTATTATTATTAGACTCAGGAGAAAATTTTGACGTAAAACTTTTATTCCTCAATGAGAAAGAGAGCGTTCTCATCAAAATGGGGTCTCTACCAATAGATCAGCCGGGAACATTGTTGCTACAAGACATAATTAATCGGACATATTCGTAAATTTCAAACAGGAAAAAATTGAATAACAATTAAATGAATCAAATTAAATAAGTTTAATTATTAAATAAATTATAAAATCTTACTAAAACGATCATTCATATTTCATTAAATATGAAGTTTATGTATAGTTCTCTCTCAGGTTAGCTAGGACTAACTATATATACCAGGGTTCACAGACTATCCTCCCTCTTTACCCTCCAGTGGGTAACATCTTCCATCTCCACTTGGAGGCCTAGTCTCGGAGTGCTAGATCAAGTCTATCATGTTAACACAACACAGTTAAAGGGAAATTGCACTCTGAGAAGTCGTCTTTCATTCGGCAGCTAGATAGCTTCTTTTTTTTTTATAACCCGTCACCATTTGCTTATAATGCTACAATGTGTATTGAACTGGGAATTTGCATTATAAAATAAGATTTTTATCCATATTTCACTGCGCATGCGTGTAAATGAATACTTGCATGCAGGTGTGGAATAATTGTGTACATTGTATTTGGAAAACTTCGAGAATGAGTGCTTATATGTATATGTGTGTTTGGGTGATTGGAAAGAAATGCGTTAAAACTTTGAAAAGATTCCAAGCAATAAAATACAATTTATTAATCTACAATTATTTTTTTTATTTTGGCACATCTTTTATATAATCTTTTAACCCTGTGTTAAAACACAGAATATTATAGTATGTATATATGTCTCTATTTTCATATCTTATGTATCAACTTCTTTCATCTTCGTGTATGTTGTCTGTATGGTAGTATAAAGGAATACGAGGTGTGTGTGTGTGTGTGTGTGTGTGTGTGTGTGTGTGTGTGTGTGTGTGTGTGTGTGTGTGTGATAAAATGGAGTTGAAAGATGTCTGTTTCCAAAGAGAACGAGAAATTCTGATGCGCTCAGAAACAAATTCGGAATTTTATTATTATGATTTTTAGAGAAAAAACTTTTCTGCCATTCTGGAAAAATGGTAAGATAAAAAAAACAGTAAGTTCTCCATTCAAGCAAATAGCAGAAATGGTGAACTATGTCACGAGATGACTTTTTCTAAAGAACCTTCCTCTTCAATTGTTGTGTCTCAGGCTTTCTGTCATGTACCGTTTTGTTTCGTTTAACATTCAACCCATGACTGATACAGACTGTTCCTATCCAATAGAATGCTGTTACTTCGCCTATTTATAACAACAAAACTTACTTCATTCTCAACAACTCGGGTAAAATTATTACAACTAGTAATAAATAAATTTTCAAGGAAAGAAAGAAAAAAAATAAGTGAATGCGGTGGAGAGTGAAGAAAATCTTAAAATATGAAAAAAATAAAAAGATGTCTGGACCGAACAAAAAGAAAACAGCAAATACAATGAAAAACAATAAAAAAAAATATAACGTCGAAAAAGAAAAGAAAATGGAAACAAAACAAAAAGAGAAAAGAAAAGAAGGGGAGACAAAAAAAACAGTATAAAGATATTAATGACGAAGGTAATTGTTATTATTATCATTATTATTTTCATCCTCTTTAGTATTTTCTATATTGATATCTGCCAAGTCGCCAAACGCAAAAAATACCCTACAGAAAAACTTTACAAAATGCTGTTTATTCATTTGAAAGAATTTTTAAAATATATTAAACAAATTAATTTTTCTGTATTATGACTTTTGCTTTTCTCTTTTAAGTTATTGGCATGATGTAGCTTTGTTCTCCGTGATATTTGGAGTCATAAGAAAAGTCACAATTTTTCATTGGGAAAAAGTCACAATTATTTCATGGTTGCCAGTTAGTATTAGGGTTAAGTTTTGTAGAGAAATATATTACTAATTCGAGTTAAACGTAAGGAATTTATCAATACTTCAAATTCAGTTGTTTTTTTTTAGGTTTTGTGTGTGTGTGTGTGTGTGTGTGTGTGTGGTGTTGTTTTTTTTTTCCTGTGACTTTTTAGCTTGGATGTGTTAACTATCTCTCCCCGCACAATTCATTAATCTAACAGGCAAAAATAAGCAACCGTCAGACAACAACTGGCTAAGAACTGAAACTGTCTTTAATTGAAAAATAGGTGATAAATCTCTGTAACTGCTAGAAGAATTTTTCTCGAGATAATGATATCCATATAAGTCATTAAGCGCAAAGCTATATTTATTTTCATATTATTTACTAAGCATTGCATATTGCACACAGGTTGCTTACATACCTGGCGTTGCTTAAGTGGTCACCCATTTAAGTATTGAACGAGCTCATGGTTGCTTAACTTCGGTGATCGAGTGGGAACTGGTACATTATTTTCATGCTTAGAAAAAACGGATGATATCTGAATATTCATTTTTAAATCTTTACTTAGTTCAGTACAAAACTCGCAAACACTTCTTCGCCATATTATCAAATTTATTCTAAAAGTCATCCATACTAAAGTCACCAAAACATTCCGTGAGTTTCTAAACAAATCCCGTATGTCCACTTAATATGAGTGAGCGAGGAATGGTTGATTTTTTTACTAACAAAGAAAGAAGCCCCGAACGAAATACATCAGGACAAAAAAAAGTATGTTTACAATTCAAAAATGTATTGTTCATATGGACCCTATTACACCACCACTGACGCATATGGCCGAAAAAACGAGTTGGACAGTTAAAAAATTATGCTTGAAAAGAAAAATCCCTATCATATCTTCGGAGAGCTCGAATTTCTGTCATCTAATGAGGTAGGAAAGAGAAAAATAAAATTGGTCGGGGACTAAAAATCAGAAATAGGGCCAGTAGGCTTACATACTCTACCCAAGCTAAATTGGTTTGTTTTTGTTTTTGGGGGGAGTCAACACAGACAAAAACCAAATTTTACTTATCTAGAATCGGTTTTCTTAATCCTTTTAAAAACTTTACAAAATCCTTAACAAAACCTCCAAGGTTCAAGTAAAATTAACAGAGACGATGAAGTAGTCGTCAGGAAAATATTGTCTACTTTTGTTCATTTTTCATCAGGGTACTTTTCATTCTATGAATTAGATGTGCTGAAAATGCCCCTCACATCTCTGTCGCTACTGCTGAAACCAGTACCTGTGCTAGGAATATCCCTTGATATTCATCGAAGCTCTCTTCGAAGAATATCAAGGGATATTCCTTACAAAATAACCTTTTTATTGTTCTGTATTTTTAATGTCTTTTTTGATGCAACAAAATTAGAATTTACACAGGATAACTAATTAAAAAATTCTCAATAAAGAAATAAGTTGAGAATTTTCTGTAATTTTAAGATTAATCTTTTTCATTCCAAAAATCATTTGTACGGTTGATTTCATTTTTTTTTTTTTTTTTTTTTTGTGGTTACGGCAAAATCTAAGCCGGTCAATTTTACAGCCTTGTTCACATGTACAAGTTGTTAGATTTTACAACCACCAAACGGAAGAAAGACCTACTTCCACTTGTTTGTTTGGTTGTGTTTCATGGTATATCAACCTTTGTGGGTAATTTAATGCCAAATTGTGTTTATATACACACACTCACTTAATTTGCAAGCGAAACATTATAGATAACATTATTTGCACATTTACTTACCCACACTTAAGTGGTTTCAAGTATTCTTATCTCAGCGCAATTGACCCTCAGTCACCGCATTCTGGCACCGTTAAGATAAAATAGGGTTTGGTACTCATTTCTCCCAAGAGAAATTTGAAGAATACGTTCCGGACAAATACGTAAGTACTTGTGCTTGACATGACCAACCGATTATTCCGACCAATCGTCTTCAAGCGCCCGTCTTGCCTATTCAGGGCCTACGTGAAGTGTTGCCAGTCATGTGATCACTTTAGCTGTCGAGTTACGAACTGTTCAGCCTCCAGGATCCCATCCTCAGGCATTACCGGTTGCTACCCACGGTCAATGGGTAGCCTCGTTGTTGGGAGGAGTCTTTATCCTCTGCAAATGTGCAGTCGGTGTTATTCTACAGCCCAAGCCGACTGACCGGTGCTTCCACAGGGTTTGATGTTTAAATCCAACATAAACGGCAGGGCCCTATTTTTCTGGTTTGTACTAATAAACGAATAAAAAAGTAAAGTAGACATTACATCTTAAAATTTGAAAAAATAATTTAATATCTTCTTGAATATATTTTACACGGGGTTCTGTAATGCATCATGTACATAAACATGCATATATATCTGTAGATAACTGCGTGTTTGTATGTAAGTAAAAATGACCTTTGTTACATTTAGTGTATAAAATTTATGTGCAAATATAACAACCATAATAGTTGTTACATGAGTACACAAATTCCATACACTTAAAGTAACAAAGATTATAGGTTTTTATGTGCATGTAAACACACAGACAAAAATTTGCAGATATGTGCCAATTTATGAACATTTTTCAATGACCCTCCTTTGGTTTCAGGTCCGACGTTATTTTGACTTTATGTTGCTGAGCGGTTATCTTTAACAAGGCAAAGAATTATAGGATATTAGCGGGAATGTCCAACCTCTATTGGCATAGTACTAACATCTGCATCTAACATTGGAGGCATTACTTTCAGCGTGAAGCTCTTACTAGTGTAGTATGCAGTGTCTTGTTCATTACTGAATAAATAGATAAATGAATATGAAGAGACTTGGATAGATAGATAGATAGATAGATAGATGAAGCTTGAGTCAACGGCACTTGGTGACTGTCAGTTTCTCACCTATACGATCAGACCAAGAAAAACTATCAATCACCAAGTGTCGTTGACCTTGTGTCTACGCTCTTGTGTCTACGCTCTGCAAACTTACATTCTTTACGAATGTAGCAAACCAAATATATATATATATATATATATATATATATATATATATATATATATATATATATATATATATATATATATATATATATATTGGAACTTTTCTTTAAAAAATGATATTTGATTCTTTAATCTCTAAAGCTACCAAAGGTGTTCGTCTTTCACAATCCCTAATTTCGTTCAATTCACATATCCTAATCGATACATCAATGACTAATTTTAATAGAGAATAGTTTAACGTAATTCGACATTAGTCTTCTTTGCACACGTGTTTCGAGGATAATAAAGAATGAAACTTTTTTTGGTTGTCAAACAAAAATGATTAAATTATTCTAGTTCATATCAACCTAGGTGAGCTCTATAAAGATTATTTAATGGTAAAAAAACCAGCTAATAAAAAAAAGGTACAGAAATTTACTCGCTAAACTTATTTTCCCCGCGGACAGCCGAAGCTTAAGAAAATTTGTTTCAGTCAATACAAATTTTATCTTTTTTCCACCCATCAGCAGCAACGGAACGAAAGCTCAATAAGTGCACATGTGCAGTTCAATCTAATAGCTTGGGAAAAAAAAAAGTTTACCAAAGTTGCCCGCAAAGATTAAATGACAGCACAACAAGCTTATTCGTTGGTTGTTTAGGAAAATTCTGTTCACTAATTAAGAACACTGAGATGGTAAAATCGTCTTTGATCTCGACTTAGCCAATCAAAATGTGCAGGAGAAACGAAAAATACAAAAGTCTCCTCTCAAACATAAACTTAACATTGAGCTTCATCCCGCGCCATGTTCTCGAGCGTCCTAACGATAATCTCTATTCTTTAATTCTCTCAATACACAAGGCGTACAATGATATTCTTATTGTTCCAGTATGAAAATACGATCGAAGAGGAACCGGCTCAAACATGGTCGCAAATAGTAGTCGTCACTCAATAAAATTGTTGTAATATTAAAACTTTGTAAAGTGAAGGACATATCCACAATAATATGCTGCTCTGTCAATGGGGCTTAGAATATATTAACTATATCCCCTGCTGAGGAGTAAGACGGGGGTCAAAAAAAGGGTTACCCTCGGTATGACACTGAACTATATCAGGTTTGGAGATCATAGGATTGTGGAGTGCCCTTTTATTGCCATTACTCCCAAGTCAACCCAGACTCTGAATGGGAGTACCTGTTAGGATCCCATCTATCGGTCAAGTATTTCCATTAGATAGGAATATATGATATCATATAACTGTGTGCAAAAACTATTATACTACACAAAAAAGGTACAATAAACGCAATTTTCTGACCTCTAGGAACAAAATGACCCCAGACAAGTTGAAATGCCGTAAAAATAATCGATCAATTAGTCTCAATATAATGATCAGAGAAAGAAATATTAAAAATCTTACAAAATTCCTAATTCAAGTTGGGTATGTCAAACAACAGTGAACACTTCAGATAATGCTATTGTGAGGGTACTAATTTTCCTCGTGTTACCCAGTGGATCTAAGCCTAGATCGTGGCGCAAACCAAGCCAAAGTTTTATGTTAAGCAGGGAATTGTCCATGCAGTACCTCTCACTTCTCCCCTTGAACCAATACCACTTGACACCGGTGTCATCGCAGATGTTGCCAGAACGAGGAAGATTAAGCCAAAATATGTGGCACCAATTGAGAATCAAGCTCACTAGCTTGCTAGCCCAGTTAGCGCACCATTACACTACACGAGATGTCCCCAAACAAACAACTTTTTAGTATAAAAAAACAAAATTCATACTAAACGAAAACTGATTAGTCACAAGAGATTTCGTCTCCTATTTTGGGGGGTTTTGTTGGGGGGGTCTTTCAAAAGAAAAAGAAAGGACTCACCTTGCTTTTTCTCCTGTCTTGACAAAACACACTTATCAAGCGAATGGCTGCATAGAATCAACGCTATCACTAAAATAGAACAAGATGAAAAATACAAATCGCATAATATAAGATTAAAAGTTGGGGAAGAAGAGCTTATTGGTGTCATTATCTAAGAAGATTAGCTTAATCTAACGCACAAATCTTTAGTTATTTAGACTATCTGCTGTTCTTTAGTGATCACCCATTTAAGCATTGAGCAGGGTCACCATTGCTTAACTCCCGGGATCTGGCGAGAACCGGTACTTTCAGAGTCACTCTCGTATATATTTGTCCGACCCCTTCGCTACGGGTAGGATGTGATACAAAGTCAATTTTTTGAAGCGAAATAAAACAGACTTGAATTCGGCATTTTCCTTCTCCTATACTAGTTGCCAAACCAAGTCTGAAGAATTCTGCCCTAGATGGAGGAAGAACAAAGGGATTCATACCTTTCTCAGGGGCATTAACACCAAGGGAAATGCAAACAGCTTCATCCAGCATTTCAACTCGAATCACCCATTTCATTTTCTTCCGCGATAACCGTTACACTAACTGCACCACCCAATGACTTAATCAATAGTCAGTAGTTATTGCTGTCGTTCGACTACATTTTTTATTCCTTTTTTTATATCCTCTTTGATTACGTCCTATTTATTACAAAAGTACTGATTTAGTTAAATGCAAAACCCTTTTTTATAACGCACTAACAGCATTCAAGTCAGAGAAAAAAGGTAGTGTCTGTTCTTCTTCCTATGCTGTGTTCTTGCTTGCGAGTAAATATGCTATTTCTTAAGTTTTTTGCACAGTTATACGATATCAAATATTCATATCTAAAACAATTTCTAAAAATCTACTTAAACCATAGATGGGACTCTAACGGGTACTTCCACTCCGGGTCAGAGTTGACCTGGTAGTAATGGCAATAAAAGAGTACTCCACCCTCGCCAGAGAATCATTATTATAGCTTCACTACGGGATAAAGCTTAATGACATACCAAAGACACCCCTTTTAGGGAGTCTTACAATCAGCATTTTCAAAACCTCACCGACAGAGCAGTTCTTATGCTTTTTTGATATTTTTCCAAGTTCAGTAATATTCATTTGAATGTTTTATTACTATTTACTAAGATTTACTTATTCAGAAATATAAGTTGCTTACAGTAACTGCTATCAATAAGTGGTCACTCACTAAAGTCCTGACATATCATCGTTGCTTAACTTCAGTGATTTAACGACAATAATTCTAGATGAACGCATGCATACAAAATAGATTTCTTCACAGAATAGCACACGGTAGCAAATTTGCTTTTAGTCTTCGCAGTCAAGAGTCTATGCAGAAGTTGCTTATCAAGGCAGATTTTGTGATCGACAACTTCTGCTGTCTTTATACTCGATTAACACTCAGTATATTATTGGAAAAGAATAGATTTTCACAAGGGATTTTTTTTTTAATTCAACAGATAGTGTCGCTTAAATTGAATTTCAAGAAAAAGATAAACTTTAATTAACTAAATTTATTTGACACGAACATCATTTAATATTGAATTTACTAAAATTCAGAATATCAAACGAATATTAAAGATTTTTAAAAAACACATTTTCTTTAAGTTTGCCCTTTGCCTTGTTCTTAATTAATAGTGTACATATAGGATTTTTATTCTCCATTCTAACTATGGACTCTTCACTTGGAAAACTTGGTTTGATTTGGTTTAGTTCTTTGTTTTATCACATATCAATTTTTGTGGATTATTTAATGCCAAAGCTATATTTGTAGAAGGACGGTCGTGCTGCTATTTAACTCAGAGATGGTTAAACTTTCAATCTAATAGTAATTATACTAAATGATCCATGAACCTGTTCGGTCTCTGTCTCAATAGCAATCCATGATGATTTTGATGCTGCTATTTAAAAAAGAGTGAACGATTCTTATTAGTATTTCACTGCTATATCGAAAATATGAATTATTGAAAAAAAAACGATGTCTGGTACCAATATATTTGCCTTAGATTTAGTTTTAATATGATGCTCGATATTATTACAGAATCGTTCAAATAAGGCCGTAACATTTTACGGCTCAGTAGATTGGTTGGTTAGTTTTACAGTATGTGAATCCTCATTTGAATTTGCCCAACCCCTCTTCCATGATCAGAATGCGACACTTGGTCAATCTTTTGAATTCAGAGTTTTACTTCTCCTAAATTAATTGTCCTTACAAAGGCTAAAGAGCCTCTAGTTTTCTTTACTATTTGGCGTTATCTGAGAGGAGAGAAAACAGAAGGATTTATGCCTTTCTTAAGGCCATGTTAACTCTTTCGGGATTATTTTATGTTGTAGTTTGGTTTACAATCATACTCTCCAATTATATATGAAGCTAAAATGTATCTTCAGAATCATTTTAAACATTATATCAGTCAGATCTACCTGATCCATTGATGGGACAACCACTCCAGGTCAGAATGTATATGGAATTATTGGCAACCAAAGGGTGATTTTACATTCCCCGGAGATGGAACTTCTCCAATGAAACAAGTTCAGTGTCAAGAACTTATATACTAGGAAAGAAAAAACTAAAACATTGAACAAAAACTTTTGAGTTGTTTCCATACATGATATCAAAATTTAAGATCAGTTGAACAAGAAATGGTCAAGTTATTAGATTACCATATGATATCAATTCTAACTAAAACACCCTGTACATAAAGTTGCAAAATATATGCATATATGCAGACAGTGTCAATGTATCTAACCTGTACACATATATAAGAGTTTCTGTCATTTCTTTCTTTGTTATTTCTTAGCTTCACACAAGCAAACAATATACGCCGGCGTATTTCGATCAGAAAATCAAGTTACTGTGTAAATGTGCAACACAAATCCGTGCTGATAATTCTTACTTTTCGAATCCTTTTTCCATTTTGCAAAAGCCACAATTCGTTATTGTGTACAAAGATAAAGATTAAGATGAGGCCTAATCCTTCCTTATTGACTTTCATCCTCTCTGTCTTTCCTTGTTTTACCTTCCTCGTCATTTTTTCTTCTCTCCGCAGAACCAACTTCGTTATTTGTATGCTGCTGTTTTTAAACCGTTCACAATACGAACCTTGTTCGTAAATCTCACAAAAGATTAAATTGGTACAATTTTCTATGTACTGATCTATCAATCTCTTGCGTTACTCACATTTTACGTATTCATCAATAATGATAGAAGTCTGTGTGTACGTATGTGTAAGTATTTCAGCAGTGAGTTGGAACTCAAAATCTTTCACATCTTGTAAATAAGTGCTTAACTCCTTGAAATGTCACAAACCTAAGTAAAATACAAAAACGAACAAGATCTTTCTAAACAATATTCATTCGTTGACCGTGTACAGAGAGAAAATAAGTGACTTTTCTCTCATAATGTTTTCCTGTTTCATTCATTCGATTTATTAGTGGCGCGAAAAATTATTATCTTTAGCTTAAAATATTTCTTTACTGATGCTTTTCTTATATTTTATTCATTGTCTCTTCAAAAATTCTTAAATTTTTAATGAATTCAAATGGATGACGTTATCAGCGATATCTTATTAAACTGTGCACTAGCAAAAATGTTACCTGGCAATTTATGAAATATTTATAATCATAATTATGATTTTATTGCGAGCAAAACATTTTCTCAATTTTCATAAAATTGTAAAAAGTAGAACGTATTTTCCAGTTGCCAAAAATGTATGTAAAAAGAATAAAAGATGTTAGTATACTTGAATATTCCAGTTTTTAAAATTAACCCTGATACATTAAGAAATTATATCATTCAGTCATTTTAACGGCATGAGAATTCGTTTAGGGTCATTTTATGCCTCGAGGTAAGGAAATCGTGTTCATTATACGCTTATAATTACATTTGTGTTGTGGTTTCTTAAAAGGTTTTGTTTTTGTTCACTGTCCTGTTGAATGCGAATATTTTTCAAACAGATCTATTTGACCCATACATGGAGTCTTAATAGGTACTCCTATCCGGGTCAGAGTTAACCTAAGAATAAGGGAAATGAAAGAGTACTCCCCACTCCTCAGATCTCCAAAATTGGAACCATAGGATTCAGTTAGTGTTATACACAGGACACCTCTTTTTTGGGGAGGGGGGCTCATACACCTCTGCAGGGGATACAATCAATATATTCTAAGCCTACCCTACAAGGTGAAATTAACTTTGAGTTACTACAATGGTTCGAGAATCGTTGGTGGCTAGCAAGCATCACTTCTCAGCTTCTTTTTAAAAACACATGGCCTCTTCGATAGAATCATACAAGATAGAATCATACAAGAATCATACAATCATGCTGATGAATTTTGTTGTTTTTTTTTTATTCATTAAGTAGTAGTAGTAGTAGTAGTAGTAGTAGTAGTAGAATCTTCATAAACCTCCAAGATTTTCTCGCTCATATTTTTCCACACAATACCTCCATTTTTATCTTGTCTTCTACTAGTTTTTTTCCGATGTAAATAGAGGTAATTTATATCCTCTATTTTTCAGTCACTTCATCATTTTGGTGATTGTCCTCGGAGTTTTCTGT
Organism: Sepioteuthis lessoniana; assembly: GCA_963585895.1. NCBI lineage: Eukaryota > Metazoa > Mollusca > Cephalopoda > Myopsida > Loliginidae > Sepioteuthis > Sepioteuthis lessoniana. The sequence goes on from OY757920.1 coordinate 100,480,219, forward strand.
TAGTAAAATCATTCTGGTATGAATATTTAACATAGCTGGCATTGTCTTTGCGTATAACATGACCAAAACACGTCAATCCTTTGAAAGTTGTTTGGCAGAAACAAATGGATAATGGCATCTAACTCTATAACAATGCTTAGTAGTCTAATTGCTCAAGCCATTACAACTGTCAAAAGTCAATCTTCACTGAGTTCCCCTAACTTATAGCCTGGTGTTATACAAAGCTAATCTTAGAGAGGAGTCCCTGTGTCAGAGTGGGTAATGTACTAGACTGCGAAATCGAAGTAAGTTCGAAATCCAGTCGCGCTATGACGTTCACTTTCGGACTAATACCCTAGAGAAAGGCATGAACTCCCTTATACCCTCAGCTATGAGATAAGTTGTATCACTGCAGTTCTTCAACAAAGATGGCTTTCGCATTAAATAATACACGAAGGTTGATATGCCATTAAAAAAAGAAACCAAACAATACCAAAGATAAACTTAGCAAATCTTCATACGGTACTTTGCTATGGATGAATGTTTTTAAAAAATTCTGTCTGCAAACTCACCCTTGTATGAGTTGTTTATATCTGTGAGCTTGGACCAGATAAAATTGAGTTAACTTGCTAAAATATTGCAGAGCTACTTTCTTTAGTTTATAACAAATAAGGGTTTTCTCATAAGTATTTGAACATACACAGATCTGTTTTAGTTGCCCTAGATTACAGGATTCAGGAAGGATTTTGAACAGGGTGGGGTCGAATTAATTTACTAGCTTGACAACTCTTCCAAATAATCCGTTCGATTTTGTTTTGTTTTGTTTTGTTTTTGTTTGTTTGTTTGCTTGTTAGTGTTGAATCTTTCAATCTTGATTGATTCTAAACAAGATTTTGAAAAATGAAGAGAACATCTTTTTTCAATCAGCAGTTTAAAAAAGGATTTTTTTTTTCTGTGAGTAAAGCATTCAGAAACAATACACGACAAAATGTCTGCTTTATGTTGATTACAGTACAATTTTCTTCGACTGTTTTTTTTTTCTTTTTTTTTTCTTTTTTTTTTTCTTTTTTTTTTGTGGTGGGTTACTCTCAAAACTAAGTAATTAAAAGAAAATTATCTCGTTTTATAACTACTTATAACAATTACCGCTATGTGTGAATAGAACAAGAAAGGATACATGGCGTTACCCGGGTTGAGGGAGTAGCATCACATAAAACAACATGCTAAGAAATAGGTTCTATTATAAATTTCTTCAGAATCAATTCATCCATTTATTGTGTTTATTTTTATTAGAAGTGAATCTTAGTAAAATATATATATATATATATATATATATATATATACATAGAGAGAGAGAGAGAGAGAGAGAGAGTTTCGTATCGTTGCTAAATGAACAAAATGTTTCGTTTCTTTGTTTAATGGGAATTAAATCTTTATGGGGTATTTGATGCCAAGGCCATCCGCGTAGAGGAACAGAAGTAATGCTATTGATAAATAAATAGGGGGTAAGGGGGTTCATACCTTTTCCAACGGTATTAAACCAAAAATGACGGTGATAGTACGACTGGGGTTCGAACTTGTTTACTATGATGTTGCAGTCCATCACGTTAGCCACTACGCCACCGTGACTCCTTCTGAAGAAAATGTAAATAGCAAGATTTTTAAGAATATTGTGGTCATTTCTTTTTTATTGGCTTTCCTATAAAAGTTATGTACAAAACCTCTGCTTATACATATGAAAATAAGACTATATTAACGGGACGTCATTTTACATGTACAAATATATATCACCATTCTTTTTATCACCCAGGAGACTTAACCCATCCACCAGTTTCAGGGCAGATTTTCAACAAGAGCTTTTAAAAATCTTTTTGACGATTTAAATTCTCTAAGGAATTTCTGTATATATATATATATATATATATATATATATATATATATATATATTCGAAAAGATACTTTAGTACATTTACCGACTGCACCTCTGCTGAGGGGTAAGACCCTCTAATGAATGTCCTGGTTATGATACCAAACAATCTGATAGTGCGGTTCCAGTGATGCTGCAGCTTTGGGGAATGCAAAGCACCCCTTCATTGCCATTGCTCCCAGGTCCACTCTTGAAGAATCTGATAGGGCCCCTATCAATGGGTTAAATAGAACTAACTGCATACATATACTAAACTGAATTGTTTGAATGGGGACTGTTTGACTAAACTGAATTGCTTGAAATAGAAATGTTTTTGACAATTAAACTGTACTTACATTTAAACTGCTTGCTTATGCTAAACTGAATTGTTTGAAATGGAACTGGTTTTGACATTCAAACTGTACTTACACTAAACTGAATTATTTAATATAGAACTTCTCTACTTATACTAAACTGAATTAGCTGAATTAGAACTGTTTGAATAAATTGAATAGCTTGAAGTAGAAATGTTTTTTGACAATTAAAATACGTATTCATGCTAAACTGAATTTTTTTGAAATAGAACTAACTATTCGCATAAAAATGGATATGGCGTTAAATAACCTTCAAAGGTTGATATGCCATAAAACCCAACAAACCATCCATTAAGTACATTTGGCGTTAGTCTTTGAAAACAGGACAATTTTCAAACCAGTGAGCAAAAAGAAAGCAGAAATAAAATTCGATGGAGACGATGGAATAAATGGGGATACTTTTTGTCAGGGTTATATTCTCTAAACTCTTCAGTGATTACACATATATATATATATATATATATATATATATATATATTACACACACACACACACACACACACACATGTACGTGGCATGATGTATATCGTCGTAGGAAATGGACACGGTGACTCGAGTTCAAATCCTAGATGAAACTGTTTGCATTTGCGCATAGCCCAAATACCCTTAGGAAAGGTATGAATCAAACTATCCTCGATCCAGCTATGGGTAAAATAGTTGAGAGACTGGGCTTTTCAGCCTTGGTATGGTAACCAGTCTAGAAGAAGGAAAACTTTGAATTGAAACCTGTTAAACTCTGAAAAAACATTGACCTTGTGCTGCATCCTGATCGTACATAAACATATACACATATTCATTCATATGTATACGGATATATATATATATATATATATATATATATATATATATATATATATATATATATATATATTAAGGGTTTTCGGACTATTGTCTTCATCTCATTGTCTTCATATTGTTATTTCTACAACGTTTCGGCCGATATGTCCTCCGGCCTTCTTCAGGTGTTTGTCGAACTCGGGAACCTTCACGGAACTTCGAACTACGTCCTTTATTGAATCCACGGGGGTCACCTGTTCTAATTCCGTTAGCCATAACCGGGTACAAGCGTTAAGTAAAAGTAAGGCTAGAAGAACACCGGAAGCCAATAGTACGAGGTGAGATTGAAAAGTCGGGTATGGCAGAACATATATGGAAGAAAAAGGGGAAACCATCTGCCCTTATGGGATAAAGTTGAAATAATTGATAGGACTGAACTTTGGAGGATTAGACACCTTAAGGAATCAGCATATATATTAGGCTACAATGACCTGCTGAGTAGACCAAGTATAGAGTTGAATACAATATGGGAACCAATAATTAAGAAGGCTAGATGAAAAAAAAATCTGAATATGAGAACAGGTAAAAAATCATACATAATAGTAGTAATTCTACATCTAATACTACAAGCAAAATACAGACAGCTAATTCAAAATAATAGTAAGCTACCACACATATATGGCCTTCCAAAATTCATAAGAATGGTATCCCGTTGAGACCCATTGTCAGCAACCGAGGTTCAACATGTCACCCATTGAACCGCATCCTTGTGGAGATCATCAACCCACTACCTGGTAAGTCCTCATCTTTGTGGAGAGAATCAGTGATGCCTCCATTCATTCTAACCAGATGGTGAGTTTAGATGTAGTGAGTCTGTTTACAAAGGTAGCTACTGATGAGACACTTGCTGTTGTACGGGATAAACTGGCCGCAGACCCCTTGCTGGAAGAACGCACTTGTATCCCGGTAGATAATCTAATGGAAATGTTGACCTTCTGAGTGGAGACAACCTACTTCGGGATGGGATCTGATATATACCGACAAGAAGAAGGACTGGCTATGGGTTCGCCATTGTCACCAGTGTTGGCTAACTTATACATGGAATACTTCGAAGAAATGGCATTAGGATCTACATCACTAAAGCCATCTATGTGGCTTAGATATGTAGATGACACATTCATTCTGGGGCCTCATCAGGAAGATGTTTAGATATTACTTGATCACGTGAACTCAATCCGACCATCTATACAGTTCACTATGGAGAAAGAGCAAGACAACAAATTACCCTTCCTCGATGTATTAGTAACACGTACAGAACAAAGATTCAGGTCATCTGTGTACAGTAAGCCCACCTACACCGGACTGTACCTCAATTTCAACTCCCATCGTCCATATACAGTAAAGAAGGGAATAGTCTGTTGCTTACAACATCGAGCAAAAACCGTTAGTAGCGATACTGATGCATATCAAGAAGAAATGATTAGTCTGAGACACAACCTTCATCGTAACAACTACCCAGAGCGCATAACATCGACTCCAAGAAACCTAGATAGGAGGTTGGAGGATAATACCCGAAAACTCACCATGGCATGTTAGCCCTATGTCAAAGGACTAGCCGAAAGGATCCAAAAGATATGTAGTCCATATGATATCAGGACAGTATTCACAAGTGGTTCAACTCTCCGGAGGTATCTCTCTAGGTCAAGCCACCAACGGATTTCAACATGACCAAGAACTGTGTTTACTCCATCCCTTGCAGTTGTGGTAAAATATACAAAGGTGAGACAGGTCGCCCACTAAAAGTAAGGCTAGAAGACCATCGGAAGGCAGTTGTACGAGGTGAGATTGAAAAGTCGGGTATGGCAGAACATATATGGAAGGAAAAGGGAAACCATCTGCCCTTATGGGATAAAGTTGAAATAATTTAGGGGACTGAACATTGGAGGATTAGACGCCTTAAGGAATCAGCACATATGTTGGGATACAATGACCTGCTGAGTAGACCAAGTATAGAGTTGTATACAATATGGTAACCGATAATTAAGAAGGCTATATGAGAAAAAAACTGAATATGAGCACAGGTAAAAAATCATACATTAAAGTAGTAATTCTAGTCAAGTAAGAACATTAAGTTTATAAGTCCCAAACAATACATTAACACAGTTAACACTTGTACCCGGTTATGGCTAACGGAATCAGAACAGGTGACCCCCGTGGTTTCAATAATGGACGTAGTTCGAAGTTCCGTGAAGGTTCGCGAGTTCGACAAACACCTGTTGAAGGCCAGAGGACATATCGGCCGAAACGTTGTAGAAATAACAATAAAGATGAAGACAATAGTCCGAAAACCCTTCATGATAAAAATCAACAAGCTTTGTCTCAGAAATTTAGACAACTAATATAATATATATATATATAGTACTGTAGAAAAGGCTCATATTCTTGGCCATCTTCACTTTCTTTATCCTCATTTCTTTTTAAATGTTCACCATTATCGCTTATTTAACCGGCTTATTTAAGTCGATATATGACACAAGGTCGTTTATAGTGAGGAGCAACGTACAAATCGAGACTTATGCACGGCTAGACCAAAAATGCTTAGTCCCTTTAGCATTCTCCTTTTGGGACACCTCAAAAGCCAAGCCATGAACTCAGCCCGGCAAAGCAGGTATTGCCTGGGACCAGACAATTCAGCCAAATAACACCCAACGGGTGCGAATGCGAGGCAAACCTCCAGAAAACCTGGGACAAGACAAACTCGTGCTATCAAAGCAAAATTTTCGCACGAGATTTCAGAAATAAGAATTTTAACTATATTTATGAAAAGATGAATGCTGTAGTGGAATAATATTTGCATATTAGCGGTGGAACATTTTTCTGTTTTAAAACATTTTTTTATCTTGATTGGTTTAGGTAAGATAGCCGAAAACTTTTGTACAGACATTTATGAAAGAGGTTTCACATCTCACTCAGGACCCCTGCAACAAAATATTATGATTAAGTATGCAAATAACCCCCACTTGGTAAATGTTTCCTCTGTAAAAAATGCAATGCGAAACATCCACTTCATAAGTTGGCAATTACTAGAAATTTACGATAGATTAAAGTAGCCGAAGACTTTTACATGGTACATTATAGACATACATATATATATATATATATATATATATAGATAGATAGATAGATAGATATAGATATATACATACATATATATATATATATATATATAGTGAGAGAGAGAGAGAGGAGCATATATGTACATATATATACACATTTGTATATATATGTTGGCCGACCGTAATAGATGGTGACCCGAAGGCTCCCTTTTCAATAGCTACTACACTAAGGTGTAGGAGAGGGCGCTACTTCTTGCTCTAGAATGCTCCACGTTCCCTTGATCCCTTCATTATCATGCCGAGTGTTAAGAAAGGAGGCATCAAGTACCATTTTTGAGTATTTGGAATGACTCGACCTAGGACTGAACACAGGTCTTCGGGACCATTAGCGAACACCGTAAACATTTCGCCTATATATCTCTGTCTATAGAACACCAAAAATATTTTACACACACAAAATATGTCCCTCTATTTGAAACTAACAATTATTGCTATACTTTGTTACATGAATTTTTATTATATCTATTTAAAATATCTACTAATATAATATTTGACTAAAATAATCTTTGTTTATTAGAAAATACGTTTTTCTTCTATTTTTTAGCAAAGTTTTCACTCAATTCACTTATTTATTCATCTTCTGTTCAATAGGGCCCAGTCATAGTGTTTGGTGGTCGCTGTTCGTTTGGCGTTTTTTCGTAGGCGTAACCGTATTTTCGCCGTGACTATTCGATGATCGGTGGACACACCCTCAAAAGAGGAGTATGCCTCGCAATTCAGTGCACTATTTTTCCATTTCTTGTTTATAAGGACGTAGTCTATCTGAGCTTTAGTATTGTTTGCGTACGTGTATGTCCATAGTTTGCCCTCCCTTTTTTTTGGTAGTTTGTATTGAGGCATGCTAATACGTATTAGAATTAAGAAACAGATTCGAAACACTACAAGAAAAGACGGAAAAAAGTACACCAAACGACGAATATGAAAATTTCGTCAATGCGCACCTCGAGGCAGCAGCGAAATGCATTCCAACAAAACTCAAAACTAAATCTAGAGTCCCATGGGAAACTTTAGCGGTGAGAGAAAAACGTGCACTAGTGAAAACAGCCTCCAAAAACTATCGAAAAAACCCAACAAACACAAATGCCTTAAAACTAAAAACGGCACAATATCAATTAGCAGGCGTATATATAAAGGAACAGACAGAATACATTCAAAATCAGATAGATAAGATTAGAGACTCGGTGGAAGATAGACAATCTAGGATAGCCTGACAAACAATAAACGAAGAGAGTAGAAGAAAGAGCACAGCCAAAGCAAAACTGAAAGCAGCAAACCAACAAAAAAGAATAAAACTGTAGAAAGAGCACTTCGAAAACCTACTAGGAAACCCACCGAAAATAACACATGAACCAATCACCAGAATAATTAGTAAACAATTAGACATTAAACTAGGACCGTTCACACAAGAAGAACTCGACTCGGTTCTCAGAAAAATTAAAAATAGGAAAGCAGCAGGGCTGGACGAGATTCCCCCGGAAGTATGGAAGACCAGACAATTCGACGACATACTGCTCCGACACTGCAACGCAGTATACAATCAAAATCCGATAGATAGATGGATGAAGGGATGCATACTCCCCTTCCCTAAAAAGGGGGACCTCGGATTAGCCAAAAACTACCGAGGCATAATGTTGCATAGTCATCTGCTGATTCATGCAGAAATATACATATATATACTGGATACATACCGACGCAATGATAACAGACGCAGTAATAAACGACGCATGAAGAAAGGACGCAGGAAGGAAGACGCAAGAAGACTTCTTTTCAATTATATTTACCTCTCACTTTATTGCAAGGGTTCGAAAGGGTTGTTCAAGGGTTAGCATGTGAGAGGGTGCTGGAGACCGAACATAAACTTCATATTTTGACCCCACTGTTATGACCGTCACGTTGTGTCTTTCTTGTTCTCCTGATGTTGGGGTCTACTCCATCGGGGCTTTTCCGAGGGCCCCCTCGGTCGGGTGTGGCCTTCCCTACCACATCTGGTCTCTACTGTCTGGAAGTCTACTGGCAACTGCTTTGGCACCCCAAACTTAACTGAGTTAAATAATAACTCAACGCCCACACGATCGCCTACTGGATCTTTGAAATCGAATGTTTAATCGTCATCAAGCGGAAATAACTGTCATGCAGTTCAGAGGTTACTCTCTTCCGGTGCATGACTGTAATGGCACAATGGGACCTTCACCTTGTCCCATATCATAAGCCTTAATCCGCCCACGCGATCTCTTTCGATTACTGGCCGTTGGAATGTGTCACTTCCTTCCGGTGTATTACCTTGGAATAGTATTTTTGGGCCGGGTCGAAGGTCAAAATATAACAATAACACTTACATCCATAGCAGCCAAAATATACAATGCCCAACTACAAAACCGCATAGAACCCAAAATCGTCAACATACTTAGGAAAAACCAAAATGGCTTCCGAAGAAATAGATCCACGACCTCACAAATATTAACCATCCGTAGAATCCTTGAAGGTGTACGGGCAAAAAACCTACAAGCGACATTAATATTTGTTGACTTTACCAAGGCTTTCGATTCCATTCACAGAGGAAAGATGGAACAAATCTTACTAGCGTACGGCATACCTAAAGAAACCGTAGCGGCAATAACGATTCTCTATAGAAACACCAAAGTAAAAGTACGATCACCAGATGGAGACACAGAATACTTCGACATTGTAGCAGGAGTACTACAAGGGGACACGCTGGCTCCGTACCTCTTTATCATTTGTCTAGACTACGTACTTAGAACATGGATTGACAAAATCAGAGAGAATGGCTTCGAGCTGACGAAGAAAAGAAGCAGAAGGTACCCCGCAACAACAATTACCGACGCCGACTACGCCGATGACATAGCGATACTGGCAAATACACCCGACCAAGCCGAAACACTACTGCATAGTTTGGAACGAGCAGCTGCAGGCATAGGCCTCTATGTTAATGCACACAAAACGGAATATATGTGCTATAATCAAACGGGGAACATCTCCACTCTAGAAGGAACCCCTCTTAAACTAGTAGACAAATTCTCTTACCTAGGAAGCAGCGTCGAATCAACCGAAAAGGACATCGAAACGACGTTAACGAAAGCATGGACAGCTATCAATAGGCTATCGATTATATGGAAATCAGACCTAACCGATAAAATGAAACGCAGTTTCTTCCAGGCAGCAGTCACATCGATACTGCTATATGGCTGCACTACATGGACGCTAACAAAACGGTTGGAGAAGAAGCTAGACGGCAATTACACAAGAATGCTACGTGCAATCTTAAACAAGTCCTGGCGGCAACACCCCACAAGACACCAACTGTACGGCCACCTGCCCCCTATCACGAAAACTATTCAAGTTAGACGAACCAGACATGCAGGACACTGCTGGAGAAGCAGGGACGAACTCATAAGAGATATACTCTTATGTACCCCCGCACATGGCCGTGCAAAAACAGGACGACCAGCACGAACATACATTCAGCAGTTATGTGAGGATACGGGATGCTGTCCTGAAGATCTACCTAGGGCGATGAACGATTGGGAGGAGTGGCGAGAGAGGGTCAGGGATATCCGTGCTACCAGTGCGACATGATGATGATTCATCTTCTCCCTTATCTGCTACACACACACACACAATATATATATATATATATATACTCTTTAAGAAAAAACAAAACTGGTCACATTAGGATTATAAATTTATTTCCATCCTGTTGTGTTCTTGATATAAATCAAAAACACGAAAAAATTAACCGGACTTCTTCAGATCTGATGGATAAAATAATTCATAATAGACACTTAAGGAATAGAAGAGGGGTGAAGAGTTATCTCCTCGTTTAGCCCACTTCCGGGTTTTTCTTATTTATTTATTTATTTATTTATTTATTTTATTCGTTTTATTGCCGGTTGGAATTATTGTAATTTAATTTTTTTTATCATTTTTGTTTTTATTTTTTTATTCTTTTTTTAACTTAAGACTCCATAATTCCTTACTAAAAATAAAAAAATTATAAAAAAAATTAAAAAATTAAATCACTATAATTCCAACTGGCAATAAAATAAATAAAATAAATAAATAAAACTGGAAGTGGGCTAAACGAGGAGATAACTCTTTACCCCTCTTCTATCCCTTCCCACCTTCACGTGTCTATTCTGAATTATTTTATCCATAAGATATGAAGAAGTCCGGTTAATTTTTTCGTGTTTTTGATTTATATCAAGAACACATAACAGAATGGAAATAAATTTATAATCCTAATGTGACCAGTTTTGTTTCTTCTTAAAGAAATTATTGCTCTGTAATATCAGTTACATTGAGTTCTTTACCAGGAAAATTTAAATGTTCACTTTTGAATGGTTTTCTTGTCCTGAGGGAATTACTCCCAACTCCGGTTTAACTGGACCAAATAATACTATATATATATATATATATATATATATATATATATATATATATATATATATATATATATATATATATATGCCAGAGACATTCATACAAATATATTGACATACAAAGAAAGTGTGTAAAGATGTTCAATCTTGTTTTAGATTTAAAAATAATAAAAAAAATAGATTATTTCCCCATATATATGAGCTAATTTGGTTTTATTCTTTTGGGGCTGTGACATAAATTTCCCAGATTTAAGTTATGTAAAGATTATCTGAAAAAATTACAATTATTTAATCAAACTTAATTTCACTTTTCAAAAGAACTAAACCGAAAAAAAGTTTGAGATATTAAATTGTTCTTACAACTTGTATTATAATAACTTTTTAAACTATGTTCAATGAATAAATGATTTAATTTTCGTAAAACTTTGCCACTAAATAAATCATACACGCGATATGATGGAAATAATTGCTGAGATAACTATGAAAAGCCTTATGATATGAATGAACCAGAATGAACTCAAAGACAAGACAGTCACTTAAAATGTTTTATCAATCGTCTGACAATGATCTTCTTATATACAGACGGTATATATAGAAAAAGACTTAAAAAAAGACGGACCCTTTATATACAGACGATACATATGGGATAAGTCGTAGAAAAAATTCACGTACCTTTTATAAACAGACGGTACATATGGTTTTGGTTTGGTTTGGTTTTTATGGCATATCAACCTTTGTAGGTTATTTAACGCCAAATCCATTTTTATGTAAATAATCTGTTCTATTTAAAACAATTCGTTTTAGCATGAGTACACAGTTTAATTGTCAAAAACATTTCTATTTCAAACTATTCAGTTATATATAACAGTTCAGTTTAGGGTAAGTACAGTTTCAGTGTCAAAAATAGTTCAATTTAAAACAATTCAGTTTAGCAAAAGCACGCTGTTTAAATGTAAGTACAGTTTCATTGTAAAAAAAACATTTCTATTTCGAGCTATTCAGTTTAGTCAAGCAATTCTACTTCAGCTAATTCAGTTTTGTAAAAGTACAGATTTTGTTTACACACAGTTATATGTCAGAGCAGTTCTATGTTAAACAATTTAGTTTAGTGTAAATACAGTTTCAATGTCAAAAAACAGTTGCAGTTATATGTAACCATTCAGTTAAGTGTAAATACAGTTTTAATGTCGAAAAAACAGTTCTATTTCAAACAATTCAGTTGAGCACAAGCACGCAGTTCAATTGTAAGTACGGTTTAATTGTCAAAAACATTTCTATTTCAAGCTATTCAGTTTACTCAAACAATTCAGTTTAGCATAAGTATGCCGATAGTTCTATTTAACCCATAGATAGGGCTCTATCAGGTGCTACCACTCCGGGCCAGAGTGGACCTGGGAGCAATAGCAATGAAGGGGTACTCCGCATTCCCCAAAGCTCCAGCACTGCTGGAACCTCACCATCAGATTGTTTAGTGTCATATCCAGGACACTCGTTAGGGGGGGTCTTACCCCTCTGCAGAGGTGCAGTCAGTGTATTCTACAGCCCCAGCCGACTGGGCAAGGTACATATGGAAAAAGACTTAGAAAAAAAGACATACACTTTATATACAGACGACACATATAGAAAAAGACGTACAAAAAAGACGTACACTTTATATACTAACGATACATATGGAAAAAACGTAGAAAAAAAGACGTACCTTTTATATACTGACGATACATATGGAAAAAGCCGTGGAACTGATTAGTTGTAACAGCGTTGACAATATCTGATACAAACAAAGGGCCAATCTAACAGTCTGGCATTGAATTGTTGCCATTTGTTTTAAAAAAAGAAGCTGAGAAGTGATAACTGCTGGCCACAGGTAATTCCTGCTGGAGACAAATTATGCTGGAACCAATGTAGCATCTCAAATCTTATTTTGCTCTGTAGACGGGTCTTAGAATACACTGAATGTGTCCCTGGTAGAGAATTAAGATTTCTCAAATAGGGTATATCCTGTGTATGATTCTAAACTGTATCTGTAGATGAAGTTCCAGTTCCGGAATCAGGGGTCTGTGAATTTCTCCTTCATTACCATTACTCCCAGGTTCACCTAATGAGAAGTAATGCCTGTTAATGTACCACGGTGGCGTCAAATACATATATTTACAAATTATTTGTATTCAATAAAACTATTTGATATCAAATAAGTGTGTGCAAAAAATTTCAAAAACACAAAAATGTAAATATCAAACATACAATGTAAGCAATTCCTTAACCTCTAGGCATGAAATAACCCCAGACGTGTTTAAAATCAATCCCTCAATCAAATCTAATTTTCGTTACAAGCAAAACCAACTTAAATAAAAATTTTATACATTTTCCACTAGGTGTACAATAGCCAGAATAGTACAAATTTATACTTTATAGATCTAATACAGAACTATACTCTCACTATGTTTCATTTACATAGGTTATTTATAAACCAATTCAAGTAAAAAAAATTAAAGGTTTTACATACACTTAATTCATACCTGCTGGTACAAATTTTATTACTCGAAAGGGTTTGTTTAATACTACATCGGAACGCTGCTAATATAGGGGCAGAGAAAGAACAACAACGCTGCTAATATAGGGGCAGAGAAAGAACAACAACGCTGCTAATATAGGGACAGAGAAAGAACAACAACGCTGCTAATATAGGGGCAGAGAAAGAACAACAACGCTGCTAATATAGGGGCAGAGAAAGAACAACAACGCTGCTAATATAGGGGCAGAGAAAGAACAACAACGCTGCTAATATAGGGACAGAGAAAGAACAACAACGCTGCTAATATAGGGGCAGAGAAAGAACAACAACGCTGCTAATATAGGGGCAGAGAAAGAACAACAACGCTGCTAATATAGGGACAGAGAAAGAACAACAACGCTGCTAATATAGGGACAGAGAAAGAACAACCTTCGCTCATTCTTAAAGTGATCATAGCAGAGTTTAACTCCTCAGTTTATTCAGAAGTAAATCATCCGTCTTAAGACAAGTATCTCATTACAGGCAAATTCTTGAATATCTCAAAATATGTTTGTAATTTTTCATTAACTGAGTCTACCGTAAACTTCGATGTGAATTATCTTTCAGCTTACCTGTCTCAATTGCAATTGCATCTATTTCGCTATCTAATTGTATATATATTAAATATATATTACATGTATTTTGTAATCTAACTATATATCTGCTTTTCATTTATATCTTCTTCACACGGAAATAATACAATAAACCATGAATCTATTCATCTTCATCAAGTTTCATATTTATGTTAGGAATATAGACATTGTTTAAAAAAGAAACGATATTCATAACATAACCAATTATAGTTAAATTCAAACTGATAAATATCTCTACTGGTGGGCACCCTAATTTTTGCAAACCAAAACAGCCTAGAATATCTAAATTACAACTCAAAATTAAAACAAGGCAAACATTTTGAAACGAATATGATTACTTTAAGTCCAAATCTTTTTTCATTATGATAAAGCACTCAATATTGCATATTTCATTGTTCGTCGGCTGCCTGTAACATTTATCTAATTAAATTATTCTTGTTGGCGACATATTGCATTCATTCTTTTTACTTTTTTTTTTTCAAGGCGTTGATAATGGCCAACGGCGACGATATGTTTTAAGAACAGAAAAGGACAATATAAAGGTTTCTTTGCCTGCATTTAGGAATACATCAGGAGAATGGATTATTGCAATATGATATAAGAATTTATTTATTTATTCTTTCATCGTTGAAGTTTGGATAAAGATAAGCAATAAAATAAATACATAAAAGAAATAGGAAGTTAATGCCATTTTCGATTGGAAACATCTGCGTCAAAATCATCAATTAACTTAACCACTTCAAGATGCCGTCTTCCTCATTCAATAATAATAATAATAATAATAATAATAATAATAATAATAATAATAATAATAAAATTGATTGTACGCAAAAGAATAGCAAATGTAGGTTATGTGGTGGCAGATGAAACAGTGAAGCAAATAACGCAAACAAGAAGAATATAAAGGTATGCATAACTGAGTAGGAAGTCCCAAAAAGTACACACACACACACACACACACACATATATATATATATATATATATTGATACAAATTTCATTGAACATAATAGACATTTTCTGTTTATATATTTTCCTGTTGATCCTTTCATATTGCCGTATTGATTTTATCGTATTCGGCGGAAATTGATTGATGTATTTTTCATAATTGTATATATCCCAAGTACTTTCTACCCGACTTTGGGCCATCATCAGGGTGAGGATCTATTACAAAAGTGATGTAACTTTTGTTTTTGCATTACAACTATATAAGAAGAAGAGCGTCTGTATCGTTGGAGTGTCTAGCCTTTACTTTTAAATGTGTTTCTATAAATAGTGTCAGTAGCTAAAGATATTAACACCGGTTTGAAAATTAATTCTGTTAAGTTAAGTACTTGGGATATATACAATTATGGTAAATACATCAATCAATTCTCGCCGAATACGATAAAATCAATACGGCAATATGAAAGGATCAACAAGAAAATATATAGACAGAAAATGTCTATTATGTTCAACGAAATTAGTATTAATGAAGAAATACTGCCAAAATATACGTACACACACACACACACATATATATATATATATATATATATATCATCATCATCATGTCGTGCCGCCAGCACGGATATCCCTGACTCTCTCTCTCGCCACTTCTCCCTATCGTTCATCGCCTCTGGCTGGTCTTCAGGTTTACATCCCGTATCCTCACAGAGCTGCTGTATGTATGTTCGAACTGTCTGTCCTGCTTTTGCTCGGCCATATGTGGGGGTCCATAGGAGTACATAAGTTATGAGCTCGTCCCTGCTTCTCCAGCAGTGTTCTGCATGTCTGGTTCGTCTAACTTGGATAGTTTTCGTGATGGCAGTCGGGTGGCCGTATAGTTGGTGCTTTGTGGGATAATAAAAATAAGTGGAAAAATAGATAAATCAGACTCTTAGATCGGTTTAGAAGTAGTGATATTTCATTCTTTTATTCCAAGAATTTCTTCAGACTAAACAATTTTTTTTAGTTTTTCTACATTTAAGCAAATGAGGAAAATATAGAACAACGGAGAAAATAAAGGTATAAAAGGGGGAGGGTGCGGGTCTAAAGATAAGGGCAAGTAAGAGGAGAAATAAAGAGGGAGGTACATGTGGATTTAAGTGATGGTGGTAGGGTTTTTTAGTTTTGACTGTAACTGTCTGTGCGTATGGAGTCAAATGTATCAGGTTTTATTAGAGGATTTTGATCAGATAGCAGTAGAATTAATTTCATCTCTAATGAAACCTGAAGGCGCATTTGTAAAAAAGTGAACATCATAGCGCAACTGGGGTTCGAACTTACTTATCGTAGTCCAACACGATAACCACTACGCCACAGAGACTCCCCTCGTTCAGGTTTTGATGGCTTTCAACGACGATAACCATCATGCCACGAGCACCTTCCTTTACATGTTCATGCAGCAAAAAAGCCCTGTTGTGCGAACAGCAAAGCCTTCAACGGAAAACTGCAGCTTGTGCAACTTCGCAGGCCTATATTGAGATACTAGAACTAACAACATATTGTCACAATTACCCTTACTAAATCTTTCTATGGTTTCTTCTAATGTGTAATTGACTGTACTGAGTCACAATCAACTATTGCGTCTCTCTTGGTATTTTTCCTGTGTAACGCATACTGTAAATTTTGACGTGTATTATTTTTCCACGTGTTCTCTTTCTCAGTTAATTGTAATTAAATATATTTGTTATATACATGTATATCTTCTCTTTGATTTGATTTGATACTTCGTGTTGCATTTTCTATGATGTGTCAAAAAGGCAAAAGTAAGAGATACGATGAAACACACTCTCTCTTTCTCCCTCTCTCTCTCTCTCTCTCTCTCTCTCTCTCTCTCTCTATCTATCTATCTATCTATCTATCTCAAAGCAAGCAACAAAATATCAGTATTGATACATCAAATACAGTTTTGTTCTTATAAACATTTATTCATAACAACTGTTCAACACTCACTAACATACACGCGTGTGTATGGCAACAGGAGCTAAAAGGAATGGTTCACAGTTTCCGTAACGTTTTTGATTGTGATTAGAATCTTGACTTATTCTGCCATTGACCGGTTCAATATTTATGTCTATTTACTGTGGGAAAAGCCCTTTAAATCAAATCAAAGGCTTTTGAAACGTTATCACGAACTCAGTTCAATTCAGTACTCTCTATACACTCGTTTGTGCCTAAACACAACTCTAACTCATTATTAAACTCAAAATGATCTCCAACAAACCATTTACAGACTCAGTAAAACTATTTTAACAATAAAATGTCTTTTGGGGGTTTCAAGAGTGTTTTATGGATCAAGTTTCATTGTCCTAAGAAACCAGTAAAAACTGAAACAGGTTATTTCATATTCTCAGGTCAGTAATATTGGACGTTACAATTTCCAATGAAAAGTTTAAAACAGCAGTAATCTTTTATCTGTTACGAGTAAAAATGATAATAGCTTATTTACTGATTTAAGACTTTGCCTATTTTGATTCGTAGTTTCTTGACACTGGAATCCTATAACAATTAGGTTCTTTAAGTTTTTCTCTTTTGCTCTGTCCAGTTGAGGGAAAACACCACCGCTAACTAAATAAGTGGGGTTCTGCGTTTGATACTAAACAATACCTGATACTGTTCGGGAGCCTTAGGGAATGTGGAGTACCTCTTCATTGCCCTTACTCTCAGGTCCACTCTAACCTGAAGTGTTAGTACCAGTTTGGGTCCCATCTGTAAGCCAAATAAATCTGTTTAAACATTATTTGTATTCGATAGGAATATTTGATACGATAAAACTATAAATTATTTGTACTAAGAATAGCTACTTGAAGCTGTACTTGCTTACTAAGTGTTATTATTTGTTACTTGAAATTATAACAGTGTGCAAACAAATTATTATTATTAAATAGAAATATTTACTTGAAACCTGGCCTAGTCGACCGGGGCTACAGAATACACCGACTTCATATCGGCAGAAGGATAAGACTCCCCCTACAAGTGTTCGGGATATGACACTAAACAATCTGATGGCGAGATTCCAACAATGCAGAAACTTTGGGGAATGTAGAATACCCCTTCATTGCTATCACTCCCAGGTCCACTCTGGCCTGGAAAGGTAGTACCTGATAGGGTCATATCAATGGGTCAAATAGAACTGTTTGAGATTTAAACTGCACACTGCAAAACTGAATTGTTTGAAATAGAACTGTTTGATCATTTAACTGATTGTAAACAAATGACAGATGTTTAATTGAATTGTTCGTGGTACGTAACAATGCTTGAAAACATTAAACTGTGTGCAAACAAATAATTGACAGTGAATAGAATAATTCGTATTAGAAATAAGTGAAACCATTTAACTGAATAAAAACGTGAGTTCAGGTTCGTTTAAAAATCTCATCTACACAATATCTTTAGAAATCATATATTTAATATACATGTATAAAAAGGATTTGGTATTAAATAACCAACAATAACAAACCTAATTACTTGAAACCATATAATCATGTATAAATCATTTTTGTTAAATAGGAATATTTGGTAGCATATATCGTACAAACCAATGACAGCGATAGTAAAAAAAATTGATTTAAAAGGGATTGCAGTGGTTGGTTGGTTGGATTTTCAGTATGTCACCCTTTGTTGGTTATTTAATGCCAAATCCATTTTAATACAAATAATCATTTTTTTAAACTATTCAATTTAGCATGAGTACACAGTTTAATTGTCAAAAACGCTTCTATTTCAAGCTATTCAGTTTAGTCAAACAGTTCTAACTCGAACAATTCAGTTTAGCTTAATTACAGTTTCAATGTCAAAAACAGTTCTATTTCGAACAATTTAGTTTTGCATAAGTACATAGTTTTGATGTCAAAACAGTTCTATTTCTAGCAATTCAGTTTAGCATAAATACGCAGTTTAAATGCAAAAACAGTAAACTCTCTAAACTACTGTTAAGTTCTATTTGACCCATCGATAGGTGCTACCACTTCGAGTCAGAGTGGACCTGGGAGCATTGGCAATGAAAAAGTACTCCGCATTCCCCCAAAGCTCTAGCATTACTTTAACCTCACCATCAGATTGTTTAGAGTCATATCCAGGACCCTTGTTTGGTGGGGTCTTACCCCTCTGCAGAGATGCAGTTGGTGTATTCTACAGCCCCACCCGACTGGGCTAGCAGTGGAACGTCGAAAATAAGTTAGGTATAAAGTTTAAGATTCTTCAACTAGAATGCGCCGAACAGAAGATATAGAGATTCCAAGCTCTTGGCTACTCCGTGACAAAGATGTGGATGACTTCTAGCAGATGCACTCTTGAAGTTTCGTGTTTGGATTGTTATCGGAAGCGCAGACTGAGAAAAACCTGTTGCCCTACGATCTTAAAAAGTGTCATGTAAGATCTTGATTGACTTGAAAATCTGACAATTTAAAAATGTGTTAAAATTGATCTTCCTTCTGTATCCTTCTTGAACAATCTTAAAAGTCATAGTTTTGTCAAATGTCTTAACGCAAAAGATATTCTGCTCCATCGTCCAAGGCATGATTTCGCTATATTTGGTTGAATATATCAAAATCTTAACTATTCTTAGTAAAAATTTGAAAAGAGAAATAGAATCAAGTCAACCGGGAAGACCGAAGAAGCCGTTGCTTTGCTTCAACAATAGTGAAACACCCTGTATTAGATCGGAATATTTGATATCATAATTGTGTGCAAAAAAATTTAAGAAACAGCTGCACGTTGCCCAGTCGGCTGAGTCTGTAGAATACACTGACTGCTTCTCTGCAGAGGAGTAAGCCCCCGCTCCCCAACGAATGTCCAGGATATGACACTAAAAAATCTAATGGTGGGGTTTCAGTAATGCTAGAGCTTTAGGGAATGCGGAGTACTCCTTCTTTGCCATCGCTCCCAGGTCTACTCTGGCCCGGAGTGGTAGCACCTGATAGGGTCCTATCTATGGGTCAAATAGAACTAAACTGCGTACTTATGCTAAACTGACTTGTTTGAAATGGGACTTTTTTTGCATGCCAAACTGAATTGTTTGAAAGGGAACAGTTTTTGACATTGAAACTATACATACGCTAAACTGAATTGTTTGAAATAGAACTGTTTTGACATTTAACTGCGTGTAGACAAAAACTATACTTATACTAAACTGAATTGTTTGAATTAGAACTATTTGACTAAACTGAATAGCTTGAAATAGAAATGCTTAGACAATTAAACTGTGTACTTCTGCTAAACTGAATTGTTTGAAATAGAACTGTTTGCTTGCATAAAAATGGATGTGGCATTAAATAACTTACAAAAGTTAATATGTCATAAGCCCGAACAAAACAACAAACAACAAATATTAATACGATTGTACATTGTACAATGTACAATAAACGCCTTTCCCATTTTGTATTATCTGTAACTAAACACTAAATCTCTCTCTCTCTCTCTCTCTCTCTCTCTCTCTCTCTCTCTCTCTCTCTCTCTCTCCGACATTTTATAAAAACTAATCACATTTAAATCATGTTTGTGTTTCAATTAATCTGTTCTATAGGTACACATATCATAATTCGTTCTAATTGTTCCCATTTTTCAGTTACTGTATCTCTTAATCGATTTTAAGGTAAATGTTTTGTACTCCAAACTCTTTTAATCCGAACATCATTTACTGAAAACTTGTTTGTGTTTCTATCATGGTAAAACGAACATGTGGCCTCACTTCGCCTCGGGAAAAACGAAGCGAACGCACCAGAAAAACTAAAACAAGAAAGAAACCTTCCACCATCCTAACAAAGCACTTCCGTTCCCTTTTATTGGTAAATACACAGTTACTTCCCAGTTTTGTTTTGTTTTGTTTTGTTTTTCACTTCGTTAGATATTAGATTAACACGAGTAAGTCCCTATTTCTCATAATCTAACGCAAAGCGAGGCAAACAAAATAATGAGGGAAATGTTTTTCCTCTTCTTACTGTTATCATCGTTGTCAATTGCTGCAAGTCGTGAAGACAAATTTGCCGAAAGTTATGTCTTTACACAAGCATAGAGAATGAATAAGAAATAAAGTAGAAAGAAAAGTAACGTAAATACACAAGAAAAAGGACACCGTGACATTATCTGTTAGTTATCTGCTTAGTTCAAGATGTAAAAACATAAACACAACTACACTTACCCCTTGAAAACTCTAAATCTGATATTTATGGACAGTGTATTATTTTACTATACACCTTAAGCCCAAAATTTCAGGCTCATTTTGTTAATATGATAAAATATTTAATATATCAACAATCCATGACTTTTGGTAGAACCTTGGGATGGCGTTAAACACTCCCTGGTACGAAGTAAAGTTATGCTGAGACTATTTAGAGTGTAGGAAGAAAATAAATAATTTTCGTCCTTGTCCATAATAACTAAGAATATCAGAGAATCTATCTCAGTCTTTTTGTAACTTTTCATTGAGGAATAAAGATGTATCTTTTGCCTCTGTTCTTTGTAAGGTAGACCCATTTGTCCTACTCGGTCTGTATGGTATGATTTCAATGTCGACAATAACAATTAAGACTTTTACCATTTTTGTACTCATTACATATGTTGCTCCTTCAAATTACAA
>OY757920.1:100511531-100561531 GCA_963585895.1 Sepioteuthis lessoniana
AAAGGGGCACGGGGCTAATGTGTCTCCTGGCAGTACACTTGCTACAATATCGAAGTAGTCTGTGTCTCCATCCGGAGAACAGACTTTTACTTTGGTGTTTCTATACAGCATTATTATTGCTACAACAGTTTCTTTTGGTAGGCCGTAGGCAAGTAGAATTTGCTCTATCTTCCTTTAGTGATTGGAGTCAAAGTCCTTGGTAAAGTTGACAAATAATATTGTTGCCTTTAGGTCTTTTTACATGTACACCTTCAAGAATTCGACGGATAGTCAAAATTTGTGACGTCGTGGATCTATTCATCCGGAAGCCATTGTGGTTCTTCCTAAATATCTTCTGAATTTTCGGTTCTATGCCGTTGCATAGTAGAGCATTGTATATCTTGGCTGCAGTGGAACTCGGTAGTTCTTGGCTAATCCGAAGTCGCCTTTTTAGGTAAGGATGCATCCCTTCATCCACCTGTCCATTGGGTTTTGATTATATACGGCATTACAGTGTTGTAGCAGTATGTCGTCGAATTGTCTGATCTTCCATACTTCTTGGGTATTTCATCAAGCCCTGCTGCTTTTCTATTTTAAATTTTTCTCAGTACCGAGTCGAGTTCTTCAATAAACGGTCCTAGTTTGATGTCTAATTGCTAACTTAATATTCTCGTGATTGGTTTATGTGTAACTTTCGGAGGGTTTCCAAGTAAATTCTGGAAATGGTGTTTCAATAGTTGTGTTCGTTCTTGTTGGCTGGTAGCTTTCAGTTTATCTTTCGCAGTGCTCTTCCTTCTGCTCACTTCGTTTATCATTTGCCATGCTATCCTAGATTGTCTATCTTCAACCGAGTCTCTCATCTTATCGATCTGATTTTGTATCTATTCTGTTTTTTCTTTTAGGTATATGTTAGTTAATTCATACTGTGCCTTTTTAAGTTTCATGGCATTGGTAGTGGCTGAAGAAAAAGATATTGTTTACAACTTTTATATTATGAAAATCAGATATATGAAAGGTAAGTTTCAGTTCATGAAACCATAAAAATGATAAAAGAAAAAGTCTATAATCACTCAATTCCTCCTTCGGCTATACAATCAAAGATTCTCGAAAAAAAATCTCTCTTACCTGTACCACAAAAGTCCCATTCTATGAACCTCCGGCAGTATATATATACAAATTGGCAGTATTTCCATGGGGTCGCTCCTTGATCCTACCATCTCCGTATTCTACAAGTCCCACATCGAAAACAAAATATTTAAAACAACAATAACTAAGCCCAAGATAAATGTCTGCTATGTTGACGACATTCTCATCGCAACACACTCCTACGACGAAACTAACAACTTTAAAAAAAACTCTCGAAAAAACTCCGAACTAAACTTTACTATCAAACTCAACATTAATAAAAAAAAAATCCCTTTCCTTGATGTACTTACAGACTCCACTAATAATAACAAATTTATAACATCTCCATATAAAAAAGCTTACCAACGTTAATTCCACCCTACTTGACAACTACAGTGAATGTCCACAGAAGAATTAAATAGCAATTATAAAACACTTAATTCATAGAGCATTTCACATCTCCTTAGCAAAGAAAATATTTTTCATAGAACTTACCGACATAAAACAAAACCCAGTTAATAACTATTTTCCTAATAAACTTGTTGATCAACAAACAAAACCTTCACAACATTCACAAAAATAATAACACTACCAACAATAACAACACTAACAGAATAAATCTACTACACTACTCCTGATGACGACCAAAAGTATGGTCGAAAGCGCTTACGCAGAAGATATGGGACAATTCCTTTACCATCTAGATCCCGACACTAGAAAAATAACTGGGAGTTTTGAAAAAAGAAAATTAAAAATGATAAAGAGTGTTCCATCGTCTTAAACAAAACTTGTTTGAATAATAACTTGTTGCCTAAATATACACTCTTCAATATATATATATACCTATAGGGCCACTTGCCTCCTATCACGAAAACTACACAAGTTAGACGAACCAGACACGCAGGACACTGCTGGAGAAGCAAGGACGAGCTCATAAGTGATGTACTCCTATGGACCCCCACATATGGCCAAGCAAAAACAGGACGACCAGCTCGAACATACATACAGCAGCTATGTGAGGACACAGGATGTAACCCTGAAGACCTGCCAGAGGCGATGAATAATAGGGAGAAGTGGCGAGGGATATCCGTGCTGGTGGCACGACATGATGATGATGATATATATATATATATATATATATATATATATCATAATCAAACATTTCCCCAGTCACACCCCTGTAGCTAAATTTTTCAATAGAAACAATGTAAAAGTCAACTACAGTCGTTCAAGAAATATATCCCAATCATCAAAGGCCACAACAAAAAAATTGAAACCCTCCGCATCACACAGCCTAACAAATAATTCAACTGTAGGGATAAAGAATCATGCCCCCGACAGGGCAACTGCCAACAAAAAACATAGTGTACAGGGCCACTGTAAAAACTAACAACTCAGTCAAGCAGTATATATGTGCAACGGAGGGAACCTTAAAACAAAGGATATATATCCACAAACTTTTCTTCTCCAACAGAATTTACTCAAGCAATACGTCATTTTCAACACACATCTTACATCTAAAGGTCATGAACCTACCATCGCCTGAGAAATACTAAAACTCACACCCGCCTACGGCAAGACATAAAAAAACGTCTTCTTGAGAAACTCGCAATTATCACTCATCCATCACAAAGCACCCTACTAAACAAAAAATCCGAAATATCCAAATGCAAACACGAGAACAAACATCTCTTCGCATTTTGACCCATACACATAATCCATTTCTACTACCACCATCCGCCATACTAACATCACCTCCACCACTCAAAAGCAACTATTTACCGGTCCATTGGCCAAGCGGGTAGAGTGTTCGTCAATGGCTCGGGAGATCAGAGTTCAATCCCAAGTCGAGTCATACCAAACACTCAAAAAATGGTACTTGATGCCTCCTTGCTTCACACTCAGATCAACGGTAAGTAGAGTAATCCAAAGAAAGGAGTTGTGCCCTCCCCTACACCTCGGTGTAGTAGCTAATGAAAAGGGAGCAATCGTGTCGCCAACTTACTTACTACATATAACTGAGTATTGCTACTGTGTACTTAAGTTAAAAATCACCACACGAAAAACCTCATAATACAACCGCCAGACCATAGATAGTGTTTTCCTCCATTGAACCCTCACATCTATCTTCAAACACACTTACTACCTGTTGATATAATGTTCCCCATAATTGCATGATTTCTAGAAGTACCTCTTAAGACCTCTTAATAAATTTATCATATTCATTACGTACATCGATTTAGCATATAGCTGTAACATACCTAACAAGTTCGATTGTACTATATACAAAGGACAGCATACAACAACCCAATTCATTGTAACATTTCACAACATATCAACATCAGTATCATTTACGATATAGTAAAAGTGAATAGCATGGTATGGTGTATTGTATTATACGCATATATAATATTGTAACGTACTTCAATAGTATTGCTCTACATATCACACTATCATAGATTACAAGTACTTATATGTAATATGATATTAACATGACATCGGCAACCAATGTTACATTGTCATATACACGAATATGACCATGTGCGAAATGGACATATAATGTTCATAACGAAAGAACATATAAAGAACATTGGAATCTCGAAATTCGAAAGCACCTAACGACTTCTTGTTCAGGTACGAAACCTTTTTATTAACTTTGAGTTAAAGGTTTCGATATAAGGAGGAGAGACACAATCTTTCTCTGCCGTCCTATTCATTTGGCCCCCAACTCGAGCGGCCCCCTTAGGGCGCAAGTTCGCCTCGCGTCTGCGAGCTCCAAAAGTCGAACCACCTCGTTTGGCGTCTAGTACTCAACTCTAACTTTCTTCAGATTCTCACACAAACCTCCGCGCGCTTCCGGTGCGTGACGTCACCCGCACCCTGTCACCCCATTCCGTCATCTCGGGCTATTGTGACATCTGAGTGACACCTCCATCCGCCCGCGCGCGCCCGCGTTAACACCTGCCTCAATGTTGCACCTAACTAACCCATGTGCTGAGCCGAAAGGTTCTCAGCCTAACTAAACTCAAAGGCATAAACCGACATCCCTCGGGCATTACGTTACACCAATACAAATTATTATAACGTACATATTGCAATTTAACACAGAACATATAACCTACACACGAATGGTATAATACACCATAGTATATAACAGTATATCATGTCTCTTAACACCTCCTTACCAATTATTCTTGTGTTTTAAACCCAGCATCCATTTCTCCTATTATACTAAGAAGTTAAATCAAAAATTTATTTCTTCATAATTCAATAATGATGATGACTTTGTCCCTTAGCTAAAATCATCACTACACACAATAAAAAAATTTATTCGGCTAAATCACCAACCGTCTCTCGACTTCTGCCACCCTTTTCCTACACATCGCTATATTCATATATTCATAAGAAAACCTCAAATCTATCACGCGGCGCATGTATCATAATACATAAACACACACACACTAATAATTACATATACGACCACACACAACAATACAAAAATATAATCCACACACACACTCACACTCACACAAAAAAAGACTTACACAATTCTAACATAAAAATTCTTTTGACTCTATCTTCTCGATTTTTTCGATTTCTCCAAAATCTTCTTTTTCCGGCCTGATGATTGCTGTGTTAAAACAGCATGAAACCAGTGATGGCACATAGGCATCCATGCTATTATATATATATATATATATATATATATATATATATATATATATATATGTATATATATATTGAGTACTCTCCAAATTATACTGCATTTGGTCTGCCACAAATTCACCAAGTGAGATAGCGAAAATCATATACTGTTATAATATATATATATATATATATATATAAACACACACATATACATATATACACATACATATATACATGTATGTATACCTACACACACACACACACACACATATATATAGGATGTCTTCTCGGTTTCGAGTGTGACCCCCTATTGAATTTTGCGATTCCTTTCTCTATCGCCCAGTTACATAGCCAGGTATGAATACGTGAAGTAGACATATTCATACCGGTACGCAAAACGTTCATAATGTCCATATATAGATAACACAGGAATCCCGAAACACAAAAAACACTTACGACTTCTTAGTTCAGGTACGAAACTTTTTATTACCTTTGAGTTAAAAGGTTTTTCGACATAAAGAGAGAGGCACAATCTTTCTAAGCTGACTTTTCCATCTGCCACCCAACACGTGCGGCACCGAAAGTCAACCGTCTCCTTCCGAGCCAGGAACTCAACTAACTGACTTTTCTCAAATCTCAGCCCACGCTTCCGGTACGTGACGTCACTCACATCCCTGGTCACATCGTCTATCTGGGATTTTTATTGTGACATCTCTGAATGACACGTCCGCTCCGCACACGCGTTGACACCTGCGCTCATGTTGCACCTAACTTACCCATGCGCTAAGCGAAAGGTTTTCAGCCTAACTAAACCGAAAGGCAAGATATACAAAACGAAATCCCTCGGCCATTATATTACAGCCCCACATTTCTTTTCTTTTTTTTTTTTTGTTTATGCACCGGCAAATGACTTTTCAAACTTGCCATATCCAGCAAATTTTACCGCGGACTGGGCATTGTCGATCGCTTTGGCTCACATAAATGTCATTATGTGGAGCAGCGGGTTGGACATGTTTGTGCATATGGCTTTTAAGAATAGCAAGTGAGAGACAGACTTTCCCACATATTTCACAGTTGACGTGGTGACTTTGTGGATATGCTGCTGTCCTTGTTTACCCTTACGATCTGATCGTTTGTAAGCGGTATACTGAACACAGCTGATCTCAAATGCCCACGTAAATCAGATTGCACCACTGACTTCTACCCAGTGCCATTTTCCCATTGGTCCATCGATATACTGAATTGTCTGAGGAAATTTTTCAATGAGTCCTTACATCGTTTCTTTGGTTTTCATGCCTTTCTCTTCCCTTTACACATTTCACCGTAAAACGTTTACATTGGCAGGGGACTGTCATCTATTCGAACAATATGACCAGCCCAACGAAGACAACTCTTCACTACCATGGATTCAATGCTTGGTAGCCCAGCTTTTTCTAATATCTCTGTATCTGGAATATGGGATTGCCATCCAATACAAAGTATTTGTCGCAGGCATCATTGTTGGAAGTGTTCAAGAATCCTCACTTGGTGCTTATACAGCATCCACATTTCACTTGCATGCAAGAGGGACGTCAAAACACATTCTTTATAGCCCATGACATTTGTTTCGAGTTTGATGCCAAGCTGGGACCAAACACGTTTTTCAAGAGCCTAAAAGGATCCTGAAGCTTTTTCAATGCGCAAAGAGATCTCGTTGTCAAAACCACAAGCGTGCTGCCGAGGTATACAAAATAGTGCACCACATCTAGCTTTTTTCTGTCAACGTATTGTGACGTGGTATACTACCGAGAGAGGGAAGGGGAGGTCAATTCCCCTACCCTTCTGTGTTTGAATCAACAGGCCCTAAGATTGACCGTTAAAGGGAGATATGAACGAGAGTCAATTCCTCGCACTCAGTGATCTGCAGCCTTTTGAACAAAGTAACGAATCCAGGTCACTCAGACATCCTGACCTGATTGGAATTGTGGGGGAAGGAAAAAGTTGAATGATTGGCCAGTTGACCGTTAGCGCCAAATGCCATCTTTTTCGTTAGAGAAAATTTGGAAAAGAAAGTTTAGTTCTGGACAGGCATTAACGAGAGATAGATGCCAATTTAGCCAAGCTCCGGTGAAAGTCTCCCGTAAAAAAGTACAACAGAATCTTTGGACAGAAGTCAGCAGAAAGGCGCTGATTCAGCCCATTCTGGGGATGTCACTCGCCTGTAAAAAGAAAGGAATATGAACATTTAAACCTCGTCAAAGATAAGTAAAACTTAAACTGTTTTTCCTTCTAC
Source organism: Sepioteuthis lessoniana (assembly GCA_963585895.1). Lineage (NCBI taxonomy): Eukaryota > Metazoa > Mollusca > Cephalopoda > Myopsida > Loliginidae > Sepioteuthis > Sepioteuthis lessoniana. Next base: position 100,518,556 of record OY757920.1, read on the forward strand.
CTTTCCAAAATATTGGAATTATATGTATTCAAAAAAGAAAGAGAAACTGAAAGTACCTTAACATTAAAATCCTCCAATGTGTTTGCTTCATCAATTTCATTTGAGTTAATTGCATTGACAAAAATAGATTTTGTTTCAGCCGAATGCCACTTCGATACATCAATCTGTTCGGGGCTTAGTAAAGTGGTATGCCTGGCTTTGGGGCGAATTTTGAGTACCAATTTGGCCTTTACGAGACAGTGGTCAGTCCAGCAATCAGCACCTCTCATGGTTCGAACTCTGTGAAGATCTTGGAAATCACGACGACGTACAGTGATATAATCTATCATATACCAGTGATTGGAACGTGGGTTTTGCCACGTACCCTTGTATCTCTTTTTCTGTCGAGACTGTTTCCAATCACAAGATCATGCTCGTTGCAAAACTATTGGAGCTGAAGATCATTGCTGTTTGCTTTACCTATTCTTTGTGAGGTCCAGGTAGCTCCAGGTTTGATAATCCTTCCCTACTCTAGCGTTCAAATCACCAAGAAGAATGATTTTATCAGCGTCAGGAATACTGAGAAACACTTGTCTTAGATCTGCATAGAAAGAAACTATGTCCGGTTAGGGGGATGTCATAGTTGGAGCATATACAGAAACGATAGTGACAAAACGCTGTTGTTGCAGAGGTAGACTTACAGAAATAATGCGTCCTGATTTACCAAAAAGAAGTTCCTGCAAGTTGGGGTTTTTTTACCAAAGACGTTTTAATGACAAAACTTACACCATGTTCCCTTGTTTCATCAACAGGCCTTCTCTTCCAAAAAAAATTACTAAAGGTTGTATCGGTGAGTCGACCATTATCAGCAAAACGTGTCTCAGGAAGATCAGCAATGTTAATGTCGTATAAAGTTCTCGGGATAACAAAGTAGTTCTACGATGTGGTTTTTGATCAACTAATTATCAAGTAAAGTTCGTACATTCCAGAATGCAATTTTCAGGCCAACGGAAGTGGAAAACCGATTTGAGTGTTTGCATTTTCTGCTGTTGTTGCTATTTTACACTTTACTTTGTTGCTACTAAACAAACATCCACCAGCCATGGCTACTGGCAAGATTTTGAGGTAAATCATTTTTTGAGATACCTTTTTTTAATCCCTGTACGAAACAAGCAGTGCTCTCAAAAAAAAGGGCTGCTTTGACACTCTTAACACCACCGAGGCATGCCTTTAACCTCGATTAGACATTTGAAATGATGTTAAAATAAGTTAAGAGTTATCACTGTGCTTAGTTTGGGCTACATACTCCCAGTCTGTCGGACCTTTATGCGTCGCCAAAACATGTCAACAATGATCTTGAAAAGGGGATACATTTGTATCAGAGGGATACATTGGATTATAAATCGAATTAAGACAGAATACACAAAACCTCAAGCGGTACATGTGCTTGAGTTTATTTATAGTGTGTTGAGCTTGCACCGCGTGCAATCCACTTTTCGAGTAATGTGCAGAATCTCCAATCACACATAAAATGAGGCAATCGGTCCACACCAATGTCTCAGGTTTTGTTTCACTGTTTTCACTCTCTTAGACGCGTCGCCGCCACTGTGGAAAATGTCTATATCTACCCCCAAATAGAGTACACTCGTGTACATCACTGTTCGGTGTCATATCAGACCTTTCTTTGTCCTTGATGTTTTGTTTTCACCACAGCTAAGAAGCCCTATCAGCCCCTAATATATATCAGAGTTGTCCTCCTAGTTGGACAACCTGTCAAAGAATACGAGGTCCAGACACTCCCAGGAATAACGATGCGCTAGATAGCCGTTGAGCAAAAAGCGCTTTCTCAGCCCTTTGAAAGGTCTTGTTTTTCGTCTTGCAGGGTGTCTAGCCACTCTTCTCACCAAAAAAACTCAGTCGGGTTACTGGTTTAGAAACATGTACACACACACACACACACACACACACATATATATATATGTATAACTTTGGTAAAACTCTTATTGCTACAGCTTCTAAGTTTTACAATGCCCCACTTCTCAATCCAATTCGACGTAATGCTGAGAAAATTCTTCGCAAAAATCAGAACGATTTTCGGAGAAATCGATCCGCAAATTCTCAGATTCTGACGATACGTCGAATCATCGAACGAGTGCGTGTAAATAATTTTGAGGCAACACTGTTGTTTGTAGATTTCTCTAATGCACTCGATTCCATACACAGAGGAAACAGAGAGCAAATGCTTTTAGCATATGGTCTCCACAAAGAAACTGTAACTGCAATAAGGACGCTCTACAAAAACATGAAAACAATGGTTCGCTAACCTGATGCTAACACCGATCTCTTTGACATTGTCTCTAGAGTCTTGCAAGAAGATATATTAGCACTATTTCTATTTATAATCTACCGAGATTATTATCCCAAGATCGTTTATAAATCTAATGAAAGAAAATAGTGCCACGCTAAAAAGAACCTAACAATATTCCGCAGAAACTATCATAGCTGCAGACTATGCAGATAATCTAGCGCTTCTCGCAAATACCGCTGCTCAAACCAAATGTCTTCTACATAGTTCGGAATAGGCAACAAGAAGTATTGGCCCATTCGTATTAAAGAAGACTGAGTATCTCAACATTAGATAGCACGACTGATAATAGTAGACTAGTTTGTGTACCTCGGTAGCAATATCTAATCAACTGAAACTGTAATATATTGACCTCCGACCTGGCCAAGCTGTCAAAATAAGAAATGCACCTGTGTAAATAACAGGTGCATCCGGTCGAAGATATCAGGGGTGACCTTGACTGTCGAGGGGTTGAACCGAGTACGAAATTGTGACGCTCGCAGGAAGAAGAGTGGACGTCAAATTATTACATAACCCCGGCGACAGGAAGTTCAGATCAGTTGGAGAGAAGATGCTGGAATGGGGATCATGTCCCAGAGAGGCTGGGTCCCCAGGCCCCCGGTTGAGCAGCGCAAGAGAACGGGAAAGAAACGCTGTTATGGCCATAAGAGTGGGGGTCAATATGTTGCAGTTCTGTTCGGTCTCCAACTCACCTCTCACACAGTAAAACCTTTAGTAACCCTTTCGAACCCTTTCAAATAAAGTGAGAGGTATATTTTCTAAAGAAGTGTCTTCGCTCGTCCTTATTGTGTTGAATATGTTTCTGCATGTATATATGTATGTATAGTGGTCATGGCTATCCAACAAAACAAAGATTAATATATGCATAAGAATGGCATAGACTGCTATCGACAGCTTATCAACAATTTGGAAATCTTATTTCTGTTACGGGGGGTGTCCTCGTGGTGTAATGGTTAAAGCGATGGACTGCGAAATCGTAGTATGCGAGTTCGTACTCCTGTCGCGCTATTACGTTCACTTTCGGGCAAATACCCTTGGGAAAGGTATGAACCCCCTTATCCTCCCAGCTATGGGTTAAATAGCACCACAACTGTTCTTCTAGGAGAATAGCTTTGGCATTAGATAACCTACAAAGGTTGATATACCATTAAACAAAGAAACCATGGATAGGGCTACTTAGTAAATAAACTAAATGACCAGTCAGCTCACACACAGACAAAATAAATCACAAATTTCTGACTGCGCAACAGCCATACTTTGACGTTCATGCTGGATTGTCAGAAAATTTTGGTAAAGGATTTTTGAAGTAGTAAGTGGATGCCTTTGGGTGGTCAATAATTTCTTCTTTTTTAATTCATTCTCATCTTAATTGACCTGATAACTTTTCTGTGTCTTCTTGTACATAGTGTTGTTCTCAAAACAATTGAGAATCTGAGAAATCTAATATAGTTGATTTGACACAGGACATATGAAGTTTATCTAAGTTAGTATCTGAAAACCTTGAATAGAAAATAATTTCTGTTATTTCTTTACGTTATCGGTAAACGTAAAACTTAATGAGATACAAAAGATGGGAGACACTGATATGAAGGAGCTTTCAAAGTTGGAGGTGTCACGATAAAAGTTGAAAAAAAGAAAATAGAAAAAACTATGTGAAGAAAAAAATGGAAGATTAAACTTGTGTTGTTGATGAATATTTTCTTTAAAATGTTATTTTATCAATAAATTGTGTCATTTTGCTTTTAGAATAAGATTATCGTTTTGTTTTGTTTTTTGCTTTGTTTTTTATTTTTTGGGGGGGTCCTTCATATTTGTAAGTGTAAAGAATATGAAAATAGTGATAATGGCTGAGTTACAGAGGACATTTAAGAAGTTTTATTCTTTTTGAATGGCTCACTATTCTTTTTTTTTAATGGACATGTCCTCATCGCCCTTTTCTTTCATTTGCAACCCAAAAAAGTAATTACTCCTTCCAAAACTATTTTTACACATTACAAAAAGGTTGAATCCAAACATTAAGCTTGATTTCAATTACCATAACCCAAGGGACTAAACTTGAGCTTGATAAAATTATAAAACGCCAAGTAAAATTTAGCAGCTCTGGGTGTTTTTGCCGAGGTCGAGAAGGTAGCAAACAACACCGAACTGTGAGATGCAGAGCTCGCCTGATACTCTCCGAGTGCTACTCGCCAGATTTACCAGATAAGAGCGTGGCCTCAAAATCCATAGTTTTAGGCCCACTTGACGTTCCTTGATGTTATTGCAACGATCTAGTTACACTAATTAACTGTAGCTTCACCTTTCACACAACAACAAATGCTTTTTTGGTTGCTTTCGCAGGTGGCGTTATGGTCCAGTTCGAACTCGTAAATTATAAATTCCAGAATGGAAATTTACTAAGCTTTTTTTGCTTAGATGTGGCACAAGGCCATATGAAAGGGGGCACCCAATGAGACTCGAACTCACTCGTGTAGGTTTGCTAGCCGAGCTAACCACCAGAGGCGCCCTTCCAGAATGAGACTACGTTCCACATTCATCTGTGTAGCTGTCTCATCTCACTCAAACTGACACAATGCACTACGTGTCAGCACACCAACTATTGCCATACTACCCAGCACAGATCGAATTGCTTTTGTCACGTGATACAGGTACCACTAACTAGCATACGCAGAAGCTCTCCGTAGATTTATTATAAACACTGAATTGTTTAAATAAAAAAAAAGAGAGACAGAGAGAGAGAGAGAGAGGCAAAACACTTTTGATACACCCGAATATTTTGTTATTAACTATTTTACTTACTTGTAGAGTTCTCGCTTTTCATGATTTTAACGAGATTTAGAATCTTCTCTGCTTCCCACGAGAATATCGTTTGGTGAGTTACCATCTCATGTGTTGTGATTTTGAAATTCTTAATCGAAAGTATTCCCTTCGCTCCAGTATAGAACCATTCTGCCAAATTCCATTATTACTGATGTTAAAGTAGAACTCATCAATTTCCCACCCGGAATCATTGCCAATTCAAGAATAAAGCACGAAATCGTTAATACAAAGAAAAGATTATCTACAGATTTAATTCTTTAAAATTCTTATGACGAATTCACCATCATCATAAAAAGACATTTTTTCACTGCAAAAGAAAACAAAATACAACTTTAGTTTATTCATTTTATCATTTATTACTTCAAGGCACTTGCTCCATTTCTACATTTTCTTGTTTTTGTCATTTATTGTGCCAATCAGTTGGCTAAACAAACAGACCTTTGTTAGCCCTCCAGTTTAGCTATATTCAACCTTTCACAAATAAAAACCAAGCGCTCGTGTCTACGAATCAGTCCTTGCGTAGGGTTTGTTGTTCGGTACTTTAGCTGCTCAGGTGGACCGGTCAGACCATACGCCGGGTTACCAAATTGATCGTACAGCCATTGCCACTGCTGTACCTCAATGGGACACTGAAGTGGGATTTGTTACCAGGCTTAATATGGAGAAGGGCGATATCAAGAACGAAATGTAAGCGCATTGTGGCTAGTCACGTAAAATGTATCAGACGGTGTAACCAATAAAGGGAATTTTCATTTATTTATTTATTGTTACCTTCTGAGACAAATAGCGCAACGCGACATATACTTTGCTTCAGTTAAACAGACAATAAAATCAGATTTAAAACTTCACGTTATCTCCTCCAGATTGGCACAAGGTCTATATGGTAAAAGCATTGTTTAAAGTGTATCTACTTACCGTGTGACCATAAGTTCAATCACTGTGCCTAAATATAAATTTGATTTAGTGAAAGAGACATGCAATTGATTTATTTCAATATTTAAGGCTATCTTATGCCTAAAAGTTTAGGAATTGTGTTCATTGTACATTTATATTTACTTTTTTGCACACAGTTATATGATATCAAGTATTCCTATCTAATACAAATAATTTACACAAAATTTTTATTGTTTAAAATATTCCTATCCAATACTAATTTAGAGACTATTATGATTTAATCATCATTTGTTTGCACCAAGTTAAATGGTTTCAAATTACTAATAATAATTCTTAGTAAACAATTACAGTTTTGAGTAACTGTTCTTAAAAAAAAATTTCATACAATTAAATTGCTTCAAGTTTTTCTACCTAACATTAATAATTCTATTTAATAATTTTTTTTGCCTACAATTAGATGGTTTCAAATATTACTATTCATTTTCAAAACAAATCTATTTTACCCATAAATGATACCCTATCAGTTACTCTCACTTCGGTTCATAGTTAACCTGGGAGCAATGGCAATGTACGAGTACTTTATCCTGGAAGCATTGGCAATGTACGAGTACTTTAACCTGGAAGCATTGGCAATGTACGAGTACTTTAACCTGGAAGCATTGGCAATGAACGAGTACTTTAACCTCGGAGCAACGGCAATGTACGAGTACTTTAACCTGGGAGCAATGGCAATGAACGAGTACTTTACTCTCCCAATATCATCATTACTGAAACGGGGTAGTTTCATGACACACTTTTTGGATAGAGCTGATACTTCTACAGAGTGAGATATAGAAAATTATCCCCCAAAGAGGGGCAAGACCCTCCCCTCAAAGAACAAAGGTGGCCTGGGTATGATACTAAACTGCATCTGAGGGTGAGACTAGTTCTAGAGATTTAAGAAATGAGGAGCTTGCTTTCTTTTAACCCAGACACAGAGTCGTAATACCTGTGAGGGTCCAATTTATAAATCAAGTAGATCTATTTGAAAAATATTTCTATTCAATATAACCATTTGCAAAAAAAACCTTTTTAGAAACAACTACACAAAAAATGTAAATATGAGCATACACTGAACGAGATTCCTCAACTTCTAAACATAAAAACCTTAGAGAGGTTGACATGTCGTTAAAATCAATCCACCAAATGTTACTTACAACGACAGACAGGAATAAGTCCGGATGGTGCAACGGACGAAATGTTGTAAATGTAATAACAATAAAAACAAGGACAATACTCGGAGTACATCAATGTATAATAGTTTATTTTAATGTAACCAATATCGATTTCTGCCGACCAAATACACTGGGGAAAATATTTGCTCCGTTTATATAATGTTGCCTGATATTTCGACATGGGTCATTTTTGCGAAGTAAATTATGACTAATTTGCTGTACCGTTTTCAGACTCTAAGACTTATGTGTAATCAAGTCTATCAATTATCTTTTAAGACCCACTCACCTCAAGCACATACGATCATCACCAATCCCTGCACCTGACAATTAACAATGTTTACAAGTTTTGCAATCGTTCGATGACTTTTAACAATGTCTACCAACAACAGAGCAATTTGTTTCGTTCGTAACTTTGTTTTGTGGCTATCGATTAGGCCTTTGTTCGTCAGTTCGATCTTGTCTGTGAGAAATCAAATCAGGAACGGCTCGTCAAAAATACACCATTAACATCAAGAAGATGGGGGGAAGCTGGGTATTTATAGGAAGGAGTTGGAGAGATTGCTCATTAAAATCTTTTGTTCCAACAAAATATTCTAAAAGAAAACCAGGCACTTGATTCCGCCGACACTAAAAACATACTCCGCCTACAAATTGTTCAACAAAGTTTCTTTTCGCCCGAGATAGCCATTGCCAACTTTATCACTCTCTCTCTATATATATGTATATATATACTGCTTTAAATATTTTCAAAAGATCATCCTTAACTTACTGCCCGATTTTCATTGTCACATATCAATTACAGCACTAGGTGAGTAAAAGGTTTTGCAATATTTTGGTGGTACGTAAGGCACAATTCGGCCGCTTCAGATGCTTTTGCTGAGGTCGTGCAGGTGACAAACCACAATGGACTCTGAGATCCCGAGCTCACCTGATTATCTCTCCAGTTGCTCCTCACTGGATTTGCCTCTATGGATTGGAACACGACCTCGGAATCCACAGTTTTAGGCTTACCTGACCTTCCCTGAACGTCGACGTTATTGCAACCCGAGCGAAATTTCTTCCAATATCTGGTTACAATACTGTATTTGACTGCGGCTTCACTTTTTGCATAAAAAATGTTTTTGGTTGCTTCCGCTACATTAGGACCCAGTTCGAATTCGTAAGTTTCCTAAGTAGCCTACGTTACACGTTCGTTTGTGCGGTTTTAAAATCATTCACGGAGTGAATCAATGCACATGTCAGCGCACCAAGTACCACGATACAACTCAACCACAACGAGTACCTACCACGACATGAACTGCTTCGGTCACTTGATATAGGTGCCGCATACTAGCACGTAACAAAATATTGCAAAACTTTTGACTCACCCTAGGATTTATCTGTAGCTGGGGAGTGGAAGAACAGATTTATTCATGCCTTTCCAAGAGAATTAGCGCAAAAAGTTGGTATATATATATATATTAATATATATCCAATTGCATTGTTATTCATATTTACCAACCCCTCCGCTCGGGCAGGATATGACACAATGTCAATTTTTACGAAGAGTTGAACAGGTTTGAATTCAGAGTTTTCCTTCTCCTAGACTAGTTGCTTCACCAAGGCTGAAGAACTCAGTCTGCCCTACTATGTACCCATAGCTGGAGGGAGAATAGTTGGATTCATACCTTTCCCAAGGGTATTAGTGCTATGTGAAATGCAGTTAGCTTGGTCCAGGATTAGAACTCGTGTCGCCGTGTCTATTTACTACGACGATAACCATTACACCACGGACACCTCCGCAATTGCTGAGGTCGTGCAGGTGACAATTGCCCTGTTATTTATCCATCCCCATGAATTTATTTGCAATATAGTAAAAGCAGTTATATTCTTTTTTTCTTGTCTCTCAATCTGTCTCGCTCAATCTCATGAAAATTTTGTTTATTACTGTTCTTCTAATTGAGTCTTAAGCCTAATGAAGCTTGAATTCGTCAATGAACATGTGCCCAGCTGCATAAATCTCGAAATAATTGGGAACTAATTTCTTCCTAATTAAAGAAACTGTTAACCGAATAAATTATAAGTAGAAATGCTAATTTTCTGTTGTTATACTCCCCCCTCCAAAGCCTGACTTCCTCTCTAATCAATCTATATAATGAAGAATGTCGCTTTTTTTCTCTCTCTCTTTGTCCATAATTTCTGCGAGAATGAGAGTGTATCATCTGTGTGTCCTGTTGATCATCTAAGTGTCGCTTGCCGGCACTTTTCTCGAGGCTGCAGTTTCAAAAGAATGTCAAAAACCACTTTGCTATTACTACCAAATTTACTCTGGTTCGAGGTGGGGGTACCTCTTTGGGTCACGCCTGTGAGCCAAATAGATCTGTTTAAAATTATTTATATTAGATAAGAATACTTGATATATAACTAAATTATTTGTATTAATAATAGTTACTTGAAGCTGTAATTGTTTACTAAGGAATATTATCATTTACTTGAAACGATAACTGTGTGAAAATAAATGATTTTTAGTAAATAGAAATACTTACTTGAAACATTAAAATGGGGAAAAAATTATTCATATAAGATAGGAATACTTGAAACTATACAACTGTGTGCAAATTATTTGTATTAGATAAGAATACTTGATATCCTATAACTGTGTGAAAAACTTAATCAACTCCACAAAAAAAAGTAAACATAAACTTACAATGAATGTAATTCCCTAAGTAGTTTTATCCTTTTTTTTTTCCTCGCTTGAGTCAAATTTTTCCCTGTGGAGGAGGAGGAAGAGGAGGAGAATAAATACTCCTAACTGGAATTCAACTTGTTCTTTAGCTTTAACCGTTTAAATAGTCAGACAGTTTAGTGATACTGGTCGTAAGAACAGTAAATTTTTTCCCTTTACGTTTAACTGTCCCAAGTCATATTTTACTCATCGGGGCGGGGGTAATTAAAGAAAAGATAGGAAGTTGGATCTGTATACACTGAAATGTTTATAATTACGAGGATCATTAAATAGGTTTCCAGACTTTTTTCATACTGGCACTTTTATTGATAGTACACACATGAAACTCTAGTCCCCTTCGAAGTAATCTCCTGATGCTCGATTCATGCAAGATGGTCCAAAAGCAGTCTGAAGCATTCCATACGTTTTTGTGGTATTTTTTCCAAGTTTAAAACAGAATTTTATTGCATATCGTTCTTCTAAAGTGTCCTCACGTCCAGATTGCATTTTTGAAATTTACCAGCTGTGACAATCAGGCTTTAGTAGGGTGTATTCCAATTGCTGCTGTAGCTGTTCATTTGGTCCTGAAATCATAAAAATTGCTCAGTTATCTCATAAGATGTATAGCAATAACATAGTGAATTCTCAAGAGTTTACGACAATTTTAAATGCCTGTACAAAATAGTCTGGAAACTTATTGAAGGCACCACGTATATTGTAAAAAAATTCATATAAGGATTAAAATAATTATCTATGTATTTGTTTTGGGTTTTTTGGTGGATTTTTTTTGGGGGGGGGGGTTGTTTTTTGGTGGGGGAGTCTTATTCAGTACTTATTTTTGAGGAAGTATTCATCACATCATTCATCTTGTCATACCATCAGCATGGATATCCCTGACCCTCTCTCGCCACTTCTCCCTATCGTTCATCGCATCCGCCAGGTCCTCAGGGCTACACCCCGTATCCTTCGAAATAACTAAGTATATTTTGCAGTTTTTAAATAACCGTGGTCTACCAGTTGGTTGGGGCTGTAGACTACACCGACTGCATCTCAGCAGAGAGGAAGCTCCCCACTCCCGCAATGAGTGTCCTGGTTATGACACCAAATCATCTAATGGTGAGGCTCCAGTCCTATAACTTTGGAGATTTCAGAGTTATTTCATTGCCATTGCTCCCAAGTCCACTGATTCGGAGTGATAGTACTGTTAGGATCCCATCTATCGGTTAAATAGAAGTATTTTCCATATTTACCAACCCCTCCGCTCGGGCAGGATATGACACAAGGTCAATTTTAAGCGGAGTTTAACAGGTTTGAATTAAGAGTTTTCCTTCTCCTAGACTAGTTGCCTCACCAAGGCTGAAGAACCTTGTTTTCCCCTACTATTTACCCATTGCTAGAGTGAGAATAATTGGATTCATACCTTCCCAAGGGTATTAGTGCTATGTGAAATGCAATCAGTCTCGTTCAGGATTTGAACTCGTGTCGCCGTGTCTATTTCCTACCACGGGCACCAAATAGAAGTATTTACTCATTTACTATACTTGAAACCATTTAACCGAGTGCAAATGAATAAATAATGTTCAATAGAATCATTAATGTTAAATAGCAATATTTGACAGCATTTAGTCTCTTGTGTATGACATTAAAATGCGTCTAATGATGACGCTCCAGTCTTGGAATTTAGGGAGTTTAGACTTCATTACTCTTACTGTCCACTCTGACCTGTTAGGATCTCCTCTAGGAGTCAAATAGAACCATTCTATATTTTACTAGGAAATATAAATATCAAATAGAATTATTAGTTTTAAATAGCAGTACTTGAAACCATTTAACTGTGTGTCAGCAAATTATCAATGCTGAATAGAATTATCAGTGTTAAATCGCAGTACATGAAACCATTTAACTGTGTGCAAGCAAATGAGCTCTAACTCATTTTTTAAAAAGTTACCTGCAAACTATATAACAGTATTTGGGATTAAATGACCCTCAAGGGTTGACATGCGATAAAATACAACCAAACTAATTAACCATGGCATTTTTGCAGAGGTAGTGACACTTTCAGCCTTAAGTGAAGGACTAATCCCTAAATAAATCATTCTATCATCTTCACGTTAACTTCACTAGATTTTACATACAATAAAATGCTAATGAGCACTTTGAAGAATTTAGTCAATGAGGTAATATTTACAAATGAAGAGTACTTCAAGCCGATTTTCTTATATTTAAAGGAGCATCAGCTTAAGTACAACGAATGTAAATTTGTTTTGCATACCATTTGTTATGAGTTCGTTCTTCACCAGGGCCTTGTTGGATTTTACTTATCATTAACTAGACTATACCACTAAAAAAGTTTAAGTACACCATAGTGGACCATGTGATAAATAAAGTATATGTTCAATTTCCAAGATTTTTGTTAAATTTATGTCTGTATGAAACTATTCTTGAAAAAAAATGTATATTAGCTCGATGTAACAAAAACTAATAGAAATTACTTAGGAATTTTGGTGAGAAACTTCGTGTAGGACATTTCTTACTTGTTTTTCAATATATTGAAATATCTGAAATGTTGTATCTCATAAATTGTCTTCAAAATTATTAACTGTCAATTTTTTTTATTGCTTTCATTTGTAAATAGATGATTTAAAAATCTATTGGCATCCATAAGTTTTATCAAACATGGCAACTTTGTAAATCACATCGGGGAATTTTTTGGGAGGGGGATAATATTCTTCCTCAAAAAAGAGTTGCACAAAACTAATAAAGATTCATTTTGAAATTCTTGACACAGAAGTTCATTGCTTTGAAGTTTATTTCCATCTGAAGCTCCTTTCGTGTTTTTTTCTTTTAATATTAACATTAAATTGATTTGCAAAAAGGTTAAACTCAGCGTCTTTAGTTTTGGGTCATTGAATTCAAAGTTCAGTTCTTTTTCAAGTCATTTAACTCATCAACATTATATTTTAAGTTTTCTTTTGATTGGCTAATGTGAAGCAACAAAAAACACCCTCCGTCCTTAGTTTGATTTTTATAAATTTCTATTAGATAGGAATACTTGATATCATAATTGTGTGCAAAACTCTTCATCAACTACACAAAAAAGTGAATGTAAACGTTTAAGGAATGTAATTCCATAAGTAGTTTTTATCTCTTTTTTTTTTTCCACACACCTGAATCAATTTTTTCCTTGTGGAGGAGGGGGAAATAAATACTTCCAACTGGAGTTCAATTTTTCCTCAAACTTTAGCTGTCTTTACTTCGAGTGAGACAAAAGTTTTGTCACAAATATACAATTCATTAGTCAACTGATTTTCCCTCTGAAAAGTCGAATTAAGATTATTTACATGATTAGTAATATTTACGAGAAACCCAACAATACAAATTGAGTTTTTCTTCAGTTCGATAACAAATTTATCTTTCATTTCAAAAGGTTCAAACAATTTTGTGAGCCAATAGAAAAATTCAAAACATCCCCTTTCTGCTTAAGCAACGAACTGCACAATAATATATACCAGATGTCCACACACAGATTCAACTACTAAAATATCTTTAAGTTGTCAATGATTAAGTAATCGAGATTTTCTTAAATTCATGCTTGAACAGCAACACACATCAAGTTGACCAACATGGCACATAAAGTTTCCATATGTAATATGCACTGAAATGCAACTAAGTCATCAACTATTAATTTTAAAGAATTTAATTCTGCTTTTAATTTAGAAAAAAGTCATAGGACTAACCATTAAAAGAGCCTCGTTCGTTGATATATTGATGTAGCCAAGGAACCGGTCGTTGAAACAAGAAACTCAGCATTTGGTACGGTGGGAATTCTCAGCAGGGGAACTATTTCTGAGAAGGAGATATGTCTTCTTCCTCAATTGAATGTCTAGAGAGGAGACGCTGGGCAGTACTAGCAGAATCTGTGTCGTGGTCGTCGTACTGATTTACATGGAAACGGTGATGGTTGAACATTGACCAATAGAGAACGTGTGGTTCAGGCGAGACAGATATAGTCAGATTCGACAATCAGGACTTTTTTTTTTTTCGCTCACAATATACTTACGATCAAATCACGCAGAAGGCACCAATTCTTGTCAGATCACCGAAGTTAATCTGCGATGAATTTATTCAGTATTTAGATGGGTAAATACTTCGGAACAACAGTTACAATAAATAACCTGCCGACTGTGTTCCAGACTCAACGAAGCTTAGTAAATAACAAGTAACGTTAAAAGCACCGGGGTTAAACAACGATGAATCAGTTCAGAGCTTAGATGAGTGACTATTTAGTAACAGCAATTACTGTTAGCAAACTGAGGTCCCTCTACCAGATTAAGTAAAGTTTAGTAAATAGTTATTTGCTAAGCTTAGATGAGGTACAAGGCCAGAAGTATTTGGTGTCCAGTGAGAATCAAACACACTAACAATAGCTAATCTAGATTGCTAACGATTTCAACAAGTAAGATACTTAAGACTTTGCAAAAGGTTTGTTTGCTTTTTAGAAAAGCGTGTGTTTCTTTTAATGTTTTTGTGTACTTTCTGATATGTAAATTAATTATATCCAGAATTTTTAGTTGAGCAATGATGTCTAATGTTAAATTCTTAAAATGCAGAGAGGGATTCAGAAGAAATCAAACACGTTGGTCTTCCCTTTTTATGGGTGGTGGTGTTTTATTATGATTTTTTCTTTTTTGAGAGTTTTTCACTTCAGCGTTAGTCGATGGTTTCTCACTGGAGTTTGAGTGACAGCAAATCTTCTCAAGATATCAGAACACTTCTCAGTATTCTGGCAGATCTCAAAAATGCTGCGGTTTGGATGGTCCTCACTCGTCTTCTTATTTCCAAGTCCTCCAATCCTCGTATCCAAACCTTTGGTGACTGTACTGAGCACACCAATTACAATTGGTCACTTATCATTATATTACAAGTTGTTCACACTAACGTTAACTGATAGTCTTTCATTGGAGTTTGAGAGAGCAAGTCCCCTAAGGTTTGCTGGTCTCTTCTGAGAAATCATTCCGACTTCAACAATGCAGAAATCTGGATGGTCTTAATTCTTTCTTTGATTTCCAGTCCCCATTCTAAGCCTTTGGGGAACGTCCTAAGCACACCTACTACAATTGGTATCACCTTTACCTTCATATTTCACAACTTTTTCTCTTCTCTGGCTAAATTCAAGAGTCTGTCTGTCTGTCTTTATTTTCACTCTGTGGTCGGACGGAACAGCAAGATCCACAAGACAGTAATTTTTTTTTTCGTGTGAATTAACGCTAGACCTGGTCTTCTGCTTCTAAGTTCACCCCTTCCAAGTTTTAAACACCAGAATTAGCTGATGGTTTTTTGCTGGAGTCCAAGTGACAGCAAGTCTCCTCATGTCTCTAAGACTCTTCTCTGTATTTTAGCCGATTTTAACAATGCTGTAATTTGGATGCTCTATTCTTCCCCTCATTTCCAAGTTTCCCGTCCCCTTTACAAGTCTTTGGGGACCGTTGCAAGCGCACTAATTACAATGGGTATCACCGTTACTCTGAGATTCCACTGATTTTTTTTTTTACAAATGTAAAATTGGCGTAACGGACATTGCGACCAGAGTTTAAAATCTGGTCAAGCAAGTTTGCGTTTCATATCACGCTAAATCCCTTGGGAACGATATGAATCTTACTATTCTCCTTCCAGCTATGGGTAAATAGAAAATAAAGTAAGTAAAGTTGGCGACTGTAATCAAGGGCGACCAGAAGGCTCCCTTTTCAATAGCTACTACACTGAGGTTTAGGGGAGGGTGCCACTCCTTTCCCTGGATCGCTCCACTTTACCTTCGATACGTACCTTATATTGCTGAGGGTTAAGCAAGGAGGCATCAAGTACCATTTTAAAGTCTTTGGTATGACGCGACCTGGGATTGAACCCAGGTCTCCCGGACCAGTGGCGAATACTCTACCTACCAGTAACCTCGATATGACAACCGCTTGAGAAGAAGGAAAACCAGTTGTACTCTGCTTAAATGAAGACAAAAAAACTGATGTATTAATATTTTTAAAATACGTTCCACACGCTTAGACTTAGAAATATGATAAACTTTATTCAGCTATGTCTGTCAATGCTGTGTGTGTGTATATATGTGTGCGTGTTCACGAGCGCAAGTGCGCAAATAAAGCCAATTGCTCGCTCCTCACAATCGGCACAATGAACAGTTAATAATTGTAGGAAACAGAAATTAATCAATTTAAAATTTGAATCATTAATTCGTTATTATTTCGAGGAATTAACCAACTACACTAAATTTGTATCCGGATAAAATGTAATAAAATTAGAGAGAACAAAACTGAGAAAATCTACTTTTTTTATTGTCATTATCATGTTGGTACAATCACGAAATTCAAATTGATTTAACAGCATGGAAATTGCTTATCAGTCAGTTTATGCCAAAATTTAATTCATCTGTAAATGTTAAATAGTAATAACTACATTTTATATGTTCTACAGTTTTTGTTTTCCTTTTTAACTATAAACATTTGTTTGTACATTCCTATCTAATTCTAATAATTAATATTCAATTATAAAGTTTAAAGTAACTATTCCTATTCAATGGTCATTTTTTTACACAGTTGTATGGTTTCAAGTATTCGTATCTAATGCCACTAATTTTCAGGAAAATATTCGGTTTCAAGTAACAAATAATCCTTAGTCAAAATTTTTAGCTTCAAGTAATAATTCTTAATACAAATATTTTGCATACAATCAAATGGTTTCAAGTATTCCTATCTAACAATTATAATTCTATTTAATATTAATTTGTTTGTTGAGTTATTTAGTTTCACGTATATCTATCCAATATTAATAATTTTCAAACAAATCTATTTGGGACCCAAACAGGTATTAACACTCTGGGTCAGAGTGGACTTGGAAGTAATGAAAATAAAGGGGTACTCCACACTCCCCAGAACTGTAGAACTGGAGCCTCACCACAGTTAAATGTCATATCCAGAATACCCCTTAGGTGACGGATCTTACCCCTTTGCAGAGGATACGGTCGGCGTATTCTAAGTCCCACTGACAGGGTGGACGAAATTAAGTGTCACACAGGAAAGACTGACACCCCAGTTGGCTTAGGGCTGTAGAATACACCAACTGTATCTCTGCAAAGGGGTAAGACCCTTCCCCAACGAGTGTCCTGGATATGACATTAAACTATCTGATGGTGAGGCTTCCACCTTGGAGATTTGGAGAATATGGAGTATCTCTTCATTGTCATTGCTCCCAGATCCAGTCTGGCCCGGAGTGGTAGCATCTGACAGGGTCCTGTCAATGGGTCAAACAGAACAAACTGTGTGCAAACAAATGACTGTTACTTAATTGTAACTGTACTATATCAATACTTGAAACCATTTCAGTGTGCAAACAAATGACTGATGCTAAATTGTAACTGTACTATATCAATACTTGAAACCATTTCACTGTGTGCAAAAATGATCTCAGGTTTGTTTAAAAATTTTATCAAGAAAATGATTATAAATTATATGTATTTAATATATATGCATAAAGAGGTTTCAGCATGAAATAACCTACAAGGGTTGATATATCATAAAACCCAACCAAACCAGAAAGCCTGAAAGGGCCATATGTTGTAGGTTTGCCAAAACTTCTTTGAGATCATGTTTTATTTAGACTTAATTTTCACATTGTTTCTCTTAATGCTACGGTTTATTTTTTTCATGAATATGTTTCCTTATCTCTTGCAAAACTATTGGTTGAGCAATACTTCCTGTTCTTTACCGGGATCATCACGTTTTTATTATTTTTATTATTCCAGTCCGTGTACGTGATGGCATATTGATCACAGTTTTGATAATTAACACAAAGCCGAGATAGCTTTTTATTTCGTTACTCCCAAATTCTTTAGGGAAATCTTGCGGCTCGGAATGGTGGTGAATGTTATTAACTTTTCTAATTTTACAGTTGAATCTTCATTTAATTGGTTGAGTCTCTGATTATCGTAAAATTCATTAAGATTCTAGGGAGTCCTTTATCTCTTATTCAGCCGTGGTTTTGTTTTTATTTTTTATTACACTCCATTTGACAGTTCCTTAAGAGAAATTCTTTTTTTTTCCCATTGTTTGCTTGGTTTAGTAACGGTCAATTGAACACCTAAAAAAAGATTCATTGGTCTTGTAGACTTGCTGTCTGATTAGGAGAATTTTTTTTTGTTTTTTGTTTTGATTTGTTTTTGGTGGGGTTTTGTTGTTATTGTTTTTTTGTTTGTTTTTTTTTTTGTTTTGTTTTTTTTTTTTTTTTTTGGCTTTTTATTTGTTTGTTTTGTTTCTGTTTTTTTTTTTTTTGTTTTGTTTTGTTTTTTTAGACTTATCTAATTTGGGGTTCTTAATTTCAACTTCGGTATCATTACAGTTTCGGGAGGTGTTGTGCTTTCATCATAGCCCTATTTACAGCCCCAAGGAAAAAAATGCTGTCTAGTTCATTAAAGCTTTTTTTTTTTCATCTTCTAGACTTGTTGTCTAAGTAAGGGAATTTATTGTTTTCTTATTCTTCTTTGGGTTTCTTCCGACAAGGTGTCTATTTAATTTTCTATTTTTCTTTTGACTAATCTTACAATTAAATTTTGCTTCTAATTGTCACGTCACCAACTCAACTCATTCTACCATACTCCAGCAATGTAGAAAAAGAGCTTAAAAAGTAGTTCTCTTATTAGCTATAACCTTATGAATCTTTTATTTAACAAATACTTTTCTACAGTAAGAAAATCCTAATTGGGAAGAGTTTGTTTGTCATCAACAGCAAAACGTTTTCATGTAAAGCTACCAAATTTACAATGTATAATTATTGTACCCAGAGGAAGACGTTCATGTAACTTATTTTTCCTCCTGGGTAAATGTGACCTCCCATTGAGAAGGGTCCCTAACAACCAATAATCAGCGAGAAGTCTGATTGATACACTATGTAACTAATCGCACAGAATAAAAATTTTATAAACTTGAAAAGAAAAATATTCGATTATCTTACGAAAACAATTATTTAAATTTAATTAAGAATAACAATTTAAGTTCATAGGTTGTTCTTCGGTTTAGATATATAAAATTATTACATAACATTAGTTTGGAGGACCTACCGAGAGAGATGGATAATAGGGACGGATGGAGAGAAAGAAAGCCGGGAAAATCCATGCTGTCAGCACGACTTTACAATGATAATGATGACTTACTTGGGACAAATAGTTTTGAACAAAAATGCGTGCATTAATAACTATCTTGAGTTTCACGCACTAACGGGTTTTAAAAAGAAACCCGACAAATACGGGTACTTCAGCTAGTGGTAAAAGTATTTCATCTCAGAATTTGAAAATAACGTAAAAAAACGTATCAATCGATTATAGCAGAAAACCCAGTAATTTATATATTTGTAGAATATTCTCCAATTTATACGATGAAGCCATCTACAGAATACTTCTTAGTGTATTCTCTAATCACAGTTGCCCTGTATCACACGCAGATTATCAAAGACAACCTCTTTTTAAATGATTTATATCTGATGGTGGAGCTCTGTGAAATGTGGAGTACTTTTTGGTTGTCATTACTCCCAGGCCCACTCAGACCTATAGTGGTAGTAGTTGTTATGGTCCCATTATGGGTCTAATAGATCAGTTTAAAAATTATTCATATCCGATAGGATCGTATGCAAAAAAATTCTTTTGAAACAACTACACGACAAAGAATCAAAATTGGGCTGCACTGTCCGCGAGGCTTAAAATACGCTGACTGTATCCCCTGCAAAGATGTAACCCTCCCCCACAAAAAATGGGGGTGTCCTGGTATGACGTTAAACTGAATCTGGGGTTGAAGCTCCAGATCTGGGGAGTATGAAGTACCCTTTCATTGCTATGACTCCCAAGTCCACTCTGTTAGGGTCCCAACTGTGGGTTAAATAGATTTGTTTAAAAAATTTTATATCAGACAGAAATTTTACAGATAAATTATTAATTACAAAGGTTTAATTCATTAAAAAAAAGTACGATCGAACATTGATAATATAGTTATGATTACAATTAAGAATTTACAAATAAATAAAATTTTAATATAAAATAACCCATAGGTAGATTATATGTCATTAAATAGATAAAACAAAACTTACATTACTGTCCAAGTTATTAACAAGGAACGTCAATTGATCTAATGAAAGAAAATAGATTCAAACTAAAAATCGCAAGAAGCAGACTATATCTCACAGAAACTATCACGGATGCAAACAACGCAGATGATCTTGCACTTCCTGCAAATAAATCTACTGGAGTTGAATCTCTGCTGCAAAGCCTGGAACAGACAGCAAGAGACATCGGCCTCTTCATGAACTCAAACAAAATAGATTTCATTCATATTAAACAAGATACAACAGCTCAAAACTTAATAGCAAACCTCTGAAATTAGTAAACCAGTTGATATACCTCGGTAGCAAAAGGTAAAGCATGGACTGCAATCGACTGCTTATCGTTCATATGGAAATCTGATCTCTCTGATAAAATAAAACGAGAATTTTTCCAGGTTGTAGCCGTGTCAGTACTACTGTATAGTTGCATCATTTGGACTTTAACGAAACCTTAGGCGAAAAGAAAGACGGGAACTACACAAGGATGCAGCGTACTTTTTTGAACAAATCTTGAAAGCAGTACCCCATGAAACAATAGCTGTACGACTACCTACCACCCATCGCACAAAACATCCAAGCTAGACTAACAAAACATGCTGAGCACTGCTGGAGAAACAGAGACAATCTCAAAAGCAACACTCTCCGATGGTCTACAATACATGGGCACACCAGTGTTGGCCAACCAGCTTAGTGCTTCATCAGCTTGGTGCGGACATTGGATGCCATATAGAGAATTTACCAAGAGCGATGGCCGATAGGGATGGATGTCAAGAAAGAGTCAAAGGGATCCGTGCATATTGCACGACTTGATGATAATTCTGCGAGAGTCGAAGCCAAAACAAACATACATAACATTGGATAGTATGAGGCAGTTTATATACCAGCGTTTGTAATGAAGAGAATTTTTGAAATGTTGAACTTTTGTGTTTTTTTTTGGGGGGGGGGTAATTTCCTAACATTTTAAGTTTGGAAATCCTCTGCATTTTGAATTTTACTGAAATTAGATGTAAAATTTCTTCAGTCTTCATTTAATTATTGTTAAAATTTTCTCTCCACTGATTCTTTCATAATATTTCTACAGTTCTCTGTCTCTGCTTTTACGTCCTAAAAAGTTTAAGAAATTCTTTTAGGCAATCAATCATTGCAAAGGAGAAATATTGTTGTTAGAACACAATCCGATAATTGGGATCGAAACTGTATATCCTCTGTCAGCCAAGTGTCCTCGCTATAACATTAAACGGTAACTGGCGGTGAGATTCCAGTTCAAGAACTGTGGAGAGTTTGAAGTACCTCTTCATTTACATTACTCCTAGGTCCACTCTGACCCGGAGCGGTTGTATCTGTTAGGGTCCCATCAAAGAAATCTGTTTTGAAAATTATTAGCATCAAATAGTAATACTTGAAATTGTTTAAATGTGAAAAAAAAGAATTATCATTAAATGGAATTATTAATAATTGATAGGAATACGTGAAACCTTTATTTACTAATGATTATTATCATTAGTTACTTGAAACCATATAGTTACTTGCAAGTTATTGGTGCTAGATATAAATACTAGAAACCATATAGTTACTTGCAAGTTATTGGTGCTAGATATAAATTCTAGAAACCATATAACTGTAAAAAAAAAAAAAGATATTATTAAATAGGAATAGTTACTTTAAAACACAATTGTGTATAAATTATTAGTTTTAGATAAGAATACTCGATACCATATATAATTGTGTATAAATCATTAGTATTAGTTTAAGATACTTGAAACAATTCAAATGTGTGCAAATAAAGGATTATAGACAAAGAAAAGACTGTAATTAAAAAACACAAGTGAATCAATTTCGGCATTAGATAATCCTTATGGTATTGATATGCAATTAAATAAACCAAATCTTTCAAGCGATTTATTCCGAAGAAATTATTCATTCAGACGCAAACGGACATGTGTGAATCATGTTTTATTTTGATGAGAGACACGAAAGAAACGATTCTATTAGAAATGAGAATCGTAGATTTCTTCATTTGAGTTGAGAAATGACAGTTTATTCTAAGTTGAATTGAATTGTCTTTTCCGAACTGCAATATCCCTTTAATTACACATTATATGGTGTAAGGGTTAGCAAGCTAGATTAGGAAACTATTGTGAGTGAGTTCTTTTCTCATTGAGCGCCCCTACTTCTGGCCTTGAGCCACATCTAAACTTAGTAAATAATTCTTTCATTTAGGAAGATCAATTGGAATTTCCCGTTTACAAAAATTTTTCGACTTTACAATTTGTAAATTTTTGTTTGATAAACTTTCCAAAATGGAAAACAAGTAGAAACTAAAAACGTAATCATGTTGAATTAATTTTCAGAGTGAAATAAAACCTAAAACTAAATGGCGCTATTAAACATTTTAAAACGTACAGGTGAAATCATTCAGAGAAATTCCTTCCTGATAAAATGAAATACTTATAAATAACAGAATAAAAGAAAAGAATATTAGTTCCATGAGACGCTGCTTCCTCCGAGAAGGACATCGACACACGACTGACGAAGGCATGGACAGCTATCGATAGGCTCTCGATCATATGGAAGTCGGACCTAACAGATAAAATGAAACGCAGTTTCTTCCAGGCAGCGGTTGTGTCGATACTGCTATATGGATGCACCACATGGACGCTTACGAAGCGGCTGGAGAGGAGGCTGGACGGAAATTACACAAGAATGTTGAGAGCAGTATTAAACAAGTCCTGGCGACAACACCCCACGAGACTCCAACTATACGGACACTTGCCCCCCATCACAAAAACTATACAAGTTCGACGAACCAGACACGCAGGACACTGCTGGAGAAGCAAGGACGAGCTCATAAGCGATGTACTCCTGTGGACCCCCACTCATGGATGTGCAAGAGTGGGACGACCAGCACGAACTTACATACAGCAGCTATGTGAGGACGCGGGTTGTAATCCTGAAGACCTGCCGGAGGCGATGAATGATAGGGAGAAATGGCGAGAGACGGCCAGGGATATCCGCGCAGGCGGCGCGACATGATGATGATGATTAGTTCCATTATTTGATCGACCAGAAAACACACTGCCACATATAAGTAATTATAATTGTGAGATATTAATTTGCTAAGCTGATTGATAAATATTCGTTGTCAAGTTTCTATACACTCCCCCAGACAATAATCCAGTGGTTTTGTTCGTTAGTTGTTTGATTTGGGGGGGGGTTGGCCTAGTGGGTAGAGTGTTCACCAATAGTCCGGGAGACCGGGGTTCAATCCCAGGTCGAGTCATACCAAAGGCTTTAAAAATGGTACATGATACCTCCTTGCTTAACACTCAGCATTTTAAGGTACGTATCAAGGGTAAAGTGGAGCAATCCAGGAGAAGGAGTAGCGCCCTCCTCTATACCTCAGTGTAGTAGCTATTGAAAAGGGAGCCTTCGGGTCACCCTCGACTAAAGGTCGCCGACTTTACTTTTACTTTATTAATTATAAATAACAACAATATAATATGTTTTCAATTTTAGTGTTATTGCATTCTCTGATATCTGCTTATTAGGAAACAAAAAGTGCTGTTACATCTTGCTGGCACTTGCTCAAGGATAGGACTCAAAAACTATCGATCATCGTCCTTGTTTGTGTTACAAAAAAAAGAGGAAAACAAGTTATATATCGAAAAAATATCTTTCTACTTTTATTCAGAAGTTAATCCCTTTAGACTGACTCTAATGAAGGATTACTGGAATTCAATCGTCATTAAAGAATGCAAAAGAAATTATTTTGTCATTTAAATCCATAAATTTGCTATAAAAAACACGAAAGTAAAAGTTCGTTCACCGGATGGAGACACAGACTACTTCGACTTTGTAGTAGGTGTGCTGCAAGGAGACACATTAACCCCATACCTGTTTATCATCTACCTTGAATACGTGCTGAGAACGTCTATAGATTTAATGAAAGAAAACAGTTTCCAGCTGGCAAAGGAAAGAAGCTGTAGATAGCCCGCACAAACTATTACGGACGCGGACTACACCGATGACATAGCGCTTCAGGCAAATACACCCACCCAAGCCGAATCCCTGCAACATAGTCTGGAACGAGCAGCTGGTGGCAGAGGCCGCCATGTCAACGCAGACAAGACAGAATACATGTGCTTTACTCAAAAGGCGACCTCACTAAAGAGTGATTCTTTGAAACTAATGGACAAGTTCACCAACCTAGGAAACAGTGTCTCATCAACAGAGAATATATAATTTCTTCTAGGGAATGGATCTCCAATATCAATACAGCTAATAACGTCTTAGGAATTATATCTTGAAACGATGAGCATTTGCAATTTACACTTGAATCACACATTGTAGTGGGGTGTCCTCGTGGTGTAATGGTTAAAGCGATGGACTGCGGAATCGTACGTAAGCGAGTTCGTACTCCAGTCGCGCTATTACGTTCACTTTCGGACAAATACCCTTGGGAAAGGTATGAACCCCCTTATCCTCCCAGCTATGGGTTAAATAGTACCACTACTATTCTTCTAGGAGAATAGCTTTGACATTAAATAACCTACTAAAGGTTGATATGCCATTAAACAAAGAAACTAAACCACACATTGTATATTCCTATCAAATTTAAAACAAATTTAAGCAAAATAACTGAGCTGCCAACTTTATATGCTTGTATATCTCAGAACGCACTATACAACAAATATTGTTCGTTGGTTAGTTGATTTTATAACATATCAACTCGAATCGGTTTATTTAATTCCGAAGTCGGTTTTTATTTTATTTTGTTTTGTTGTTTTTTTTTATTTTGTTTTGTTTTGTTTTTTGTTTATTTTGGGTGGGGTGCTTATTTTGTTATGGGTTTTGTTTTTGTTTGGGGGGGGGATTTTGGTTTGTTTGTTTGTTGTTTTTTTTTTTCGTTTTTGTGTTTTGTTTTGTTTTGTTTTTTTATTTTGTTTAGAGGTCAACCTTGCAGGTCAACCTTGGTATTTATGGGAGTCAGAGATTAAATTATGAACTATACAAAAAATAAGTTCTCTGGAACTTTCCGCTTAAGTTGTGATCTTGTCATCGATGAAACGATCGTATCATCTTGTTGAACATCCTGTATAGGTTCTTTAGAAGAGCTCGTGGCATAACGGTTATTGTCGTAGGGAGTAAACTCGGCTATTCGTGTTCTAACCCTAAACGAGGCTGTTTGCATTTCACATAACGCTACAACCTCTGGGAAAGGTATGAATCCAACTATTCTACCTCCAACTGTGGGTATATAATAGGGCAGACTGAGCACTTTGATATTGGTATGGCAACTAGGAAAGGAGAAGGAAAACTTTGAACTGAAACTACAACTGGAGTGAGTTGATCTCCGGTAGGCAATTCCTGCACAAGACACCCTACATGAGTAGTGCTCTTTTGATCAAACCTGTTTATCGGATAAGGAAATCAGTCTATATACAAGGTGCATACGATAAGTTTCCAGACTATTTTGTACAGGCATTTAAAATTGTCGTAGACAATTGAAAATTCAGTATATTATTAGTATACATCATATGAGATGACTGACCACTTTTTTATGATTTCAGGTTCAAATGAACAGCTACAGCAGCAATTGAAACACACCCTACTAAAGCCTGATTGTCACAGCTGGTAAATTTCAAAAATGCAATCTGGACGCGAGGACACTTTAGAAAAACGATAGGCAATAAAATTCTGTTTTAAACTTGCAAATAATGCCACAGAAACGTATGGAATGCTTCAGACTGCTTTTGGACCATCTTGCATGAATCGAGCATCAGCTTTTGAGTGGCATGAGAGATTCAAGGAAGGCAGGAAGTCTGTGAGGGATGATGAGAGGTGTGGGAGGAGTAAGGAAGTCAATACACCAGACTTGATGGGCCAAAGGGTAAAGCTTAGGGTTAGGGTTACTGTGTTGAGGTTTTAAGGGAGTTCAGGAAGAGATTCCGTCGGAAGAGACCAGCACTTTTCAAATCGGGTCAGTGGCATTTCCACCAGGACAATGCACCAGTCCACAACTCCATCCTTGTCACAGACTATTTGAGCAAGATGGGCATCAACACAGTTCCTCAGCCACCCTATAGTCCAGAACTTGCTCCCTGTGACTTTTGGTTATTTCCAAAGCTCAGAGGCTGTCGTTATGAGACAATTGAGGAGATGAAAGAGGCTGTGACGAAGGTCATTGACACGCCCACGCAAGAGGACTTCCATGGGGCCTTCCAGAAGTTGTTGTAACGGTACAACAAGTGCATTGCAGCCAGAGGAGATTACTTCGAAGGGGACTAGAGTTTCATGTGTGTACTATCACTAAAAGTACTCATACAAAAAAGCCTGTGAAGTTATCGTATGCACCTCGTACTTTCTGTATTTATAATACTACTCTAGTTTTTCTTCTTTATTATTACTTCACATAACTAACAGAAATAATAAAAATGTGACATTCGTGTGCCATTAGTCTCCGCTAATATTTTCCTTTTCTTTACTTACTGGGATTTATCTATGTCTACGACAAGCTATTTATAAGCAAGTTTGAAAAAGAGAAATATTTGGAAGTGTTATCTTTTAACGCACTCGTATATGTTCCAAGAAAAGATTGAGTTTATTTATCGACCCCAGACATTTCCTTACTGCTTATTTTTGCCAAATTTGGTTAAAATATCTCAAATGTTATTGACGGTATACGCCGCCGCCGCCCCCCCCCCCCCACTTCTAAGTTTTACATTCAACATTGACTAATGTCAATGCATTGATTAAAAACCTGCAGCATCTCATCTATAATCCTAACGGCAATGATATTGCAATATTTCTCATTAAGTTAATTTTTTCCCAAGCAGACAGGGGAAAAAATACCGATGTGTTGTCTATCGATCAAATTCGATTGAAAATATTTTTCTTTGACTTTTTAGTTAATGTTTATCAGAAGTTGGAATTTTTACGCTAGAGTGAATATGTTAGCACCAATGAACGCATCTTTCCATCAACGCATCAAATACAAGAACACATTTTTCCATGTGTCTTTCGTAAACTTTCTTTTTTTAATCTAAATAGTCTCTTGTTATTTTTAATTATACCAACATAAAACAATACAGTGTTTGGGGACTGTTATATGCAGCAGTTAAACTAGGCATAATATCCAGCAACATATGTACACACAATTCAGATAGATAGATAGATTGATAGATAGATAGATTAAAAAGTTCATAGGCTGACCAAGATACTCACATGGAATGTGACCAAATGAGGTTTATTTTTCAAGATAGATCCCCTTGAGGCCAACACATTTCTTCCATCAGTGTTACTGTGCTTGGATCCCAGTGACCAAAAAGTCGACAACTGATATGACCTCATCATATGAACTTTTCAGCCGACCCTAGTAAATACAAAATGTATATATACAAATATACACATAATATATATTTATATATGTATATATATATACGTACAAAAATACACATTATATATATATATATGTGTGTGTGTGTGTGTGCAAATATACAATTAATATATATATATATATATATATATATATATATATATACTATTTCTTTAACACACACACACACACATTTTGTTCGTAAGAGAGAGAGAGAGAGAGAGAGAGAGAGAAATTGAAAAACAAGGTAATCCAAAGAGAAAATTTATGGTAAAAGAAAGTCAACGTTATAACATTTCGGTTCTAATGAATCATCATCAGAACTTAGAAAGGATAATACCGAGTGACGTTAGATCACCGATGGATATTTAATGAAATACAAAACAAGGGGGAAATTATACGTACCGAGATAGGGGTGTGTACTTGGTCGGCTAACTTACCTACTTCCATATATATATATATATATAGTTGTAATATAATTGCGGAGGGATTTTTTTATATTATCATTTTTCATTTTATATATCTTGCCTTTCGGTTTAGTTAGGCTGAGAACCTTTCGCTTAGTGCATGGGTTAGTTAGTGCATGGGTTAGTTGAGTGCAGGTGTTCACGCGCGCGCAGGGTGGATGTGACAATCAGAGATGTCACAATAAAAACCCAAGATAGGAAATTGGGACCGGGGACGTGAATGACGTCATGCCCGGAAGCGGGGCTGAGGATTTGGGGAATTTGAAAAAAACAATTGTTGAGATTTGGGCTTGGACGAAGAAAGTCGATTTTCGGAGCTCGCCGAGGCCAGACCTGTAGTTTGCGGCGGGTGTGCCGCACGTGGTGGGGCCAGATGGAAAAGTCAGTATAGAAAGAAATTGGGTCTCTCTCTCCTCATGTCGAAAAACCTTAAGCCCAGAAAGGTAATAAAAAGTTTCGTACCGGAACCAATTTCGTGTTTTTCGGATTCCTATATGTTTATGAACATTTTATGAACATTTTATGTCTATTTCACGTATTCATATCTTGGTCGATTTCGTAGACCAATAGTATATAACATAGTTAGCCGACCGTAGTCAAGGGCGACCCAAAGGTTCCCTTTTCAATAGCTACAGCACCGAGGAGTAGGGGAGGGCGCTACTCCTTGATCTAGATTGTTCCACTTACATTTGTAAGTGTACCCTTTAATGCTCAGTGTTAAGCAAGGAGGCATTAATTTTTTAGTCTTTGGTATGACTCGACCTTGGATTGAACCCAGGTCTTCCGGACTATCGGCGAACACTCTAACCATTGTTAATACTTGATGGAGTCAAACGTTTTACAATATTTTGGTACGTGCTAGTTTACAGCGCTTATATCACGTGAACAAAGCAGTTCAAGCCGTGTTAGGAACTCGCTCCACTTGATAGTATCACGGTAGTTGATATACTGACACGTTGTACGTTGCTTCACTCCGTGTGTGACTTTTAAGCCACACAGATGAACGTGCAACGTAATCTAATTCAGGAACTTATGCTTTATGGGTTCAAATTGAACTATTATGTCTGTAATATAATGGCGGAGGGATTTCGTTTTATATATCTTGCCTTTCGGTTTATTTAGGTTGAAAACCTTTCACTTAGCATATGGGTTAGTTAGGTGCAAACATGGGCGCAGATGTTCACGCGCGTGCAGGGAGGATGCGGCATTCACAGATGTCAAAATAAAATTCCAAGATAGGAAATAGGACTAGGGAGGGGAATGACGTCATGCCTGGGAGCGTGGGCTGAGGATTTGGGGATTTGAGAAAAAGCAGTGAGTTGAGTTCCTGCCTCCGAACGGGAAGGTCGAGACTCAGACGAATTTGTGCGCTACGGGCGCCGCACGTTGGTTGGGCTAAGAGCTGACTATGTAAAAGCAGTCAGCACAGAAAGATTGTGTGTCTCTCTCTCCTCATATCGAATAACCTTTAACTCAAAGGTAACAAAGTTTCGTACCGAACCAATTTCGTGAGTTTCGTGTTTTTAGATTCCCTATGTCTATTTCACACATCCGTATATTATGGGTATGTTATATGTCGTATCAGCAATCAAAAACGTTTGTTGGGCGAAAGGTGAAGGCGCAGTTGCTCCCAGCACAGTAAACAGATGGTTCAAGAAATTTCACTCGGGTTGCAAGAACCTCGATGATCAAGCAAGATCAGATAGACCCAAATCCGAGGATTCAGAGGTCGTACTTCAAGCCATGGAGGTAGATCCAGTAAGAAGTATTTTCAGAGTATCAGGCGAGCTCGGCATCTCATAGGACAGTGCTGTTTGGCATCTTCATGACCCTGGCAAAAGTATTCTGAGCTATTGTAAAACTTTTGACTCACTCTAGTAAATACATAGAAATATATATATATATATATATATATATATATAAATATATAAGGATATACACATTATATGTATATGTACATACAAATATACACATATATACATTCAAATATACACTATATATATATATATACACACACAAAGAAACATAATACATATATACATACAAATACACACACACGTATATACATACATGCCCACTAATATACACATAATATATATACACGCATATATATATATATATATATATATATATATATATATATATATATATATATATATGCATTCAATTATACAAACTTATCTATCTAAAGACAGATAAGTATCACTCACTGTTCATTTATCTCAAAAATACTCTCTATCTCACTATCATAAATCTCAAAAAATCTAATTAAAATTTGTTCTAGAAAGGTTTGCTTCGGGGTAACTCAAAATTAGCATTTTTCTTCTTTCGTCAATTTATTTTATCTTACTTTTTTCTGTAGTGAAATTGGAATTAATAAGTTACACCTAAGCGGAACGAATGAACGCCGACGTCTCTTAAAAAATATTACTATTAATAAAAATAAATAAATAACTGGGTACGAATTTATTTTCAGATCTTGTTTTCTTCAAGGAAAAATATTTTTCCCCCGAAATGAAAATCAATGAATGGGAGGTAAATAATGAATCATGTTTAACGGGAGAATCGGAAATTGGGCAGATATTCAATCTTCCCTCAGTTTTTCATCGATCAACAGTAGTAACAACAGGCTTGCTTCAACTTTCGTACTTGAAAAAGGGAAATAATGCCGCAGAAGAGGGGAAATTCAAAGGGAACTAACTCTTCTTTATGCACCGCTTTAAGCCGTTAGATTAACAAGACAGGCGGTGTTTAACGTCAATAATACTGAAGACAATACCTGAACACTGATGTCCAATTATGTTAATTTGTCTGGTATTAAGAAATGTAAAAAAATTGTTTTAACCTTTGTTCTTCGTTAGTGGAACCGTTTATCTTTCTGCGTTGGTTCTACTGTAGGGATACAATAAATAATAATTGCTCTTAGAGAATTGGTAAGTCCGTTTGAAGCCATGTAGGGTGTCAAATAACAATTCTAGAAACCCCTTCTAGACTTCTTTTTGTCTCTGTTCTTTGAACAGTAGAGACCTTGTCTCTGACCCTCCAAGAGAATACTAAAGCCCCATACATTACCTACACTTATCAAGTAAACCTTTTTCCATTTTATACCCCTTCGACATACTGCTTGTTTATGGAACAATAGGTGGATGGTTTTAGCAGTTGGGACACATTTGTGTATTTCTCTTGATGACACTGGTATATATGTTTTATATATATGAACTATTTTTGCATGTATAAATGAGCTTATCTTGTCTTTCTGTTTTGATCAGTGTTAATATATCATGGATACACTAATGTTGATATTGGTTATTAGAGAGTGAAGACCTTAAAACTACCAAAAAACTCGTGTTATTTACATTTCTCCTGTCTGGGGATTATAATTTGAATAATTCAATATTCCTATCTGTAAGAATTTTCTCGAAATTTCATTGAAGCACAAATGAAATTCTTACTTTCCATTTAATATTAAGTATTCGACTAAACCTTTCGTAAATGAATACCTTTAAAACACACTTTAGTGTTGAACCAATCGTTTGAGACTCTCATTCATCTTGTGAGACTATGGTTCTGCGCCTGGAAAGCCTTGCTTCCTCTCCAGGGCACTAGCCTATGCTTGGTTGCATGGGTTTGGAATGTATATGTCGCGCTCGGTTCAAGAACGTAAACAAACCAGACGACTCCAATCCCTTAAAAACGCTACGTCCAGCTACAACCGAAAATGATGAAATCATCCGTAGCCCTGACTAGCAGCATCAGCGAAGAAAGAAAAAATCTATCCTTTTACAACATTAACAGTGCCTATCTTGCTAAAGTCACGATCAAAATAAAGTGGATTATCTTCAGAAGCCTATTTCAGGCTAAGGAAGGATTGTATCACCACTGATATTTTTTATGGACGAACTTTCTGTCCACGCAGCCCAGGTAGTGTAATACAGTGTTATAGACAAGCCTTTTCAGCAGTCAAATTGACATCGCCCGTTGGTACGATTCTTTAGAATCCGGACTTGAAAGCGAAGCCCTCAAAGCGTGATCTTACATCTAGTAATCGCATCCGCCTTACACCTACGTAGATATGCGAAAAGGTCCTTTTAAGGACTATTATAGGTCTCCATCCCTAGTGCAGGAGTATCTCTGACAGTTCTCATGTCGAAGCAGACGGCCCGGAGGCAAAAACGAAGAGGATAATAAGACAACACGGTCTTAACCATTTCGGTCGGTTCCTGCTAGCGCAGTGCGTAAGGCACGGTAGTCTTAGCCACGGTTTCCCCGTCCGTTCGCTCGGTTACGCAGGGCTAAGACACGGTGGTCTTAGCCACGACACTCGTTTGCTCGATCATCAGCTTCGAAGTACTAAGACACGGTAGTCTTAGCCACGACACTCGCTCGTCCGTTCCTCGGCTTCGCAGAGTTAAGACACGGCAGTCTTAACCACGACACTGGTTCGCTCGTTCCTCGACTTAGCAGTGCTGAGACACGGTAGTCTTAGCCACGACACCCGTTTGCTCATTCCCCAGCTCCCCAATGCTAAGGCACAGTAGTCTTAGTCATACCACTAATTCGTTCGTTCTTCGGCACCGCGACGCTAAGACACGGTAGTCTTAGTCACTCGTTCGTTCGTTCCTCGCCTACATAGAGCTAAGACACAACAGTCTTAGCCAACTCATTTGATCCCGTGCGACCAAGCTACCAGCACTAACTGCAGACCAGCTCCAGCGTTGCAGCATATAGTCCACGAATGACTCACTCCTCGGATTAGCATCAACACTTGAGACCACATCGACACACCCACGGTTAAACCAAAGTACTGCACAACCGGGACTTCGATCATCCTGCTGTCTCTACCAAACGACGAACTCCAGCCATTTTTACTATGGACGATCACTAGCTATCTTCACCAACAACGACTATTATACCAACAGTCTCTACCAACATCGGTGACCACCAGCTGACTCAATTAACAACAACGACCACCAGCTTTATCTTCTATCGACGACCACCAGCTGTCTCTACCATCAACGACTATTCCACCAATCGTCTCTACTATTTCCATCGTCTATAAGACCATAATTCTGTAACCTGCGACAAAATAAATTGGCATTTGTTATTACTGTTATCTTGCCTTTGTTTTCTTCATTGTCTTCCGACTGTCAATGTACTCA
This sequence comes from Sepioteuthis lessoniana, assembly GCA_963585895.1. NCBI lineage: Eukaryota > Metazoa > Mollusca > Cephalopoda > Myopsida > Loliginidae > Sepioteuthis > Sepioteuthis lessoniana. The sequence goes on from OY757920.1 coordinate 100,551,682, forward strand.
CACAAACAACAAAAGATAATTTGCGGGGTCGACATTTATATTGGCTCCGCAACATATATGTTGCCTGTGTTCCATTTGTTCGTAAAATAAAAACAATTCCCAAACTAAAGAAGCTAATATTCCGTTTCTTTTCCTGTATCTGTTTTATTTTATATTCCTTGGAAGAAAGTCACTAGACAATAGACAGAAGAGCGATACTGAGCAGTTTTCCGTATATTCTACTATGTTTCAAAATTTTAGCGGAGATATATATGTTACGTGTTATTACGTTGTTATTTCCTCGCAAAATGTTGTTGGAAAATAAAGGAGAGAGAAGATCGAAGATGCCGTAAGGTTTTTTATATGACGGTTTTAATGGCAGCGTGGAATAGAGGGTTTACGTTTATGCTGTAAGTTTCGTAGGAAGGAAGGAAGTTATGGAGTTGAGAAAGAATTTTAGCAGCTATTTGCCCGAGAGAAATGTGCGTCGTTAGGTTAAGGCATTGTTGAATGTGTGAGTGAGATATGGTCGCCATAGATGTAGCAAAAGTCGTGTTCGCTGGTTCAGGACAGGAATGGTGTAGTCATCCATGGATGTGTGGTCCTGGTTGTTTGGGAAGAGAAGAGTGAATGTCTCCAGAAAATGTTGCCCAGGGATGAAGTGGCTGGATGTCTGAGCGATATTTTTGCGTCGCAGTCGACATAGCCAAAGTTGAAGGCGACTTAAAGTGGTTCCTGTGTGAGGCAGATTGAATTCATCTAATTCATATTCAACTGGGAACCCTTGGTCTATGAGAATAGACTCAAGAGGTCCATAAATTAGATGGCTTTCCTCATGGTGTCGTGATGCTGCTGCTAAAAGGAGAGCGGACTGTAATTACGTCAGTCCTGTTCGAAAAATTTCTGAGAAAGAGTGTTTGGCGGTTTTTCCCCAATTTCGTGCTGCCCGAGAAAATGGTCCGGGATGAATAGGATAAGTCATCCTGATTGGGTGAAAATATACATCGACCCTAACGGTCAAATTAATTAACGCGCCAAACAAAAATACGAAGTTCTTTCTGCTACAAGATCAACGTGAAGATTGAACTGCTTCTATTTATAATGTGAAGTGGTATGCTACCGAGAGAGGGAAAGGGAGATCAATTCCCCAACTCTTCGGTGTTTGAATCAACAGTCATTAAGACTGACCGCTAAAACGGTAGGAAAATGAAGATCAATTCCTCGTACTCCATGACCTGCAGCCTGTTGAACAAAGAACGGAATCCAGGTCACTCGGGTATCATGACCAAATCCAATGGAGGTAGAAGAGAAAAGTCAAATGATTGGCTATAGACCCTTTAGCGCCAAAATGATACCTTTTCGTCTGAGGAAATTTGGAAAAGAATCTTCAGTTTTGAGGACAGTAGTCGGTGGATAAAGACCCCGGTTTACAGCCAAACTCCGGGAGGTCCCTGGCCCACAAAAAAAAGAATCTTTAGTTCTGGACAGACATCGGCAAGAGATAGACGCCAATTTAACCAAGCTCGGGGAAAGTCTCCCGTAAAAAGAGTAGAGCAGAATCTTTGGACAGAAGACAGCAGAAAGGCCCTTTCAGTCAGATTCTAGGGATGCCACTCGCCCGTAAAAGAAAGGAGCCTGAAAATTAAGCCTTGTCAAAGATGAGTAAAACTTAAACTGTTTTTCCATATTACACTTCCTAAATATCGGAATTATATGTATTCAAAAAAGAGAGAAACTGAAAGAATTCTACTTCATCAACAGTAAATTAGTGAATGAACTTTGTCATATGCTTCAGCCCGGTGACTTAGGCATTTTCTCAAGTAAAAGAAAAAAGAAAGAAAAAAGGAGAAAGAAGAAAAGGACTGTTGAGAGACATTTATGTTTGATACTGCCAGCTGGCTTAATATAGCCGATATTTTAAAAAGAAAAGAGAAAAGAAAAAGGAACTGTTTCTAAAATCTTATCCTTATTTGTTTGCTCGTCGCCAATTAAAACTTTGTTATATTTTTAAATGCACCCTTATGTTGAAATATTTTGGTTGTGTTATTTATCTATCGAGTCGCCTTCTTTTGTAATTATCTGTTTCAGCTTCGTATTGCTTTTATTAATTCTCGCTAAATGTCTTATTCATCTTAAAACATTACAAGCGAATTTTGGAAATTTAACTACAGTTAATATTTCTTTTAACCTTGAAGTCCATGTTTTCCGTTATCCGAGGGGATAGGAAAACGAGGGACTTGGAGGGGTATGTGAAAGTGAATTGGAAACCCCCTCGCCATCGTCGGAGATCAGTCTAGCCACAAATTAACCCTCGTATTTTTTGCCAGTTTACCATATGCCCGAAAAAGGAGTCTTGACTAGGACTTATTTTTGCGGAGGGTCAAGGGCCAGACTGCCCTTGACGTCACATGCGCATAAAATGAACTCTCATACTGAGATAACTATTTATGCAGCGTCACAATAAGCAGATTTGGTCTGTTAAAAGAAGTGAATCCAGTGGTCGCCTTTTTTTATTCAAAACAAATTATAATCTTTTTACTACTGACTAATTTTGTAAAAAGAAAAACGATTTTAAACCTAAATTTAGATAAAACTCTTTCTCGTGCAGTTATTCTATTAGTAAGAAAAATAAATCGGCAGTGTTTATAAGAACTAATTTCTATATTTGTCGAAAAATTTTACTTGGAAATATCTTGTTATCCTAATATAATAGATCGAAAAGTACCTAAATGCATCAAGAACTAAGTTAAGCATTTATTTTTAAGCATAATTTCCTCCCTTATCGGTGAGGATTAGAATACGCTGAATGTATCATCTGCAAAAAAATGAACTCTCTCCACTCCACCTCCAAAAGAGGGTGGCTTGGCTATGACACTAAACTGTATCTGAAGGGGAGACTCAAGTTCTTGAGATCTGGGAAGGGTTGAGTACCCTTTTATTGTCATTACTCCCAGTTCCATTTTAAACCTGAGTCATGATACCTGTAAAGGTCCCCTTCAGAGGTCAAATAGATCTGTTTGAGCAATTATTTGTATAAGATATGGATACTTTATATCATTTATATATTACGGTGTGCTAAAAAAAAACTTAAAAACAACACAAAAAATGTAAATATTATCGTACGATATACGCAATTCCGATAACTTATTGAGATAAAAAAAAAAAACTCCAGACGGGTTTACATATCGTTAAAATCAATCAATCAATCTTCCCTTATCAATGCATTTCACTCAACGTGTCTCGATTAATCCAATAGATCGAACATCATAACGTAAAAATTTTAAATCAAAATTCAGCTAATAACAAACAGGCTACGGATTTATTGATCCACTCTGGCATGATTGGAATAAAAATGACTCATCGTAAAGAGTCTTATTTACTCAATACAAATGATTGCATTTTACATAACTGTCAGTTTAAAGCATCAATCCTGATCTCTAATCTCCAGACATAGTTTAATGCTATTATACTGGTGTGGATATATGGAAATCGTTTTTCATAAAGACAGAAGTAATTATCTCCCCTTTTATTCCAAAGCCGCGTGTTAATATCCTTGACACTGAAAAGTTATCGATTTCATCTAAGAAGCCTTCAAATCTGTGTAGGAAATAAAACTTTATAAATAGGAACGGATTCCTGCAATAACCTTTGACATTTGAATTACTTAATATGCTTCAGTGCAACCTTTAACCTTTAGACAGAGAGACTTTAACGTCTATTATGTCGTTAAGGTTTGACAATTGTCTTCTCTCTGTTGCCTGTTATTAATTCAATAAAACAAATATGTTGTGCTCGGGTGAAGAAAATTTTAAATGAAAGCATGTGCTGCCATCAATTAATGTGACACCAAGGAATTGTAGGTTTCAATTGCTTCTGTCTGCTTTTGTACGGGGAAATATTTGGGGCAATAATAATTAAGAGTTATCTCCCTTCTATTTTAACCCTTTTTTTTTTTTTTTTCTTTGTTTCTTAATAAAAACATTTGAAAATTCTCAAAAACAACATGGCAGAAATATGCTTAAGACAAGAGAATATTCAATGATAAACTGAGTTGAAGAGGACAAGAGATAGTTCTCACTATAATGAAGATTAAAGACCTATCCATCTGAAACCAAAAATACCTCACTACAAACGATACAATTCCCTTAATTATTTATGTTATATTCTTAGTTAATGATTACTATTTAATATTAGTATCTAATTTATTAACGATGGTCTCGCAAAGTAAGATTTACTTCAAAACAACCCCTCTTATTTATGCGTTTAAAATCTAGAAATATGTGTTATATATCACTATGAAATAAAAGTTTACATAGTATATGGTGTGAATAATTTTCATTCTGAGTTTAACAAAACCGGATTTAAAATATGATAATTTGGTGTTAGTAATTTCTAGTATTATTGTTTTATTCTTAAACCTATTAAAAACAAACCGATTCTAAGATTTTATTAAGAAATCAATTAAAATAAAAATTGTAGTGAGGACTCTTATTCTGTTTTTTTAGTCTTCTTTTAATATTCCACCATGTCAGCTGAGGTGGTAGAATACGCCGGGTGCACATCTGCAGAGGGGGAAGACCCTCTCCCCAACAAGTTTGCTTTGTATGACACTAAACCATCTGATGGTAAGACTCCAGTCCAAGATCTTTGGGGAATGTGGAGTACCCTTTTATTGCCATTAGTCCCGGCTTCACTCTGAGGTAAAATGGTAGCACTGATTAGGGCCCCATCTATGGGTCAAATAGAGCAATTTAAACATTTACTACACTTGAAATCATTTAAGTGTGTATAAGTAAATGATTAAAGTTAAATTACATAGCAGTACTCGAAATCATTTAACTGTGTGCAAATAAATGAATAATGTTGAATAGAATTATTAGTATTAGATAGCAATACTTGAAACCATTCAGTGTCCTGGGTATTACATTAAATTGCATCTGATGGTGGGGCTCTAGTCTTGGGACTTGAGGAATGTGGTATGCCCTTTCGTTATCATTATTCTCAGGTCCACTCTAACTCGCAGTGGTAGTACCTGTTAGGGTCTCATCTGTGCGTCAAATAGAACTGTTATATTATTTTCTAAGGATTATTACTAATATTAAATAGAATTATTTGTGTTAAATAGCAATACTTGAAACCATTTAACTCTATGTAAACAAATGATTAGTATTAAATTAGATTGGATTACTTGATAAATAAGATCTATAATGTTTAATACCAATACTTGAAACCAATTAATAGTTTGAAAATAGAACTATTAGTGTTAGATAGAAATACTTGAAACCATTTAATTGTGTGCGCAAAAGTGAGCTCTAACTCGTTTAGAAATAAAGTTACCAACAAATTATTTGCATAGAAAGAATATATATATATATATATATATATATATATATATATATGTGTGTGTGTGTGTGTGTGTGTGTGTGCGCGCACGCACGTGCGTATGTATATATATATATGGTGCGGAAGCAAAATATGGAATAAACTTTTAATTTTTTTTTTTAGTTTGATTATTCCAATTTTTTTTTAAATCGCGATAAATCCAAATTTTCATGATTAGCTCTATTATTCAAGCACTTTTTTTAATTAAAATTCAGCCCTATATGCGGGAGCAAGAAAAAATAGCAAAGAATCTATGATGCGCTTAACGCCGAAACCAACCCCCAAAAATTTTCGAAATAATCGGAGTTTCTAAATTATCTATAGCAAGTCCAGACATTAAACCCCTTGATTACGTTATATGGGGCGTTTTAGAAAACAAAACAAACGTAACTTCCCATCCAAATATCCAAAGGGGGTGTCCTCGTGGTGTAATGGTTAAAGCGATGAACTGCGGAATCGTAGTACGCGAGTTCGTACTCCAGTCGCGCTATTACGTTCACTTTCGGGCAAATACCCTTGGGAAAGGTATGAACCCCCTTATTCTCCCTCCAGCTATGGGTAAATAGTAGGACGGACTAGGTTCTTCAGCCTTGGTGAGGCAACTAGTCTAGGAGAAGGAAAACTCTGAATTCAAAACCTCTTAAACTCCGCTTAAAAATTGACCTTGTGTCATATCCTGCCCGAGCGGAGGGGTTGGTAAATAGTAACTTCCCATCCAAATATTGTTTCGCTTAAGATTGTTATTGAGCCGGAATGATATAAAATATCTGAAGAATTTATTTTGAAGGCATGCAAATCGTTTCGGAGTTGATACAATAATTGGAAAAATAGCAGCCATATTGAGGAAATTTACTGTTTTGTGTCTATCTTCTTATTTTGCAGTTTATTTTTTAAATTAAAATTAATCTTGTTTTATAATAGAATCATTTATTATTATATTAGAATATCCCAAATTGTTCTTCTACAACTTATATATATATATATATATAAACAGAATTTGGCATTAAATAACTATCAAGGGTTGATATGCCATTAAATCAAATAACCATCACTATAATTTAGTATAATACTTTATTACATTAAAACTTAAATACTTTCGCCCAGCAGAGGGCGCATGTTTTTGGTTTGGTTTCTTTGTTTGCACGCATATCAACCTTCGTGGGTTATTTTATGCCAAAGCCATCATTTGTGAATGACAGCAGTGATATTATTTAACCCGTGACTTGGGATATAAACAAGTTTATACTTTCCTAAGATAATTATTCAGAGGGTGAACATAATTGCACGGCTGGAGTTCGAACTCTCTTTCGTCGAGAGTGAAGTCCACAGCACTGTAGTCATTAACCACCACCAAGTGGATGTTTTTTTATTAGTGTAGATAAAATATTCCCGTACAAAAAACAATACGTCTGTAACTATCAACTTATCATAAAAGTTGTATTGTAATATTGGACAGTTGTATTTATTTACTCAAACCTTCTGCAAGCATGTGACACAAGGTCAGTTTTTAAGTGGAGTAAAGCTAATGGGAATTCAGTTTTGCTTCTACTTGACTGGTCGCCAGACCAAGGTGAAAGAACCCATTTTATTTTATCATTTACTCATTACTGGAGGAGAGCAGATAGTTTCAGGCCATTCGCAATAGCATTAGTGCGAAGTGAAATGCAAACAGCTCCGTCTAGGATTTGAACTCGATTAACTGACTCCATTTCCAATGACGATGAGCGATATGCTATTTTTATTTGTTTTTTTTTTTTTTTGTTTTGTTTTGTTTTTTTGCTTCGCTTTTTTGTGTCAACTACCATCTCATTAATTAATTTAGATTTTTTTTTTAATAAATGAACATAATTTTTACAAAGATAGCTCATGGGACAAATACGTTTTGTTTACTTGTGTTTTAATGATGCTTGTACGTAAACAGAAGCCGAACTTTTGGGACTTTATAAATCTTTTCATTGGATAAATTCGTTTTGTTTACCTGTTTTTTGTTGTTGTTTTTTAAGTAGCTTGTTCGTAAACAGAAGCCGAACTTTTGGGACTTTATAAAATCTTTTCACTAGAAACGTAGTCAGAAAAAAATGTCAATATTTTTAAAATCTTTTTGAGAGTTTTCTTCTTTTTTTTTTTTCAAAATGACATATTTTTCTAATTCTTTCATTGTACATATAAGACTTAAGATTTTATAATTTATACGTCACAGCGTTCAATTAATAAATATGACTAAGAAGGTGATAAAAACAACTGATACAATTATTTGTTTACGACTTTTTTTTTTCTTTTTTTTTTCGTATATTTTTTGTTATCGGATGATATTTTTGGTATGGAAGTTTGTTTGCATTATAAATCATTTAAGTGGCAATAACCCTCTATAACTTAGAAGACGTATTTATCATCTACTGCAAAATGAAAATTTATGTGTACTTTGTTCATTTCTTTAATTTTTATTTTTATTTTCTTGGCAGCAAATATCGTTAATTAATTTTATTCAGAAATCATACCGCTGAGGTGGCATAAGGCTCAAACATTAAACTCAAAATGCAATAAATATTATTACACTTGCGATCTCCCATACTTATAAGAGTGAGAGTCGATATAAACTCTTTCAGTCAATAAATTGCCAGAGTAAGGTAAATAAAATTAGCGGAACTAACCAATAAAAAAGCCATTTTAGGTTAAAATCGATGAAAGTAGATTTTGTTTTCTATTTTTAAATAGAAATTTGGTATTGTTTCTTTCTAGCAAAAAAGAAAAATATTAAGAACGACATTTTTACATTTTTAATTGATGTTTTACGTATAGACCGTTGCTATGCCCATAAAGAAGTGAAAATTTTTGTTCATGCATAATGATAACAAAACTAAAAATAAACTTCATCTTGCGATAATTCACCAATTTCTTTTTCTTCAACTTCATGTCTCTCCATAATTCAAGGATGTCAAAAGCTATGACCACCAAAATTTCTGTTTACTAATGGTACCCCTGAAAAATATTAATTTCTGAAAATTCAACATTTTTCCTTTGTTATCGAAGACTTCGATAACAAAACCTTTTCTATCGGAAACTAAACTTATAAATTTTTTCCGTTACTTTTCTGTATATTTTTTCTGTTCACTGAAAAATCATGTTGCTGTGTCCACGGTTGGCCATCAGGAAACCATTAAAATCAAAATCATGTTGCTGTGTTTCCACGGTTAGTATAGACAATGGCCATCAGGAAACCATTAAAATTAATTCTTCGATGATGTTTAATCTATACGTCCTCCAAAAATATAACTAATTGTTATGTCTGTATACATAACTGTAATAAATTTAGTTGGTTGATTAATTCATTTTAACAGCATACCAACACATCAAGGGTTATTTACTTCCTAAATGTTAGGGGTCGCATTAATTGTACGTTTATATCATGTTTTTTGTGTCACAATGTTTTTGTATCTCAAGTGTTTTTTGTGTCTCGAGTGTTTGTTTTTTTTTTTTGTTTTGTTTTTTGTTTTTTTGTTCTCAAGTGTTTTTGCTCTATTATTTGATATCTAGTATTCTTATACAATACAAATAACTTGCACACAGTTGTATGGTTTCAAGTATTCCGCTATTATAAAATCCAGTCGGCGGAGACTGTAGAATACACCGACTGTATCTTTGCGGGGAGTTAAAACTCTCCCCTGCCAACGAATGTCCCAGATATGACACTAAACAATCTGATGGTGAGGTTCCAGTAATGCTGGAGCCTTGAGGAACGCGAAGTAAGCCTTCATTGCCATCGCTCCCTGGTCCACTCTGGCCTGGAGTGGTAGCACCTGATAGGGTCCTATCTTTGAGTCAAATAGAACTATTTGACATTTAAACTGAGTGCAATGAAATGACTTATGCTAAATTAAGTTGTTTGAAATAGAACTGTTTGATGCGTAGCAATACTTGGAACCGTTTAACTGTGAGCAAAACAATGAACTTAGACTCGTTTTAAAGCGTTATCAACAAAATGTGTTAACAAATCATTTATATCTAATATATATCTATAAAGATGATTTGGCATTAAATAACCTACAATGGTTGATATGCCAGAAAACCCAACCAAACCAAATCCTATATATTTAATATATATCTATAAAGAGGATTTGGCATTAAATAACCTACAATGGTTGATATGCCATAAAACCCAACCAAACCAAATCATATATATCTAATATATATCTATAAAGATGATTTGGCATTAAATAACCTACAATGGTTGATATGCCAGAAAACCCAACCAAACCAAATCCTATATATTTAATATATATGCATAAAGATGATTTGGCATTAAATAACCTACAATGCTTGATATGCCATAAAACCCAACCAAACCAAATCCTATATATTTAATATATATGTATAAAGAGGATTTGGTATTAAATAACCTACAATGGTTGATATGCCATTGAATCAATCCAAACCAAACCAATCCTCTCTATATCTACATTTTCTTTTTTAAGTAGAGGAATTATATTGT
>OY757920.1:100566531-100784031 GCA_963585895.1 Sepioteuthis lessoniana
AGTAACCACGCCCTTTTGTGTCTCCAACTATTTAACACCTCCGATCTTTTATTTAACATATTCTTACTTTTACAATTTGCTATTACCAATTTTTCCTCCATACAAAGATTACAGGTTCTATTACCTGCCCTATATTTGCGGCATTTCTTTATTACTCCCCATTTCATTATAGGATCTACTCCTTGTTTTTCCTTAAGTTCCCACACATAACTAGATAAAGCAGTGCTATACCTATACTTCTCGTGCGAGAAACTTGTTCTATGGTTATAGTACCTAGTTTTAAAATCCCCTTGGGTCGACCCAAAATATATCTTTTTATTTCTCTTATTATTCGAATCACTATATACTTCTACTTTATACACTACACATTCCTGCTTACATTTGCCTTTGAGGGGACACCTAATCTTATCCCTACAGTTGCATTTATCAATCACCTTATGCTTCTTTGTACCTAATTTAGCTATATTACTCCTATTCATTATTCCATTAATGTTTGACATGCAACTGTAGCTTAATTTAATACAATTCTTATTAAATACCTTGTGTAATTGGCTCCCACTAGGGAAGTTTCTTTTTAATATCTTGAAGAACTCCTTTCCCAAGTTATTAACTACTTCCATGTTGTAAGGGGGATTAAACCATAAAATTTTCCTATGTCTATTTCTCCTTCCTTGTGTTCCAATTCTATCCCTATTCCTATATTCTAAATTGACCCTATATGCGTCATTCTTTAAAGCCTCCTCATATTCCTGCTTAGTTTGTTCAAAAATGTCCCTGTTGGAGGAGTTATTAGATAATCTATGCTCTATTCCCTTAGGTACATGTTTAAAGACCTGTATTGGGTGATTAGATCCCCTGTTTACATAACGCAGATCCTGGTTCCTTTTTCTAAATGGAGATACTGTTCCACTATATAAGTTTAAAGTAACATCAAGATAATCGGTTATTTTTAAATCTGTTGTTACATCTAACCTAAATCCAAAGTCCTCAAACAGCTTATACAATTTTTTTCTAATCCCATCACACTTCTTTGGTGTACTTTTATCCACTATAATCAGTCCGTCATCATGATAAAGCCCATGGCTACTAGGGTCCATAATCTTATTAATACTATACAGTAATACACACCCGACGAGCTCACAAATTCCCGCACCATCATATGCTCCAATTGAAACGTCAAAATTTCCACCCTCCCCTTTTTTATCCAGACACTATCTTCATAGTATAACAATGTTTTACGACAATGCTTAATTATTTCTACCTTATCTAAAGGTATAACCATATATTCTTTAGCCAAATCTAACGCTCTATCCAATGTCCTTTCTGTTATTGAAGGATAAAAATCCTTTATATCATATTTAATAAAGGAGCACCTATCATCCTTCTCGTACTCCTCAAACCACTTAATACAGTCATTAGTGCTCCTCCACTGGTTGATGTTCAATGCCAGCCTAAGTGATTCACATATTTCTTGTACGATTATTTTACTAATCCTACCTATTTGTGTCTTGGCCGGGTTAATGAGCCTACATTTCGGATTAGTCTTGAAATTACTTTTGTGGTCTTTTATAGTAATAAAACAATTCTTGGTATTGCATTTTTCTACTCTATCAACAATACCTAGTTTATGCGCCAACATTTTTGCTTCGTTATTTAACTCTTTTTCAAGATCAGGTGGTGCTTTCTTATAATTCTTAACCACCTCCTTAAATATTATTTGCTTATACTTTTCCTTTTCTATCTTATATAAACTGCCCGACTTATCTGACTTTACAAATATTTTTTCGGACTCCTTAAATCTCCTCATATCCTCGTACATTTTTTGTTGAATATTATTGCGCATTTTCCTAAATTTTATCTCCTTAACCATTCCTATCATTTCAGCCTCAAATTTATCCATCTCTTTAATATGGGGGGGGTGTTTCGTAGTTTTAAACCCATATTTCTCCCTTCCCTCTTTTTCTGTACAGTTAATTGTATTGAGAAAAAAATATGCTTTCCACCTCATACTTTTTATAAAGGATTCTATCCTCCTCAACAGAACTAACTTATACTGATGCCTATCAGGTATTGGTATGTTCTTGTATGAATAACTTATGTTCGCTCTCTCCATAGTAACAAGAGCAGAGAAAGTGCTCAATGGACAAACACCAGAGCTTCAATATTTACTAATCTAATATCTACCAGTATTCACGGTACCAGAAAAAACAAAAAAAAACCTGGCCAGGAACCAGAGATAAAAATATCTCGAACCACCACCCAGGCGAAAAAGAAAAAAGTTTTTTGGGTAAAAAAGAAAGAAAAGGCCAACCTCGTCCGACTCCTTGAAAAAAATCAAGGGGTACGTAGTCAGTGGTCAAAAGAAAACCAAAAAACCCTCCGTGAATGCTGCAAGATCGGAGGTGTTAAATAGTTGTAGACACAAAAGGGCGTGGTTACTATATAATTAGGAATAGGTTATAGAGAATTTTTTTTTTAATTTTTTTTTCTTTTACTTATCTTTTTTTTTATGCAAATTCTAAGCTAGGTGGGGTTTTTGGTGAATAAAGGAAAGCGATTTCTCCTTAGAATTTAGTCGAGGAAAAACTTCCTGATGATCCGTTAAGGTGAAACTTTAGTAGAAGATTTTTCGACTCGCGATTTAAGTTAATTCTATAATTGGCTCCATTGTATTGTGTTGAGCACTTTAGTAATTGTAGCATTGCAGCATTCGCGGAGGGTTTTTTGGTTTTCTTTTGACCACTGACTACGTACCCCTTGATTTTTTTCAAGGAGTCGGACGAGGTTGGCCTTTTCTTTCTTTTTTACCCAGAAAACTTTTTTTCTTTTTCCCCTGGGTGGTGATTCGAGATATTTTTATCTCTGGTTCCTGGCCAGGGTTTTTTTTGTTTTTTCTGGTACCGTGAATACTGGTAGATATTAGATTAGTAAATATATATATATATATATATATATATATAAATATATATAATCATTGATTCAATCAGACTAACAAAAGACATGTTTGACTCAATAAGTCTCTCTTCACTCACAGAAACTCATCTTTTTTTTCTTTGGTCGATGAAGCCAAGAGTCGTTTTCATTTGTATAGAGAGGACAATTTCACTTAAGCCCCAAATCAGTCGACTGCTTTTCTTTTACAGACTTTTTTAATCTCTTAATTTCTCCAGCAATTGAATGAGTCCTCATATATTTCTCCCAGCACCTGACCAGCGGTCAGTAAAATTTTTTTTTAAATATTCCGGTTAAATTAGAATTCATATCCCTTTATTTCTGGAAAAATAGTTATTTGTACCAATCGCCTTACCGATTGAGCAATAAGAGCTCTTGGCGGTAGATAAAAGATTACACCTTTTAAATTAATTCGTTATATTTCTCAGATCGATGGACGCGCCTTATTTGTTTGTAGTTTTGCGGGCAGAAGAGGGTGATTTTTGAGGGTGGTTACGTTATGAGTATTAGTAGTAGCAATATTATGACTTTTTATAAACTTTTTTAAATGAAGTATTGTTTACTATTATGATTTTTTAGGATTATATTACTTCCACTTTAATTTCAGCTTTTTTTATCGCAACTATTCGCCCAGTCCGGAAACAACTTTCACAAACTTCCTGGCAAAACTCAAAATGATACATCTTTACCTCGGATACAAACTACTCTTCTTAGTGACGTATTAAATATCTTGTAGTTTATCTTCAAAAGAATCTTAAGTTATACAATGCCTTTTGGTCTCCAATCTACTGCTCTTTCTTCTTCAGCTCGAGGTTAGATTATATAATTTGGATATCATTGGTTTTGCAAGTAGAAAACTGAATTTTTTAGATAAATGTTTGGTAATTGCTTGAAGATTTTTTTTCTCTTAGGTGAATATGATTTCCTGAAGCATTAAAATGTGCTGACTTTATACTACTTTGTTTTATGTTGATAAAACCGGTATTTAGGCTCGGATAATATTTTGGACCGGGTAATATTTAGTACCTAACAACAGAAACATAGCATTTGCTTGGAAGGTCAGTATTTCATCTGTATCTACGACGAGGCACTTCTTTTATTCTCGCTTGAAAAACAGATAATCCACTTTAAAGAATCTGATTTTCACTAGTTGTAGTGAAACAAAATACAAATACTTTGATAATTCAAGGGTTTTGAAATATCTCAGCAAACGTTAGTTTGCGGCGCTTATATTACGTAACCGGAGGAGTTCAAGTCATTTTAGGCACCCGGTGTGGTTGATAGTAGCGTGGTAGTTGGTGCACTGACATGTTCTGCATTGCTTCACTCTGTATGTGACAGAGGAATGTACAATGTAGTCTAACTTGGGAACTTATGATTTAAAAGTTTGAACTGGACCATAACACCACAGACTCAACTAAACACGTTTTTGGGGTGAAGGCGCAGTTGATCACGATGCAGTAACCAGTTGATTCAAGAAATTTCACTCGGGTGGCAAAGACCTTGACGATTAGGCAAGATCAGGTAGACCCAAAACCGAGGATTCAGAAGTCATGCTCCTAGACTTAGAGGTAAATCAGGTGATTAGCACTTGGAGAGTATCAGGCGAGCTCAGTATCTCACAGTCCAGTGTGATTGGTCACTTTGATGACCTTGGTAAAAGCATCCGGAGCTACTGAATTATTCTTCACGTTACCAAAGTATTAGAAAACCTTTGACTCATTCAAGGAGTGTATTCTTTCGCTTCTCATCATAAGGTTTTATCTAATGCTATTATAATAGCAAAGATATGAAGCGGCGGTGATTTTTAACACTTGAAACCACAAAGTAATTATCTCCCCTTTAATTCTTAAGCAGTGACTAAAAGTATTATCGATTTCATCTTGTTTCGCTTTCAAAGCTGTGAAGAACTGAAACTTTTGAAATGAGAATGAATTATTGCAATACCCTTTGACATTTGAACTGCTGAATCAGCTTCAGTGTGACTGCAGATGTTCTTGCTTGCAGCTATTAAGCAGAAACATTTCCTCATCAATCCAATCAAGTGGTTCAAGTATGTCAACTGTTAAGTACTAAGAGAGCATTTGTTATTGATCGATTCACTCATTGATCAAGGTCAAGATGGATTCTCTCCCTTTAGAAATAATACTAATTAAGGGGAAAATGTCAAAAATAGGAATATTTAAGCTATTAACTTAAATGTTTACTCGAAAATGATACATAAAATTGGCCCTGCTTGTTCATTCTTAATTTTCTTAAGCCTATTTTGTTGGTTATTTTATTATCATTGCTTCCACTTTTATCCTTAAAACCTTAATAAATCTATGAGTCAAATCTCCTGCAGTTTACCTTATCTGCAGTCATCTACAGCACGTATTCTCTATCTTCTAATATCTTTCATGAAACTTCCTAATTCTATTCCTTCAGGAATTTATATCTTAATCAGTAGAGAATTCTTCATGCAGCTTTTTGCAGTTGTTCAGAGACTTGAAACATCTTTCTTATATCCAGTGTTGCCTGAAAATTATCTTATGAGCAGAAGCTTTTAATAGTTAATTCTAGTAATTTGTCAAGACGAGGTTCCATTTTATGGCGGTTCAGTTATAATCTGTGGTTGCAAGCTCGATCTTGAGATATTGCAAGGCAACTTCAATAACCAAAGATACCAAAATCAAGTCGTTGAAAAAGTCGTAATTCATTTTGATGATTACCCACCAGCAACACGTCCGATTTTTATGGGTGACAATGTCTGACCCAAAAGAGCACGTGCAGTAGGGAAACATCTGCAGCTTAATGTTATTGACACTCTTCAGTGACCTGCAAGAGGTCCTGTTATTAACTCTATTGAACATTTGGGAGACATTTCGGGAATAAGAGCTTGTATCTTCTCTGTTCAAACCCTCAAAGAACTTGCAAAAGCACTCCAAGAATGATGGCGTCATATTTCACAAATGCAAACCAAAAGATTAATAAACAGTATTCGGAGATTTTTGAAAACTGTCATTCTTTAAAATACCAAATTTTGAAACTTCTCGCACAATAACCCAAAGAATGTTTGAGTGTTTTTTGTTGTTGTTTTTTTTAATATCTTTATATTTTTAATTATGTGCTGTATACCGATAAGTGCGCAGAAACATTCTTATTTCTGACAATATTGTGCATTAAAAGTTCCCGCATTTTTGGTATATCATTTTCTTTAATTTAACTGTGCTCACAATTGCTTGTGTAGAATTTGAATTTATTCTTGCTGAAAATCTATAATTGCTATATATATATATATATATATATATATATATATATATATATATATATATATTTACGAGGTGCATACGATAAGCTTCCAGACTTTTTTCGTATGGGAACTTTTATTAATAGTACACACATGAAACTCTAGTCCCTTTCGAAGTAATCTCCCCCGGCTGCAATGCACTTGTTGTATCGTTACAACTTCTGGAAGGCCCCATCGAAGTCCTCTTGTGTAAGCGTGTCACAGCCTCTTTCATTTCCTCTATTGTCTCATAGCGACAGTCTCTGAGCTTAGGGAACAACCAAAAGTCACAGGGAGCAAGATCTGGACTGTAGGGAGGCTGAGGAACTGTCTTGATGCCCATCTTGCTCAAATAGTCTGTGACAAGGATGGAGTTGTGGACTGATGTATTTTCCTGGTGGAAATGCCACTGACTCGATTTGAAGAGTGCTGGCCTCTTCAGACGGATCTCTTCCTGAACTCCCTTAAAACCTCAACATAGTAACCTTAACCCTAACCGTTTGGCCAATCAAGTCTGGTGTATTGACTTCCTTACTCCTCCCACACCTCTCCTCATCCTTCACAGACTCCCTGCCTTCCCTGAATCTCTTATGCTACTCAAAAACTGATGCTCGATTCATGCAAGATGGTCGTAAAGCAGACTGAAGCATTCCATACGTTTCTGTGGTATTTTTTCCAAGTTTAAAACAGAATTTTATTGCATATCGTTCTTCTAAAGTGTCCTCACGTCCAGATTGTATTTTTGAAATTCACCAGCTGTGACAATCCGGCTTTAGTAGGGTGTATTCCAATTGCTGTTGTAGCTGTTCATTTGAACCTGAAATCATAAAAAATGGTCAGTCATCTCAAAAGATGTATAGCAATAAGATACTGAATTTTCAAGAGTCTACGACAATTTTAAATGCCTGTACAAAAAAGTCTGGAAACTTATTGAATACACCACGTATATATATATATATATATATATATATATATATATATATATATATATTTCTGAACATATCGTGCATTAAAAGTTCCTGCATTTTCGTTATATCATTTTCTTTAATTTAACTGTACACGCAATTGCATATGTAGAATTTGAATTTAGTCTTGTTAAAAATCTACAATTGCTATATATATATAATTTTTTTTATTTATCAACCACCACAGGTGAGCAGGATGTAACACAAGATTAATTTTAGACGGAGTTTAATAGATTTAAATCAGGGTTTTCCTTCTCCAGGACCGGTTGGCATACCAGGGTTAGAGAGCTCCGTCTGCCCAACTATTTGCCCATAGCTGAAAGGAGAACAGTTTGATTCATACCTTTCCGAAGTAAATTATCACTGTGTCAAATTCAAACAGCGCTACCCAGATTCTGAATTCAAGTCACCGTTTCCATTTCCAAAGTCGATAACCAATACACCACGAGTACCTTTTACATATATATAGCAAAGACTCAGAAATGGCATTGATGCTTACTTGCTTAATACTCAGTATTATAAGGTACAGATCAAGGGTAAGTGGAACAATCCAGGGCAAGGCGTTGCGTCTTTCCCTACACCTCGGTGCAGAAGCTTTTGGAAAGGGAGCTTTTTCAATCGCCCTAGACTACAGTCAGCCAACTGACATATATACATATAATCTCTATGGTTTTGAGTACAATCTCTGAATCCATAGTTTTAGGCATACCTTAGATGTCTTCAAAAATTTCCTGCGTTTTTCATTGCCACTTTTAAATTATTACTTTCCTACTATGGTGACGTGCTTAGCGTAACAGTTATCGTCATAGGAAATGGAATCGGTGACCCGAGTTCAAATCCTGGACTTCACTCGAATGCTCTTGGAAAAGCATGAAACCATCTCTCCCCCTCTAGTTATGGGTAAATAGTTAAATTGACTGAGATCTTTTGCCTTTGTTTAGACAACCAATCTAAAAGAAGGAAAATCTCTGAATTCATACACGTTTTACTCGACTGAAAAATTCTCTTTGTGTCACATCCAGCCAGGGGCGGGGAAGTCGGGAAATTCATACTTTTCTACAATATATAGAATTATTAGTATGCCCCGAAAATTGTTGTATACATACCTCATTACATTGGTTACAACTTTTATGATATCCGATTTAAACCATATTCACATGAAATAGAGGAGCTCGTGGTGCAATGGTTATTGTTGAATGAAATGGACTTGGTGACCTGAATTCAAACCCTGGACAAGGCTGTTTGCAGTTCACGTAGCTTTAATACCACTAGCAAAGGTATAAATCTAACTATTCTCCCCTAGCAATGGGTAAATAGTATGGCAGACTAGGTTCTTTAACCTTGGTAGGGCAACAGTCGCAGAGAAGGAAAATTCTGAATTAAAACCGATTAAACCCCGCTTAAAAATTTACCTTTTTGCTCGTGTGGAGGGGTTGGGTAAAAACATAACCACAAAAATCACTGTAAACTTTCTAAAAGCCAAATCCCACAATAGAAAACTTGGAATTGTTCTATTTCTAAAGTTATTGATAACTATCTTATTGCCTAAGCTAAAAAAAAATTTCATCTATATTATAATTCTGCTTCTGGCTTGTCCGTTCGTTCGCACATTACGCTCATACACGTACCCACCCCGTAAGCAAATGAGATCTTCTTCCACCCTCTCTTTCAATCAAATGGGATATCCTTCTACATAGATGTTGTTTCTTCAGATCAAACACTGCGTTCAACTCCAATGGAATTGCCCAATGCTAACTTAATCTCTCCTCACGAAATAGCAAAGTAAACATAAATTATTATATATTGATTTGCTGAAGATCCGATGAGCTCTGAAGTTCTCATTAGCTCCCACAACTTTCTGTTGAAAGGTAGAAAAAGAAAAATAGCTCCGAAGATTTCTCAGTACCAATAATACCATTATCCACAAAATAGAATATGCAACTATATATTGATCTTGTAGTTTTGGTAGAATAGAATACTGACAAAAGATATGTGTATTAAGTATTATATGGATTGCAATTGTATATTTTTGTATTATTTATTGCAAAGCAAACAATAACATAGCAAATCATCTTTTTTTGTTTAAATAGCTCCACTTTTTTCTTTTTTGGTTTTGTATTGTTTTTTGTTTTTGGTTTGTTTTGTTTTTTTTTGGCTGTTTGTTTTTTTTTTTTGTTGTTGATTTTTTGTTGTTTTTTTTTTTTTTTTTTCGTTCCACGGGTCTTGTTAGATTATTATAATCTGTCTTCTTTCAACAGTTTTCCCGATGATTTTGAATAAAGATTCTTTGGTGAAATGACAATGCACAAACGTTTTACCAAAAAGTCCACGTAAAGCTGAATCTATTACATTTTAAGTTAAAATCTTATTATATGATATGTGAACAGCTTACTTACAATAATTCAAATACATAAATAAATATGCTGTTTTTCAACTCTGTCTTATACTGTTCACCGCGCTTTCTTTATTCGCCTCTTAAGTTCTAATTTCCTTAAAGCTAATCAGCTGCAATTTAGCACCAATCGGCTGATAATCGATAAAGTCATTAATTAATCATCAACCATTTCACTCACTTATCTAGATAATATAGTTGTTCCTGATTACTTCTTAGTTTCCATTCTCTTACATCGTTAGTCAAATCAAATTTTGTTGACTAATCCGTATGCAGTCTCCTCAGCGTCCGTCTCGGATTTTAGACGCAGTCTGATTGGCAGATAACCAAAACGATAACAAGCAAAAGCTTAGTTTTGATTGGAGAAGTCCGTCACTTAATCTAATTATAAAAGTTCAAGTTATTCAAAGATTACAATGTTAACACCATTATCGAAAACAGGTAACATTACAAGCTCTTCTTCACAACAATAGGGTAAGACTAATTGTTAGTCAACTAGTTTCTCAGATCAGTTGCTACTGAATAGGTTCACTAGCTGTCTCATATTTATGATCTTGTGTTAAATATAAGTTAGATTTTAGCTCTGTTAGTGGGTTCAGAATAGGCCGACTGTATCCCTCTGAACAGGGATAAGACTCTTCCCGCCCCCAAAAGAAGAGTATCCTTGATATGACACTAAATTGCATCTGATAGTGAGACTTCAGTTCTGGAGATCTGGGAAGAGTGGAGTACTCCTTCATTATTATTACTCCCACGTCCACTGAGCCGAGGTGGTAGTACCTGTTAGGGTCCCATCTATGGGTCAAATGTTTAAAAATTATTCATATTTGATAGGACCGTGTTAAAAAAAAACTCTGAAGAAACAACTACACAAAAATATAGATATAAACAAGCATGGAACGCGATTCCCTAACCTCTAGACATAAAATAACCCTAGACAGGTTGGCATATCGTTTAAATCAATTAATTATAAATTAGATTAAATAACTGTCATTTCGCGGGCTTTTAGGCAGAAAAGTGCAAACTGAGACAAAATCTATTCCGAAGAGGCCCCAGTCTACAATTGTCGCATTGCATTAAGCAACAGTTCCTGCCAGAACATCGAAGTTAAGCTAGGGTGAACCTTTCGATACAATAATAGGTACCTGTCAGCAACCTCTGCTTTCTTTGCCAACATAAACGAAGCTTAGATAATAAAAAGAGGTGTAGGGTAAATCCCTAATGTCTGAAGAGCCTCACAAAGAGGAATGCTGACTGGGCTGGATAATTTCTGGAATTATCGGCCGGTACGTGTGTAGATTACGACCTTTTATCGAATCAGCACTCACGAAGAAGTAGATAATTAACACTTCTTGTTTTTTTAGTTTTGTATTGTTTTTTGTTTTTTTTGTTGTTTTGGTGGGGGGGTCGGTGGAGGTATGAGGGTATGCAAAAGGCAAATCACGACTGAAATCCATTTTCATGGAAGCTGCCTCCCAGGTCGTAGGTTCCCATCGCACCCATAGAGTCTGGGTCAATCCTTGAAGCATCCCAAATTATATATGCTGACAGAGCTGGACAATTTTTGTCTCTACATACATATACACTTGAGGGTCCCGTATGAGTTAAATTTCTTCACCCAGGAGAGGTCATTTTTACTCGGATAAGTTTGGCACTAGACCAGAAGTTTAAGGCATTTCATCCAGTGAGAAATGAGTTCACTAACAATGGTCTTCTAGCATAACTCACACATCACGGGTGGAATTCTAGGGTTATAAATCCCTTTCTCACAACTATGAAGGATAAAGAATATAGCACTTAAGAACTTAATCATTCAACATTTTATGCAAGCAATCTTTTCGAATTATCAATTGGATGTTTCATTTGTACAGCAGGAAACAGAAATTTTATTGATTCGAGATCCCAGGCTGTTTGAGTTCGCTAAACTTCTGTCCTTGTGTCAGATGAAGCTTAATAAATGACAACAGAATAAAATAATGAATTTCAGGAAAAAATCATTGGAGGTAATCTTTTAGGTATTAGCCCAGTCGACTGAGGAAGTAGAATACACCAGCTGCATCTCTGCAGAGGAGTAAGATACCCTCTTCCAAACGAGTGTCCTTGATATGGCACTAAACAATATGATAGTGAGGCTCCAATAATGCTGGAGCTTTCGGGAATGTAGAATACCCATTCATTGCCATTGCTCAGAGGTCCTCTCTGACCTGGGGTGGTAGTACCGGATAGGGTTTTAGCTATGGGTCAAATAGAACTGTTTGACATCTAAACTGAGTGTTAACAAATAACTCATGCTAAATTAAATTGTTTGAAATAGAACTGTTTGATCATTTGACTATGTAAACAAATGACTGATGTTTATATGAATTGTTACTGATACATAGCAATACTTGGAATCGTTTAACTTTGTTGACTAATGCTAAACTGAACAATTAGAAATAGAAATGTTTGACCATTTGATTGTATGTAAACAAATGACTGATGTTTATATGAATTTTGTCTGAATTGTATGATGTCCTTGTACCTTCCGCTATAAATATTAATTACTGATCGTATTCAACTTACCCTGTATTAATCCCCTAATGAAATGTTCATACTATATAGTGGGGTAATTTATGTGTGTAATGATCTCGATTCTTACTGGGTGCCTAATACTTCTGAAGTTGGGCCATAATCAATACGAATAAATAACTTTTTAAAAAATGTATGTGCGCCCTTCATTCTCAACAAATTTTGACATTTTCGTTAAAATCGCTTCAGGTTCCGATGTGACAAAAGGACGTTTGACAATTTCTAAGATATGAAGTAATATGGATTTTGTAATTTTAGCCAGTACTTTTTTGTGACATTTCTAAAAAAGATATTATCAGAGAGTTATCTTCCTCTTCCGAATGATAACGGCAAATTAAGCATAGGAGGTGTTGAACGTTATTGACCCGATCACAAAATGAATGACATAAATTATACATGCTATTCTACACACTCATGCCACAATTCAACACGGTTTCATTAATCCCTGAAAAAATTAATCTCTCGCTTGGTAGGGCCATGAACTTTTCGTATCCCCACCTCTGTAAATAGAACCCAATTGTTCTGTAACCTGGTTTGGTCGTAGGGGCGCGACTCATGTAGCATGTCTTCAGCAGGAATAACCTGGCAGAGACCCTCCCTCTCCAAGTCTACAGCTGGTTTGAGTTCAGAGTTTTCCTTTTCCTAGACCGGTTGTTATACCAAACTTAAAGAGAACAGTCTGTCCTACTATTTACCCATAGCTATGGAATTGGTTTGGTTTGGTTTGATTTTATGGCACATCAACCATTGTAGGTTATTAATGCCAGATCCATTTTTAAACATATGTACAGTTCTATTTCAAACAATTCTGTTTAGTATAAGTATAGTTTTTGTTCTCACACAGTTAAATGTCAAAACAGTTCTGTTTTAAACAATTCAGTTTAACATAAGTACACAAAAAAAATGTCAAAAGCAGTTTAATTTCCAACAATTCAGTTTAGCATAAGTACGCAGTTTGAATGTCAAAACATTTCTATTTCAAACAATTCAATTTAGCATAAGTACGCAGTTTAAATGTCAAACAGTCCCACCTAAAACAATTCAGTTTAGCACAAGCACACAGTTTTATTCTATTAGACCCGTAGATAGGACCCTATCAGGTGCTGCCACTCCAGGTCTGAGTGGACCAGAGAGCGATGGCAATGAAGGGGTACTCCGCATTCCCCAAAGCTCCAGCATTACTGGAACCACCAGATTTTTAGTGTCATATCCAGGACACTCGTTGGGGGGGGGTCTTACCCCTCTGCAGAGAAGCCGTCGGTGTATTCTACAACCCCAGCCAATTGGGTAACATACCTAGGGGAAAATAGTTGGATTCCTATCTTTCCTAAGGGTATGAGCACTAAGTGAAATGCAAACTGCCTAGTTCAGGATTTGAACTCAGGTAGCCGAGTCTACTTCCTTTGACAATAACCGATACGCTACAAACGCCTCCAACAAATTGTGCAACAAAATATAAAATAAGCAACGCAATTTTCTGTTCAGGAGCTTTTAAATTGTTATTTTTCCGGATAGTCGCACTGTTTTTTCTTCTTTTCCTTTAAATCTAAAGCCAAGTGTTTCTTTAACCTTTTTGCTACATAATTAAAACTTCAAACTTAGCTAAATCAACAAATGGCATCAATGAAAGGAAAGGTCGGTAAAGGTTTAATCCTATAAAGATTATTCTACAATATTTAATTGATTGACATATCTCAAGTTCTCTAAAGAAGTCATAACATGCGAACATACTCTTAGATAATCTGGTTTAATCCTGTATTCAAATCCATAAAATATTCTTCGTGTAACATTCATCAAATCTCTTTTCACTGCTTTCTTTTCGAATCTTTATACATGAAAAAATAAAGAAACAGTCAACGATGCATATAAATTATATGTTTGAAAATAAACTAGTTACGCACGACATTTTCTCAGAAATTAGTTTTTGACCAAGACGATAATATGCAAGATTTTCAATTTTTTCTTCTAATTAACATTGAGATTTGAGGGAATACAAAGAAGAGTAAAAAAAACTAAACTGTACTTACGCTAAACTGAATCGCTTGAAATAGAACGTTTTTGACATTTAACTGTGTAAATGAATGACAGATGTTTAATTGAATTGTTAGTGATACATAGCAATAGTTGTAACCATTTAACTTTGTTGACTAAACTAAATAGCTCGAAATAGAACTGTTTTTGACATTTAAAGTGTGTACTTATGCTAGAGTGAATTGTTTGAAATAGAACTGTTCATGTGTATAAAAATAGATTTAGCATTAAGTAACCTACAACGATTGATATGTCATAAAACCAAACCAAATCAATAACAAAGAAAAAGAAAAATTTTATAGTTATTGGGAGAGATTAGAGAAATTAAGATTGACTACAAGAAAGAAGAATGAGAGGTGATTTAATTGAAACTTTCAAAATAATTATTGGAATTTCGACTTCGAGTAGATATTTTTTCAGTATTTTTTCTCGAACAGGAAATTTATTGTCAAGACTAATTTCAATAACTAAGTCTACTAACCAATTGTATTTTTTTATAGAGTGATGTATTTATAAAGCTAAAACAGTAATAGTATAAAAAGAAAATTAAGATTAGATTTGAAGATTTCAGAAAAAATCGTAAAAATAATTTAAGAGGGCAATTTTGAGAACTATCAGATTAGTCGAATTTTATCTGTATTGTATAAATAGTGTATATTTTCTGAATAAATATTTTTTTAAGGTTGATGTGAGAAGATTGTAAAAAAGGGGAAATGTTTAAGGAGATATAACAAACAAATAATAGATAATAATGTGACGGCAAATTGACTAAAATCCCAAAACGGGACTTTTATTTTTGCACGTGTGAAGACGGGGCAGGTTGGCACTTGATCCCCTATATAATAAGTCCTCGTTCAGAGTTTTTCTCTCAGGCATATAAGAACTGGCATATTATGTGAGGGACTAATTTAGGGCCAGACTGACCGGCGCTGGCAAGGGATTCCAAATTTCACACTATCCACACACCCACCAAGCCGCTTTCACTTCCTTCCCCAAGATAATGGAAGAATATGGACCTATAGGTTTTAGTCGTAATAATATTATATTGTAGTAGTCGGCAACTCCGGTTTCCAGTGTGATATTGTTAAGGAATTAAGAGGACAATTCTAAGCAAAATAACATAAGGCGAATAGAAGCTGAAAGGGAAGCATGAAGTAAGAACATAGACCACGTGATAACATAAAATTTTATGAATTCCTTTACTACAGTTATATACACTTTCAAAGTGTCAAAACATATAATAATTGGACAGTCCACGAATATAAATGTCTTTTCTTGACTTTTGTTTTTCTTCAAGTTGAGAGAGAGAAAGAGAGTGGTATACAAAATTTGGGTATAAAGGAGAAATGTCCCCAAAGTTACTTATCTTATTTTTCGACGGGGTTCCACTGGAGAATCTTTCCTCTTTCACGGGCTAATAGACTGTGTTCTATTTTTTTACACTGGCTTGAAGAACCTGGGGTCCCTCTTGTCTCAGTAATTCTTTTGTCTTCCACCCGGAGTAAAATAGCTATGGTTCGTCTGCCCGCTACGAACCCTGCTCAAAAACTAACTCTCTTATTATTTACTTCCGCTGAGGGGAAGGGGTCCCCACTTCCGTTTTGAGGTCCCAGCCAATCATTTGGCTTCTCTCTTCTCCCCCCTTGGTGTCCGGCGACCTGAGGTTACTAAGTACCAACACCTGTTGATACCCCTCTGTGACCTACATTCTTCCTTAACGGTCACTTTTTTTTTGACGGCTAGATACTGTTAATTCAACGCGAGGATAGTATTAATCTTACCTCTATCATCTCCGTGGGCTATCACGTGACAATAACAACACAATATATACAGATGTTCATTCTGCATTTATATCACTTTACCCTTGAGCAAACTACTAAATATTATTTGTACTCACATTTGTCTCTCCAATGGAAATAAAATGACAAATGTATATGAAACGTGTTCAAAACGTATTGAAACTGAATCTGTATTCAAGAAAATTAACATTTCTTTCTTTTCCAGCAGGACACATAGCATAACGGTTGTAGGCTTTGGTACCCTAACCTTCTAAGGAGACAATCATCTGAAGATTGCAGGTTCAATCCTGACTGCAGGCGAGTAACAGGAATACTTAACACTTGTACCCGGTTATGGCTAACGGAATCAGAACAGGCGACCCGCATGGATTCAATAAAGGACGTAGTTTGAAGTTCCGTGAAGGTTTCCGAGTTCGATAAACACCTGAAGAAGGCCGGAGGACATATCGGCCGAAACATTGTGGAAATAACAATAAAGATGAAGACAATAGTCCGAAAACACTTAATGATAAAAATCATCAAGCTTCGTCTCAAAAATTAAGACAACTAACATTTCTTTTATTGTTAATTTTTGTAAACAGAAATAAACAATGAATGAAACGTTAATTTTCTTTAAAATAGTCCCTTTAACATTCAACTCACTTATTCCAATAAAATTAAAGTTATTCCAGCCATGAAATTATATATATATATATATAATGTGAAACTGCAACGTCGTATTTTTTAAATGTCTCCAACTTATTCACATCTTTTTACTGAGAGGGAACAAGTGCTGCCTAGTGGAAAGGTTTCCCGGAAATAAGCTGTTATGAATTCTCACCCACCCGGCGCGAACACCTGGTGCTTAAGAAGAGTACAATATTGTTGATTAAATAGTATCCGGACTGATTTCATTTTTTTTTTTTTTTTAAATTACCTCTAACTCCCATATCCATCTTGGCAGTCATCTAAACGTCAACACTTTTATAATATATATTGTTCAACAGAGTACACGTCTTTATTCAAATCTAAAAGTTTAAAAACTTTCAAGTTGCAGTCTCGGTACTTTTTTACAACACCTCATATTCCGAAAATATTGGCTAAAGTTATGAGATCCTTTTGAACAATATTCTGTTCAATGAAGTTGCAGTAAGATATCTTGGTTGGATTATCTTGATTGGATTATCTAAAAGTTTAATTCAGTTTCAATATATATATATATATATATATATATATATATATATATATATATACTAAGAAAGTTCATTGTTTGATTATCTCCCAAATAAAAATTGCTCTTCATCGCCTTTTAAAAGAAAGGAGGTTGCGTGTTAAATATCTAACATTAAGTAAATGTGATAGAATGATGTTTGTAAAATGTTTCATATAAAAAGTGTAACTTTTCGTTGATGTTTTGAATATAAAAACTAGCCCAATTTATGTTGAATAAAGCATGTAATATATATATTGTCATCCACAGACAGACTGTTTAGTTGTATCACAGCTCATCAGTGTGGCTAGACACGCAGGACGCTTCAAGCTGGGATCGAAAACCGTCCAATATTACGGTAGACTTAGTATCTTACTGCTCACCCCACTGGCGACATACGTCAGCTCGGGAATTATATCGCCTTATGTTTTAACTTTCGTTTGTTTACATTTTGCCTTACCGTATACCAGAGTGTTCAATTCAGGAGAAGAGCTTTTATATATATAAGAGAAATTAAATGGGAAATTTTTGCAGATAAAAAAGAGCTCAATTCTATTATACCAGAACAGATATAAATCAATGAAAAAATTTTATAATCAAAAACACTAGAAGTCCGTTTCATGTGAAATGCACAATCATCAGACCGAATTATATATATATATATATATATATATATATATATATATATATATATATATATATATCTTTTACATAAAGACAAAAGAAAAAACTTGATTTTCTTTGTATCATTGTAAATTTATTTCAGGTTTTTAAAAATTTATAAGTTTTATAAAACCCATCTTCAGATGAAATATTTAAATGTTTAAAATTATAATCTTGAATATTTAAAATTATGATTTCAAATATTTCATCTGAAGATGGTTTTTATAAAACTTATCAATTAAACTTATTAGAATTTGTAAAAATCTGAAATAAATTTATAATGATACCAACAAACGGATTTTTTTTCTTTTGTCTTTACGTAAAAGATTTTTTAGCGCTACGTGTTGAGTGCTGAGGTATCATTAATCCCAAATTAATTATACATCAATAGCCGTTAGTATTGAGCACTCATATCGGATACTCCTACCCCTTGGATCTCCTCCCCGGATCATATAAAGAATACATACACATATATATATATATATATATATATATTGTGAAAAACATTTGTAAAATTCTATAAATCATAACAAGAAAAGGTTTTCAATATTTACTATCTTCCGTCTCTTTAAAAATACAGAAACCCAATTCTGTAGAAAGCGCATAAATTTCCCTTAATATTTGTCTATATAACTCCTGCAATCGCGCTGAGAGAGACAAGATTTTAACTGTTTGCTGCACTGGTTTGCTCTTAAAAATAATTGATTGTTTTCCTATATATCACCGCCATTAGAGGGCACAATACGTAAAAAAAAAAAGAAGACGTGATGGCACCGTTACTGAATGACCGCCACTCTCTACTACAATCTCGTTCAGTTCTCATTCATTCACTTAGCTCACGAGACCAAATCAATAGCAATTAACTTGTTTATCTTGATATCTTTCTTTTCCTGTCGAATTAAAGATGTCAACCCAATCTTCCTCACTTCACCCTCACCTTGTATTGCAATTAGGTTTTCAGTCAAAGACCGAAATTTTATTTAACGAACGTCGGTAATTGGCTAAGCGCTCCACCTTTTGATATACGCCTACGACACGCCCGTTTCTAAGTACCTTAACGTCGTTAATTCGGGCATTCATTTATTCTCAACAATACAAACAAAAGTATGTTCTGGAAGTCGATATTTTTTCCCATAAGTTTTTATGGGTGATTTTTTATCAATGTATCCAACTGAAAAGGTTCAAGATAAACCATTTCTATATATATATATATGTATACACTATATTACCATCGTTATACATATATACACACACACACACACACACACATATATATATATATATATATATAACCGTCACTATATATATATATATATATATGAGCATTTATATATATAAAGCTTTCGAATAGCTACTACGTCGAGGTGTAGGGGAGATTCATACTCCTTGGATTGCTCCACTTACCCTTGATCCGTACCTCATATAGGTAAGTTTTAAGCAAGAAGGGATCAAGTACCATTTTTTGAGTCTTTGGTATGGGATTGAACCCTGGTCTCCCGAACCATGGGCCAACACTATATATATATATATATATATATATATATAAAATATTTATAAATAAATATATATTAAATATATATTTAATCCATGGAAAATAGTCTGCAACCCTGGGTTTCATGGAGTTTTTTGTAAAACAACAATCATCAGGCAGTGAAGATGGATACATATATATTTATATATATATATATATATATATAACTATGTATATATATACATATTACTACTTATGAGCTTCTTCTCCAGCCGTTTAGTTAGCGTCCAAGTAGTGCATCCATACAGCAGTATCGATACGACAGCTGCTTGGAAGAAACTGCGTTTCATTCTATCGGTCAGGTCTGATTTCCATAAGATCGATAGCTGTCCATGCCTTCGTTAGCCGCGTGTCGATGTCCTTTTCTGTTCATGATACGCTGCTTCCGAGGTAGGTGAATTTGTCTACTAGTTTAAGAGGGGTTCCATCTAGTGTTGTGATGTCGCCTGTTTGATTATAGCACATATATTCCGTTTTGTGTGCATTGACATGGAGGCCAATGCCTGCGGCGGCTCGTTCCTAACTATGCAGTAGTGTTTCAGCTTGGTTGGGTGTATTTGCCAGTATCGCTATGTCATCGGCGTCGTCGAAGCTAGACGGCAATTACACAAGAATGTTGCGAGCAATATTGAACAAGTCCTGGCGGCAACACCCCACAAGGCACTAACTATACGGCCACCTGCCTCCCATCACGAAAACTATCCAAGCTAGACGAACCAGACATGCAGGTCACTGCTGGAGAAGCAGGGACGAGCTCATAAGCGATGTACTCCTATGGACCTCCACATATGGCCGGGCAAAAGCAGGACGACCAGCTCGAACATACATCCAGCAGCTATGTGAGGATACGGGATGTGGCCTTGAAGACCTGCTAGAGGCGATGAACGATAGGGAGAAGTGGCGAGACCCTCTCTCGCCACTTCAGGGATATCCGAGCCTGCGGCATGACATGATGATAATAATGATGATGATGACTACGTATAATGTATATATGTATAACTCTATATATATATGTATAACTGGATATTGAAACGCTAACGTGAACAGACGTCCTTTTCGTCGCTCCTCAAAAATGGTACATTTAAAGTAAATAAGGGAAATAGTGATTTTTATTTATTTACTTTTCAATCAATATATTTATTCTTTGCATCATATACTTTATTCAACTAAAATTTGATATAAACCATATATATATATATATATATATATATATATATATATATATTAATTACGTACAAATATTCTATTGCTTTTTGATTATTCAAGATCTAAAACTGATACATAAATTCCTCTAGTTTAAAAACAAATGTAACTTACTAACCGATAATATTTCCCAGTATAATAACCCTTGCAAGTGAAAATAAACAATATCATATTTAACTTAATTATAAAATCGGTGCAATTGACTGAGATTTACTTATTTGTTTATTTATTTATCAATTTATTTATACATCTATGAAGAAAATAGAAAAAGAAAAAAAATCAAAAACTAATGAATTATTAATTCTATTCATCTGTTTATTCTATTTTATTTTTGTAATAGACTAACAATAAGTGTATAAAATTAATTTTATTATATTCTTAACTTCAAATATATTTTAACTATAATTTACATTTATTTACCTATGTTCCGGGAGACCTGGGTTCAATCCCAGGTAGCGTCATACCAAAGACTTTAAAAATGGTACTTGATACCTCCTTGCTTAACACTCTGCTATATAAGGTACGTATCAAGGGCAAAGTGGAACAATCCAGGGAAAAGGAGTACCGCCCTCCCCTACACTTCGATGTAGTAGCTATTGAAAAGGGAGCCTTCTGGTTGTCCTTGACTATGATCGCCAACTTTGCTTTACTTACCTATAAGTAAAGTTAGCGACCATAGTCGAGGGTGGCCCGAAGGCTCCCTTTTCGATAGCTACTACACCAAGGTGTAGGGGAGGGCGCTACTCCATTCCCAGGATTGCTCCACTTTTAATCCAAGTATATTTTCTTTTACATGTCCATGGCTTTTTTTTAAATTAGGTTTCTTGAATCGTAAGTTTGCATTTGAAATTCTTACGATCATTATTTCTTCGCATTACCATATCAATAATATTAGTAGTGATAGAGGGATAGTTAAACAGTCAAAAATGTTTTGTTTAACTAATAATAATCATAATAAATAGACTTCGATTCGTCTACTTCCACTTTGAATAATAAACTTCGATCCGTTTAAACAAGTCATGTCATCAAATCCGGGCGGTGTATGTCAGTAGCTGGCTACTCTTGGTATAAGAGAGTAAACCCCTACAGAAAATCAGGAGTGGAGCCCTTCCGGCAGCTCCTGTATCCGCCGGGACGATAGAGTGAGGCTGGTTCTGCACAAACCTAGTTCACTCTAAACAAAGTCAAGCGCAACATATCAATCAACTTTTATTCCATCCTATTACTTCAAGTCCTGTGGCGAGCGACGAAGCGACAGGTGTGGGTACACTGGAAGAGTCGTAGCTGCAGATCTGCACACATGTAACTCATGGTATATGGTCGCTCCTTACTGATTAGAGCAGAAGTAATGTTCGACCGCCGTCTGAGTGTCTGAGCAGCCCTCTCTAGGATAGCACTACTCACCCCGCATCATTGGGAAAGGGCTAGAAAAGTTGCCCCAAACATTGCCTTCTCTACTTCATCCGGGCCGGCTTGCTGCAGTCGGCATGGACCCTTCCCAATGCGGTCGAAACAAGAAAGCAAAAAAAAAAACCCCCAATGAACATCGCCGCGTAGAACGTCCGCACATTTATTGACCTAGACGACACAGATAGACCTCATAGACGTACCGCTCTTATCGCCTCAGAACTTGCCGGGTACAAAATCGACATTGCCGCCCTCAATGAGACTGGCATGCAAGGGAGAGCTGAGTGAGAAGAGTTCAGACAATTCTTTTTTCTGGAGCAGACGTGTGCCTGACGATAAACGCGAAGCCGGAGTGAGCTATGCCATCAAGACTTCACTCGTAGGCAAGTTAGCCTGTCCCCCGACAGGGGCGAATGACCGCCTCATGAGTATGCAACTTCCGCTTCATCACGGGAAAAAGTTCGCTACCATCATCAGCGCCTATTCACCCACCATGACCAACACTGATTAGATAAAAGACAAGTTTTATGAAAATGTTAAATATGTTATCTCTGCTGTTCCCACTGCAAACAAGCTCATCATTTTTGGTGACTTTAGTGCAAGAGTTAGACAAGACAGCACCTCCTGGGAAGGAGTACTGGGTAAACATGGGACTAGAAAATGCAAAGCAACAGCCTAATAGTTTTTCAGACCTGCACCAAGCATAATATTTTAATCACCAACACCGTATTCCGCCTCCCCACTCACTCCTGACTGCACCCCCGCTCAAAGCACTGGCATCTGATTGACTATGTCATTGTGAGACGGAGAGATAGGTGGGATGTGAGAATCACGAAGGTGGTGTGTGGTACAGAATGCTGGACAGATCATTGCCTAATCATTTCTGGACTAAGCATTAGAGCTCTGCCTAAAACAAGACCACAGAGCAAAGAAACACCAAAGCGACTGAACATCACGAAACTAAAAGACATTCCAACCAAACACTCATTTGTTGAGGCCTTAGATGAGCGGCTTGATACTATCCTTTTGGAAGAGTAGATGTGGAAGCAGTGTGGATCACTCACCGTCACACCGTGTATAACACGGCTATGAGGTGTTTAGGACCATCGCCCAGAAGATACAGAGACTGGTTTGATGAGAACCATGCCGAGATCATGGACGTAATAGGGAAAAAGTGCGCTGCTCACCGAGTGCACCTCCATGACCCTTAGTGTACAACCCAGAAAGTCGCTCTAAGGAGCATATGCAGCACAGTTCAGCTCAAGCTGCGCGAAATGCAAGATTCCTGGCAGAGAACTAGAGCTGCTGACATCCAAGAATGACATGAAAAACTTTTACTGAAGTCTGAAGGAGGTCTACGGTCCCACCAGTGCCACCTTTTCTCCGCTTCTGAGTGCAGATGGAACCAAGCTCATATCAGAGACGAACAAGTTCCTGAAGAGGTTGACTGAGCGTTTCGATGATGTACAAAACAGGTCATCTTCTATCAACGACAAGGCCATTGAAAGACTGCTGCAAGTCTCCGTGAACGAGTCACTTAATTTCACTTCAATACAGGGAAGTTCAGATAGATATTCTTTAACTAGCCTGTGACAAAGCACCCGGATCTGACTCAATTCATGCAGAAATCTATAAGGCGGGTGGATCAGCGCTGACAGGTAAACTTCTGACTCTCATTCAGCTGGTACGGGTGAAAGAACAACTACCGTAGGACTTCAAGGTCACATCCATCATCCATATTTACAAACGGAAAGGGGACCGACGAACATGTGATAATCACCGCAGAATCTCCTTACTTTCAATTTCGGGCAAGATCCTTGCCAGGGTTCTTCTGAATTGTCTCAACAACCATCTCGAACATGGACTCTTACCGGAGAGTCAATACGGCTTCCGTAAGGAACGTGGGGCTGTTGACATGGTGTTTGTTGCAAAACAGCTACAAAAGAAAGGTCAGGAATAGAACACTGACCTCTACTCGACTTATGTTGATCTGACCAAGGCATTTGACACGGTCAGCAGAAACGAACTTTGGAGAATCTTAAGAAAATACAGCTGCCCTGAAAAATTCATCACCATCGTTAGACAATTTTACGACGGCATTCATATAAAGGGGACAAGACAACTGAGAAAGCTCTGCAGCCTTTCCCGTCACAAATGGGGTTGAGTAGGGATGTATCTTGGTCCCCACTCTTTTCGGTATCATATTTTCTGCGATGCTGTTTGATGCATTTAATGGCACTGACGGCTCTGTCTTCAACCTCAGAAAGCTTCAAACAAAGACCAAGGTGAAAACTGATATCGTCAACAAGTTTCTGTTCACTGACGACTGTCTACTGAACGCTACTACTAAAGCCAACATGCAAAACAGCGTTGACAAGTTCTTAATTGCATGTGACAATTTTGGCCTAACCATCAGCTCAAAAAAGTCAAAAGTGATGTATCAGGCAGCGCCAGGAAAACCATACGTCGAGCTCAACATCACCATCAAGGGACAACGACTGACGGTGGTAGAAAAGTTCACCTACCTCGGCAGCACCTTCTCTAAGTCTGTCGTCATGGATGACGAGGTGAACGCCAGACTTGAAAAAGCGAGTGTAGCCTTTGGGCAATTCAACAGGAATTTGTGGAATCGGAGAGGCATTTCGGTAGGCAACCAAAATCAAAGTATACCGAGCTGTCGTCCTTACCACCCTCCTTTATGGCTGTGAAACGTGGGCAACTTATCAACGGCATATACAGAAGCTAAACCACTTTCGCACGACCTGTCAGAGGAAGATTTATAGCATCACATGGCAAAAAAACATCCCCGACACCGAAGTTTTAACTCGGGTTTCTCTTTCCAGCATCTACACCATCTTGATGCAATCACAGCTTCATTGGGCCGGTCAAGTTGTTCGCATGAAAAATCAACGCCTCCCGAAGATCCTGCTCTACAGCGAACTATATCAGGGCAAGCGCTCTCAAGGCCAGAAAAAGCGCTTCAAAAACACTCTAAGGTCTCCATGAAATCTTTCGGTATCATCCCTAATTGCCAGGAATATCTGGCGCAGGACAGAGACAAGTGGCATGAAGTTGTCAAACGTGGAGCGAAAGTCTGTAAAACCAGAAGAAGTACAGCAATTGATCTGCGAAAGACTGCCACGTCAGCCACTGTCTCTACCATTCCTTGTTCTCACTACGCAAGACTCTTCCGCGCACAGATTGGTCTCATTAGACCTCTGCACACTCACAGTCGCCTCTCTCAATCGTAAGGTTGATCAGATGATCCTCATCGATTACGATTGACAAAGAAGATGTATAACTATATATATTGAACACACACACACACACACACACACATATATATATATATATATATATATATATATATAACTTTTAATACTCATAATTAATCTTCCAATAACTCTTAGTTTCACGAGTCCGATCTTCAGGTAAATAATTAGATGAACGATCGGAGTTATACAAAGATGATTTGTAAAATTTCTAATGTTAATATTACCTTCATATTGCTATACCTAAAAAGTATTGATCGCTTTCTTGGTTTATTACTTAGTTGGTCATACGACATAACTTTATTTAATGCACACGGAAACATACATACACTAATTTATATATATATATATATATATATATATATATATATATATATATATATATATATATATATAAGCAAATGATTTAAAGACATACGAGCATTTTCTTGTCAATTTTTTAAAACCTACTGACTTGCAAACTGTAAACCCTTTCAAAAGCAAAAATCTTTAAATTAAAAATGTTTGAGACTGTCGAGTCACTTTGAAAGTATCAGTTCCCACCATGCTAGGGAAATTAAACAGAGATGAACCTATTCACTATGGAGGTGCCCGTGGTGTAATGGTTATCGTCGTAGGAAATGGACACGGCGATGCAAGTTCAAATCCTGGACGAGACTGATTGCATTTCACATAGCACTAATACCCTTGGGAAAGGTATGAATCCAATTATTCTCCCTCCATCTATGGGTAAATAGTAGGGCAGACTAGGTTCTTCAGCCTTGGTGAGGCAACTAGTCTATTTGAAGGAAAACTCTGAATTCAAACCTGTTAAACTCCGTTTAAAAATTGACCCTGTGTCATATAAAAAAAATGACCTTGTGTCATATCCTGTCCGAGCGGAGGGGTTGGGTAAATATGATGAACCTATTGACTACATAATTGAAGGACTACTTACTGTATATACTTGTGTAATGAACGACACTTTAAGACTAATTTTTCACCTCAAAAACAAGGGATCGTTCATTACACGATTTTTATTTCTTTAATATCGAAGCTTACTTTGTTTCTTTGATCCAAAGTTTTCCTTCCGCATAGCCAATATCCAAATGATATTAGATAAAATAATAAAGTTTTTACTTAACACTATTTACTATTTATAACTCCTGTGCAAATGATATGTACAAATATTATAAATAGTAAACAAAGTTACTAAAAAACTTCATTATTAGCTGAGCTCTGTTTAAAACTTTCGAGACAATGTCACGTGATCTTATTTATCAAGAAAAAAAGTAAATTATGCTTCCCAAGCTTACTAAATAAATTCAATACGTAATTATTATATCAAGGCTATTGCATATCAGTTTAGGGTTTTAGTATGTTTGGAATATCAGAGTAAACACGGAAAGCTAAATCAAGGTCTAGACTACATTTTTTAAGTCCAGTATTACATTGATTTTGATTATACTACAGTTGTTTTGAATGCTTAAATAAGTGTTCTTGTGTTCTCTTTATTTCATTAGATGTTGAAGAAATATTCTTTATAGACGAGCATAATCAAAAGTTAGTTGTCGTTCATTTCACAAAGTCGTTCATTATCCGAGTATATACAGTATTAATAGAGGTTACTGTAAGCAACCTGAGGGTTCTGTGCTGGCAAAGCTTCATAAATAACAACAGAGACATAGACGAGATGGAAATATAAATAAAGTTACCAGTGAAAATACTGGTTGTTTCATAAACGTGCACCTGTTTTCTGTGTACTTCTTCTCATGGTAAAAGAAAAGGTTACTACAGCTTTGCTTGTTTGTTAGGCGTGTTTTGTTACTCTCAAAGAATTAGATACGGTAGTGGCGTAACGGTTATCGTCGTAGGAAATGGACACAGCGACCTGAGTTCAAATCCCGGACGAGGCTGTTTACTTTTCACATTGCGCTCATACCCTTCCGAGAGTTATGCATCCAAATATTTTCCTCCAGCTATGCGTAAATAGTCGGGTAGACTGAGCTCTTTAAATGTGGTATGGCAACTAGTACAGGAGAAGAAAAACTGGGAATTCAAACCGGTTGAACTCTGCTTAAAACTGACCTTGTGTTACATCCTGCTCGTGGCAAGGAAGTGGGGTAAATATGAATATATTAAAATATTAGATACGGTTTGATAGATATTGAATACTGTTTGATACCCAATAACCTACTATTTGTACTGAGAGGCTGAAACAGTTGAATCTTGAATATACTGGTTGAAAACCTAACATCTGGGTGGGGTTTTAAGTTACGTAAACAGATCATAAATTTATCCATCACTGTTTTTCCATTGAACGCAGGAATATCACGGAATATTTTTTGTAATAACATATAGATTCATAAAGGCTGACTAGATTGATCGACTATTCTACAAACGTCAATAGATCGAATGGAATAAAATTGCCTCACACAAAAGAAAAGCAAAAAACAGACGATATCTAGCGGAAATTATCACGATTGAAGATTACGCAGATGATCTAGCGCTTCTCACGAATAAACCTGCAAGACTCACCTATACTTTTCAAATTTTTTCCTTCGCCTTTTGGTGTTGATTGGGAAGAATTACTATAACAACAACAGATGAAACTCGTTGATCTTCAGAGCTCAGATTTGAAGCTCAAGTCTTTTGCCATATCACCGATTTCTTTTAGAACCCCGTCCTTCCATCTGGACGATTCACCAACCTTATCACACACACCCAATAAGTAGCGATCAGGATTAGCACTACATAGCGCTGTGAACAGATGCTCTCCAAAATGAAGCATCTCAAAAGTACGCTGCATTCGTAACTGTCAAATCATCACTTGTATGATGTCCTCTTTCTGTCAACATCTTCCTTTTACTCAAATATTATATCTCTCTTTGACTACAATCAACATCAGATAGTTCAGTGAAAAATTATGATTGTCGCAGTGTTCTCTGCTGGTTTTACAAGCAAGAAAACAACCTCTAATAATTAGCCCAGTCGGCTGTAATATAATTTCGTTTTAGATATCTCACCTTTCGGTTTAGTTAGGCTGAGAACCTTTCGCTTAGCGCACGGGTTAGTTAGGTGCAACATGAGCGCAGGTGTTCACGCGCGTGCGGGGAGGATGTGTCATTCAGAGATGTCAAAATAAAAATCCCAGATAGAAAATATGACTGGGGGATGTGAATGACGTCATGCACCGGAAGCGGGCGCGGAGGATTTGGGGGATTTGAGAAAAGTCGGTTAGTTGAGTTTTAGCGTCCGAAGAAGACGGTTGACTTTCGGGGCTCGCCGAGATCAGACCAGTAGTTTGCGGCGGGGTGCCGCGCGTGGTGGTGGGGGGACAGATGGAAAAGTCAGCCTAGAAAGATTGTGCCTCACTCTCCTTATGTCGAATTACCTTTAACTCAAAGGTAATAAAAAGTTTCGTACCTGAACCAATTTCGTAAAGTTTCGTGTTTTTAGATTCCCTATGTCTATTTCACATATCCGTATCATGGGTATGTTACACGGCTGGGGCTGTAGAATACACCGACTGCATCTCTTCAGAAGGGTAACACCCTCTCCAATGAATATCCTGGATATGACACTAAACAATCTGATTGTGAGGCTCCAGTAATGCTGGAGCTTTGGGGAATACCGAGTACTCCTTCATTGTCATCGCACCCATGTCCATTCTGGCAAGGGCTAGTAGCACCTGACAAATAGAACTATTTAACATTTAAACTGGGTGCAAACAAATGACATGCTAAATTTATTTCTTTGAAATAGAACTGTTTGATCATTTAACTGTGTGTAAATAAATGACTGATATTTACTAGAATTGTTGATTATGCATAGAAATACTTGGAGCTGTGTGCAAACGAACGTGTATTGTTGAATAGAAAAACTAGTGTAAAATAGCAATGTAACCAATTTACTGCGTGCAAACAAATGATTAATATTGAATAGAATTTGTCATGTTAGATTTCAATAATTGAAACCATTTAACTGAGAGGAAATAATAGCAATACAAGTGTACAAACAAATTAGTTCTAACTTGTTTAAAAATGAAATTACCAGCAAGCTAATCACTTACATATCATGTATATCAATTCTAATGTTAGCAAACAAATAACTGATGTTAAATTGTTACTATTACATAGCAATACTTGAAAACATTTAACTGTGTGCAAACAAATGATTAATAGTAAATCGAATTCGTATAAGATAGCAATACTTGAAGCCATTTAACAATATGCAAAAGTAATAAGCTCATGCTCGTTTAAAAATGTATCAACAGAATGTTTACAAATTATATATTCAACAAAGATGTAAAAACAGGATTTGTCATTATCTAACCAACAATGGTTATTCCATGAAACCAAACCAAATCAAACCAGTCCTCCTCTAAGTTGTGTGTTGGTGAAACGAAACTGGCTCCAGGAACATTTGTCTGACTTTGAAGCGTTCCATTTGCTCCTTCTCACGCACACATTCATCGAACTTAACCCTTTGAAGCCTGAGGCTCTATGCCCAAAGCTTTCCACCCAACCTGGGCACCTGCCTAAAAAATAACTGAAAATGTTAGATGAAGTATATTTTATAGACAATAGCGATGTTGAAAGGGGAATTCAATCCGCTAAGATACATGTACTTTTACTGGAGTGGTTCTAAGATTTAATCCCCTCTCCCCATTGATAATGTATGGTACATATTGCAGACATGGAGGCGCGCGTGGTGTAACGGTTGTGATCGTAGAAAATGGATTCAGTGACCCGAGTTCATATCCTGGACCTGGTTTTTGGCATTTCACTTACTACTAATACTTTTTGTATTAGTAGCAAGTATTCAACAATTAGTTGGTCTGACTGAGTTCTTTAGCCTTGGTAAGGCAACCAGTCTAGGAGAAGGAAAACTCTGAATTTAAATTAGTTGTATTCCGCTTAGAAATTGACCTTATGTCACGTCCTGCTTCTGAAAGAGGGTCTGGGTAAATATATATCACAGACATTGTCAAAGGAAATGGAATCGTCGATCCAAGTTTAAATCCTGGATGAAATTATTTGCCTTTTCCTTCGCGATATTGCCATTGGAAAGTTATAAATCCATCTGTCCCTCCTTCCATTTATAGGTAAACAGTAGGTCTAACCGGGTGCTTGGTTAGACAAACAGACCAGGCAAGGAAAAATGGAATTCAATCAAGCAATACCCCTCTTAAAGACTGCGTCACATCCTGTCCGTGACGAAGAGATTAAGTAAATACATGTTTCAGACAATCACAAAATTCCCTGCTGTCACACCCAATCAACAATTCGGTTGTCAACAGCTCTGAAAATCGATATATCCACTTAACGACTCCAGCACCTCGAAGGCGCCATTCTACGTCGTAGAGCCGCTGTTATTCAAACAAAGGAAGAAGATACATGTAATTCGATAACAGCTTTTAATTTTTTGCTCTTCAGCTTAGTATAGACATAACGATGTTAAACTGGACACATTTAAATTTTAAAATGTAATCTTTCGCTGAGCAAAGGAATTTTATCAAATTCACTATCTTTTGTTTTTCTCTTTTTCTCTCTTTAAAACTTAATAATATGTATGCTCATTGAAACTGTTCTAAAGACATTAAAATACATTTGTTCTGTAGCCCTTTGAACTCGATGTCAATTTGAGACTGCGGTTCTCATTGGATGGTTTCAATCAGGTGACCAAAATGGTTCGAGAATAAGAAATAATTTGTCAGTTAGAACGAAAGGCTCAAAGTGAGCAGTTGAAGGCTCCACCTTGTTCATTAATCTCCTGTTTTGTTAAACGGGTGATGAAATTGTGGTCGCTAATAATTAAGAGTTATATGCGCACATGAAATTGTGGTCAGGTGGTCAGTCTATATTCCAACAGAGAACTCAGAACAATGGGAGATTGCAAAAGAGGACAACGAATATAAACAAAGATGGCGACACAAAAGAGGTAACACTCGAACAACACAAGGCGACCGATGAAGTAAAGAGAAATGAAGAAATGGGAGAAAGGACTCTGAAAGTTCTAAACTATTTATATCTAAAGTAAAATGTAAAATACCAATTTATCTCTTCAATTTTTACTTTTTTTTTAACCTGGTGACGTAATTTTAAGATTTACCATTTTCTCGAACATTCGAGGTAAATTTAGTGTTGAGTAGCAAATAGAGAATTTTCAAGAACTTACAAAATATTTTTTATTCATTTTGTATCTCCTTAGTATAAATAAATGTAAATTTGGATTCATATCTAGTTTTATTCGGGCTTTGTGTAAATGAAAATGTGAAAATTTGCCTGTTGTTTTTTTTTTCTATTAAAAATAGTTTTATTTTTACATTTCATTATCCAGGACACAGAAACAAAATTTGAAGTAAATAATGGCCGTTTTCTATACTTTTACAGTATAAGCCATCAAGAAATAAGGCACATTATTCTGGAACAAAGTTTTCTTTACATATGTTATCTTTAGCACAAAAGCAAAGTTTCAAAAAAATAATGGTGATTTCCTATACTTTTACAACATAAGCAATTAAGAAATAATTCATTTTATTCAGGAACAAAATTGGTCTTGCATAGTGTTATCAACATAACAGCTGCGTGATTAAAAATCTAAAATGATCTTTTTTTTTTAGTCAAGTCATTCACTTCGTCATCTCCATTTCATGAATTTGTTTCTTAGACAAAAGATAAATTCTGATTTTAGAACCCAACATCCAAACAATGTATATCTGATGCAGAATTTTTCCATTTTTCACAGAGAAATTCACAATTAAAATATATACTTTTCTTGCCTCTGACTTTTTGTAAGGAAAGGTTCTTGCTGACATGCAACAGACATTGGTAAAACAATTATGATCAAATAAGTCCGAAAAAGAACTTCGTCATGCCTTAATTTTCATTCCTCATGTCACATTATAAGATTACTGAGAAAGAGGAAGGCCAAGTTTGAATTAGAGGAAATGATTTTCTTTCAGCAGTCTAGTACATTGGGAATCTTTGTAATTTACAAGGTATCAATAACAAGTTGGCTGGAGTAATATAAGAATTTACCCATCCACCGGCATGTGACACAAGGCCAGTTTCCAAAGAAGTAACACTCCCGGGTAAGTAGGAGTAATTGTTTAGCTCCGTCGGCACAAAAAGGGCACATCCAGCAATAAATCTGACCCTACCTCTTTTATACAAGAGATGCTGCATGGAGGAACGGTAGCTAAGGTAATATAAAACATACTGGATCGACCAACTGTCAGTATATACTAATAGCATTGTAACTACATACATACCTTAGTTCTCTGGATTCGGCGTGCATTACATCAAAGAGGATAGATAGATAGATAGATAGATAGATAGATAGATAGATAGATAGATAGATAGATAGATAGATAAGTTTAACCTAACTCCCAATGCCAACCCACGTATGTCTTTACATCTCTATCAAGGCCAGCCGTGTGATGAAATTTACTATTTGTATGATTTATATCGTTTCAAGTGTTCCATATAAAATACAAATAATTTTCAAACGTGATTTACCCAGAGATAAAACCCTAACAGATACTACCACTCCGATCCAGTATGAAACTGGGAATAATAGCAAGAACTGGAGCCCACAAGATGCAGCTTAGAGTCATGCCGAGAAAACCCTTATGGGAGGTCAAGACTCTTCTGCAGAGAGTACAGTAGATGTATTCTAAGCCTTACCAACACGGCGGATTTATTAGAGCAATTTCTTATCTTTACTTAATTTTATATTTAGTTTAATATTCAAGAAATATTTAAAATAAGATGCAAAACAAAGCTGTTGATATTTTATAAGTGCGGTATAATTGCTGAATTACCTAAATGCTTCTCAGCCCTGTCAGCAGAGCTTAGGATATGCCGGCTACACTCTCCGCAGATGAATAAGACCACCCCCTCCAAAGAGATACCCCGAGTATCACATTAAACTGTACCCAGTGATAAGGCTTCAGTTCTAGGCTCCTGAAGATCCACTTCTTCATTGCCATTACTTCTATGTTCACTCTGATCGGGAGTGGTAGTATCTTTTAAGGTCCCATCGATCAGTCAAATCGATGTTTGAAAATTATTCGTATTGCATAGGAATACTTGAAACTATAGAATTATATAAATGTTACATAGGAAGACTTAAAAATATTTAATTGTATGCAAATTATTAGTATTAAGAATAGTTACTGTTGGCCACAATTGTTTACAAGAGATTATTAGCTACTTGAAACAATCATCAAGTCGTTCTAATACCACGAAATTCCTATGACTCTCTCTCTCTCTCTCTCTCTCTCTCTCTCTCTCTCTTGCTTTCCGTCCTTCTATAACATCGCTGCAGGCAGATCCTCTAGACTGCATCTGGTTTCCGCACAGAGCTGACGTAAGTTTTAGCTGGCCAGCCAACTTTGGTGCGTCCATGTGTAGGAGTACATAAAAGAACGTCGCATATGATTTCGGCACTACTCTTTCAGCAGTACCCATCATATCCTGTTCGTCTTATTTGGGTGGTTGTGAGATGGGAGGTAGGTGGTTTTACTGCTGCTGTTGTGTGGGGTGTTGTTTCCAGGATTTATTCAAAATAGCTCGTAGCCTTCTTGTGTAGATCCCGTCAAGCTTTTTCTCCATAGCATTCAGGTGATGCATCCATACAGTAGTATTGACACAGTCACAGCTTGGAAGAAATCCCGATTTATTTTATTAAAGAGATCAGACTTTGCTTAAATTATCAGGTGCTCTGTCGGCGAAGGTGGGAATGTGTCGGCTGCAGTGGAATCTCTTCTCAGGCTGAAATCTGTCTTTTTCGGACAATGCAGTTTGTAAAGAAATGTCCCAAATACGCCAAAGTCGGAACTATCTAATGTGCTTTACCAATTGAATTTTACCAAAAGTTTGTTCGATAAAAGTTTTAAGACACTTTAAAATCTGATATTTATGCGAAAAGCAATCTGTTCGCTACAAAAACCTTAGACACAGCGGCAACAAACATTTCTAAATGTATATTTCTACAGAAACTTGGCTAGCTCCGAATAAGACAGTAGCCAAAAACTTTTCCCTAAGAATAACAAAGGAGAAATGCTAACAAGGAAAAGGTATTAAATTCCAACTATTTTATTGCCATCCAATGAATTATTGCTGTTTTTCCGCCATATTGATCTTGTGGTTGAATTAGCAGTTACTGAAAACTTGGCCAACATCTTAAAGTGACTGGTTTATTTAATGTCTGCAGAGAACATTGTATTGCTGGGTTGGGGGAAGAGGTTGCTAATTGGTCTATAGATTAATTTGTTCTACATACATCGTACTTTGCATACTTGTCATTAGTGATAGATTAATGCGATAAATTTTGATCATTTTCACTGCTTTTAGACGCTAAGGGCTACGCAAGTGCCAATCTCTATTGATGTAATGAGTTAGAAAGCTCCGTAAATAATCTGTTCGCTGGCAACACAGAATATATCTTAATGAGTATCTGATAATATGTGTGAAATTCCGTATCTCCTAGGCGCTATCTCATTTTGCAATACTCATTATCAGCTTTATCTGAGGTGCAGTTAGGATACACCTCAAGGCCTAA
Organism: Sepioteuthis lessoniana; assembly: GCA_963585895.1. NCBI lineage: Eukaryota > Metazoa > Mollusca > Cephalopoda > Myopsida > Loliginidae > Sepioteuthis > Sepioteuthis lessoniana. The sequence continues at coordinate 100,601,321 of OY757920.1, forward strand.
CAATTAAACCTTTTTCAAGCTAGCCATTTTTTAAGAGACAGTCGTTAGCAAATACATAAATAGTATCTATTCCGTAGATATGAACATTATTTTTTTCATGGGAAAAAATCGGAAATATAATCGAGGAAATTATTTCTCAACGCTAGAGAAAACCAAGGGAAAAAATTAGTGTGAGGCTGATCCGGCCGGAAAAGAACCATTGCACTGACCTTTAGAAATCGACTGTGATTCTTTAGGGTTTGCGAAAATTAATACCCTTTTCACGACCTGTACCGAGTGGATTAACTTGATAACAACAATTGGTATATATATATATATATATATATATATATATATATATTTAAATATGGGGGATGGTGAGAGGTACCTTCTACCCCCTTAAATAGTTAAGTCGGTGATCTCGTGTAATACCACCTTTTCACGCTTGACTAACTTTTAACAATATGGCGAGCCACCCGTCAAAAAATTCTTTAGGAAACAACTACACAAAAATGTAAATAGGAATTTACAATGAAAGTGATTCCCTAACCTTAAGGCATAGAATAACCCTAGACGGGTTAACATGCCATTGAAATCAATCACTCATAAAAATGTAATAATTTACGTTAAAAAATTTGAGCGAAAAATATTCAAATTGTAAAATAAACCAACTAATTATTGTTATTTACTAAGCTTTGGCTCGGTTGACACACAATGCTAACAATGCCTACTATTCTTAAATAGTCACTCATCTCGGAACAAAACAAACTCATCGCTACTTAACTTGGATGATTTAATAAAAACTGGGGCTTTTACTGTAACCTGACAATAAGTCAACAAGCGAATCATTGGATTTGAACTAAAAATAAATGTCGGTACTAATATAATAAAGGCCGAATATTTCAACATTGTACCGAAATGAGAATAGATAAGTAAAGTAAAGAGCCAGTCCGTACAAAAAGGAAGAAGCTACCCCATACATTGTGTCTGTTATTTATTTCCCCCTATTTCTTCGGCCTGAGAAACTGAATGTACCGAATCAAGTAACAGAGGTCCTAACATTTGAGGTAAATTGTGTTTCTGTGTTTCTCCCCACCCTCTGACGATTAGCCATCACTGACATGGCAATCCTCGGTGACTATGTTACAATATTTTTTTTATATTTCTTTACCATATTTTTGAGACGACATCTTTTATGAATACACCACAATCAATAGGAAATTAATTTTTTAAACACATTTTTTTTAATTCCGTGAAGAAATAAATTGAAATAATAAAGAAAGAAGAGGGGAGTCTGTACAAAAATGTTTTCTTAGAAAATGAATGACGATATCGTGGCATTTTTTATTTCATATGTTTATTTTTTTCACATATAAAATTAAAATATTCCTATTAAACCTTAAAATGAAATTTTGAGAGATCATTTCAATTTTATCGATAATTTTGAAATTGCATTCTTTCATTATCGTGTCTCAACTGAGATTTTGTATTTGAAAATTCAAACAACGCTGATTTTTTTTCTTTTACTTGACTGGTAAGATGAAAAAATCTGAATCGACTTCTTTTGAAAATTTTGTTGAGTTTATTACTGTTGTTTATGGGAAGTACTGTAGTTTGCATCTATAAACGAATAGAAATGTGGATACTTCCCCTTTCTATTGGTGAGCAAACTTTTGTTTCCAGTGGAAAAAGTAGCACATCATTGGATATTTTCTCAATGATTTTGTTTAAAATTTACTGCTTTTTAGATAAGAATATTTAATTATTTATAAACCAAATATAGAAACATTCTTCAATTAAAATACAGAAATTAAAACAGTGTAATAATCTTAGACGGACTAAAATAAAATGAAAAAGAAACAAATATGTAACTGTATAAAGGAAAATTTTAAATATGTTTATGACTTATATCCCAAAACTTTAGCTATAAAATAAAAACGGAAAAAAATCTGTACTGTCAGATTTTGAACTTCAGAACAATATACTGATAAAGAGAAATACGAATACTAACGTAACCTGACTATATATATATATATATATATATATATATATATATATATATATATATATATATATATCGATAAATTAAACCTAATGTTAAAAAGGGGTATTTTTCTGGGAGGCGATTTTGTAGTTAGTAGTAAGAAAGATTTTCGTTTTTTACATTACCATTGCGTGATGCTGGAACTATTTTCATCTTGTAAGGGAATTTGGTTCTCACTGTGTGTTCCATTCTTCTGGCCTTGTGCCACAACTACAATAGCTGTATGTCCACTTACCTCCCATCAAGCAAACCATCCTAGAAAGACGAAGAAAATATGCCGGTGAAGTAAGGATGAACGCATAAGCAACTTTCCCCAATAGAATCCTACGTATGGACCCACGTGTGTTGGCTGACCACCTAAAACTTACATCAATAAGCTCAGTAGGGACACTGGATGCAGTCTACAGGACTTGCCAAGAGTGATAGATGACAGGGACGGCTGACAAGAGTTAGTCAAAGGAATCCATGCTGTTAGCACGCTTGATGATAATGATGGTAATGATGATAAAGCTATCTTCATATTTTATGATTATTTTAATTTTTCAAATATGGTGAAATGATTATTTCTGCTTTAGCGTTTATCTTTGTTGTATTGTTTTGTTTTGTTTTGTTTTTGCTTTCATTTTTGTTGCTTTTTTTCTTGTTTGTTGTTTTTGTTTGTTTTTTTCTTGTTTGTTGTTTTCGTTCTTTTTTTTTTTTGTGGTTTTTGTTTTGTTTTTTCTTTCTTGTTTTTTGTTTGTCTTGTTGGTTTTTGTTTGTTTTGTTGTTGTTGTTGTTGCTGCTGTTGTTGCTGCTGCTGTTGTTGTTGTTGTTGTTGTTGTTGTTGTCTTGTTTTTGCTTTCTGATAAAAGTAAACAATCATTTTAGCTGTCAAGTTCTCTATCATAATTAATGGATTTTTCAAGAAAGAAAATTCGGGTTATTATCTTTCTAACAAAACCAACACAAAAGTCAGGTGATTTTTTTTTATTTTAATATTGATCGCCGATAAATTTCTAAAAGTGCATCTTCATAATGGATCCTCTGTAATGTAATCCATTCATGGATGTTTAACTCAATTATTGATCTTAAACTCAAAATAAATGTATTTTGCCGATAACTTTAAGAAAAATCATTTACATAACAGCTTACACAATTTCAGAAAACTGATCCTCTTTTTTGTATTCTTGGTGCTGTTAACATGATGTTTCGGCCGATCCATCTTTCAGCTCTTGTCACAATCCTTAGACTAGTTATGACACAAGGCCAAAAGTCTAGGTGTATCATCCGAAACGAAATTAATTCTTCCTTGGGGCGAGGGAAAATTAAATATTAATAGTTAATAATACATCGACTGGATGAATCCATTCCATGAGCCTATGTATCCAGGCGGTTCCAATTCCGTATATATCTAACGCCTATTTTGGTAAGGAAAAAATTAAAAAATCATTCAAATATTTACTCACGTGACGTGTGTACGTGAAGAGCATGCTGATGAAGGCTCCTTTCTTCAACTTCCCACCTCTCCGATGTTTCTGATGGAGTGACTACCTGTAATTGGTTACAGTCGGTGGAAAGGAGTATGTTTAGTCGCGTCCCCACTCACCAAGGTCCAATATTAGCATTAGTATATCCTATGATACACTAACGCTGAATAAACAGAAGGAGAGACAAGCTAACCTCATTTTCACATAAAAACATAAAAGAGGTATTACAAAAATGCACAAACAGATCTCAACAGATGAAATATGCGCATCGTTCCATGATCAAGCATTATGCAAAAAGAGAACAAAAATGGTAAAAGTCTAACTTTACTGGAAGATTAGCTTGGTGAATTTACATTTCAATAGCGATGCGAACGACGTTATTCGCCGGGTAGTGAGACAAAGTTTATTTAATGACCAGAAATAAAAAGAGATGCATCTACTTTAGTTGGAAAACCGGGACGAAAACAGTATGAGAAAAAATTATCAATTCTCTCGTGACCAATGAAGTGATGTCCAAATAAAGACTCCCAAATCCAAGGGAAGACAATTATTTATTGTCTCTATATAAAGCTATTTATCAATTATCTGGAGCTTATCCTAGACGGGTTAATATCTATCTTTTTCCACCCATTACTGGTCGATTGCTAGAATATTGTTAAAATACCAGCATGACATGGAGACATAACTTTTAATTATGATATTCCAGAAAAAGTAAGATACTTTTTTATTTATTATTCCTTGGCTAATTATAAATCTCCAACACGTAAATTCCAAACTGAATGTGTCCTAATGAGTCACCCTACATGACCTTTAGATGTTTTGAACATCTACTTGAGAAGACACGTGAACGGCAAGTTACAAAAACGTTACTGAATATATTTGAACAAAAATAGATCCTGAAATCAGGAAAATATCCAGGAAAACTTATAAATTTTTCCTTGTTTTACATACAGCCTGGTCAATTATCCTGCAAAGGAGCCATAGATCTGAAAAATTTAGTTCTTTAAGGAGTGGGAATTTTAAATTTGTTCATGGCAATTCTTAAATTTTAATACTATCGTAAAATATCAGTGTGTATCAAAAGTATTTTCGCTTTTTACAGACGTTTATTTCAATGTTTATTTCGTGCACATGTCTGAAGATTATTCATGTCTCCACTGCGACAGTATTAAGGTTTAGGGAAAGGCCACAATTTAGAGACTCGAAAAAGGTTGAAGTGGAATCGACAGTATTAAGGTTTAGGGAGAGGCCACAATTTAGAAACTCGAAAAAGGTTGAAGTGGAATCGACAGTATTAAGGTTTAGGGAGAGGCCACAATTTAGAGACTCGAAAAAGGTTGAAGTGGAATCGACAGTATTAAGGTTTAGGGAGAGGCCACAATTTAGAAACTCGAAAAAGGTTGAAGTGGAATCGACAGTATTAAGGTTTAGGGAGAGGCCACAATTTAGAGACTCGAAAAAGGTTGAAGTGGAATCGACAGTATTAAGGTTTAGGGAGAGGCCACAATTTAGAAACTCGAAAAAGGTTGAAGTGGAATCGACAGTATTAAGGTTTAGGGAGAGGCCACAATTTAGAGACTCGAAAAAGGTTGAAGTGGAATCGACAGTATTAAGGTTTAGGGAGAGGCCACAATTTAGAAACTCGAAAAAGGTTGAAGTGGAATCGACAGTATTAAGGTTTAGGGAGAGGCCACAATTTAGAGACTCGAAAAAGGTGGAAGAGGACTGGACAGTATTAAGGTTTGCGGAGAGGCCACAATTTATAGACTCGAAAAATATTTTCAAAAAGCAAAGAATAACAAATAACAACTGCCTGTTATCCAACCCCTCTACCACAGGCAAGATGTAACACAAGGTCAATTTCTAAAGGCCATACAACTGGTTTAAATTCCTAGTTTGCCTTCTCCTCGATTGGTCGCCATTCTGACCTACTATTTACTCATCGATGGAAGGAAAATAATTCGATTCATATCTTTTCTTATGCGAAATGGAAAAAGTCTTATCCAGGTTTCGAACTCAGATTACCGATTCAATTTCCTAGAAACGATCACCGGTACACCATACACGCCTCCCTAATAGATGTTGCATATAGGGTATGAAATCTATTAGAAAATGCAACGACAATTATGGGACAAAGATAGTAATTGTCAGAGCTGAAGTATTTTGTTTGATTCAAATATTGAACATGGAAATATAAAATACGACTCAAAAAATCATTTGTGAAGTTTATGGAGAAGATACTTGAAAGAATCGAACATTTCAAAAATGGTTTCCAAAATGTTTTGCTGAAGATTTCTAAACAATTTCCCATAGGTGAGTAGACAAGTCGAAGATACGGATCCCGTCAAGATATTACAGGATAATAATCAACATAATGTGACGTTATATTGCCCAAATACTCAAAGTATCCAAATCTAGCGTTTAAACGCTGTTGCACCAACTTAGCTGGAGAATGTATGTATGGGAAAACAAACCGACTGGACAATATTTCCGTGTATTATTCGCTACTTGAACATAATGAATATGCTCTATTTTTATAACGAATTTTAATAGAGGCTGAAAAGTGAATACTTTACGACAATGTGGAACGCAAAATTTTGTGAGCCAGCGAAATTATTTAATCAAAGATAAAACTTCATCAAAAGATAATACTATGTATATTGTTTGATAAGAAAGGTGTGCTTTTTATGTGAAGAAAAACGGCACTGCTCCCCATTTGACCAATTTGGGAGGAGCAATAGACAAAACTTCTTAATCAAAATGTATAAAAATCTATGAGGGTATTAGAATGCTTGGTCTTTGGGGAAATATTTAGACGAATCCCTACTCTCCAAGAATCAAAACTAGTATTAGTATATCCATGTTATACGAACAATGATCAAAACGGAGGGAGAGAAAAAATGAACTCATTTTCACATGCAAGAAAATTTAATATTTAATGTATAGAATATGCATACCAGTTATATTAAAAGAAATAATACACAAATGTGTCCCAAGAGATAAAACTGTACTCTTAATGTTCCTTGAATAAGCAGTTGATGGAAGGTGTACAAAATGGAAAAAAATGAGTGTAGATAACATATGGGGTTTTACTGTTTTCTGGCAAAGGTTAGACAATGTCTATATTGTACAAAGAACAGAGGTAAAAAAATTAAAAAAAAGAAGTCAAGAATGGCAACTGTCATATGACACCCTACGAGGCCACATATGAACACGCCAATTTTCGAAGGGAGATAGTTATTTTTTATATCCTTGCAGTAGAATTAATGCAGAAAAACAAACAGTTCAGCTAACGAAGGTTTAAAAAATTTCTTAATCTTAACTTTTTTAATACAAGACAAATCAACATGACTAGACGTCAGTGTTCTGCTTTTGTTTTCAATATTACTGAAATAAAACAGCCTGTATTGTTTCTCTATCAGCTTAAAGCGATGAATGAGGAAGAGATCGAGAATGGATGTCATGAGTGTCATGTGACACCCAACGGGACCTGAACGGATATAGTAATTCTCTAAGGGAGATAATTATTTATTTCATCCCGACAAGTATAACGTTAGATCTTTTTTTAAGTTTCCATTCGGCGGCCGTTTTTGTCAGATATTGCATCTTGAGATTATGTTATTACGGTCTTAGAGAATTTTCTTAATGGAAAACTTTTTTTCAATTTCCTGTAAGACAGCAAAAGGTACCAACAGCGGTTGTTCTTTGATGAGAAGTATAAAATAATCGAGGAAAGAGAAATTATCATGCTGCCTGAAAGTCGAGCAAAATTTTAAGTATATATTGTTCAATATAATTATGAGCAAAATCAAAACTCTGAATAACCATTACACTTTATACCCTCGGCTACAAGTAAATATAATTTATATTTATAATAATTAGCAAATAAGACGTGTAAGAGGCTAGTTGTCCACTCTTACTCGAAAAGTTTACCGTACTGTCAGTGAGGCTCAGAATAATCTGAGGGTATCCTTTGCAGATGGGTAGGACCCTCCTCCAAAAATTAGGTGTCTCGGCTATGACACTAAACGGCATCCGATTGTGAGGCTCTAGTTTTGTAGGTATATGGAATTTGGAATACCCCTTCATTGCCTCTACTTCGAGGTCTTCTCTTATCCGAAGCGATAGTATTTGTTAGGTGCCCAACTATGGGTCAAATGGGTCTGTTTAAAAATATTTGTATTCAATAGGAATTCTTGATGTCATGTAACTGTAAATTATTTGCTTCAAGAATAGTTACTTGAAGTTATAATTGTTTACTTTGGATTATTATTAGTTAATTGAAACCATTTAACTGTATGCAAATAAATTACTATTATCAAACAGATATGATTGCTTGAAACAATTTTGTTATTAATACTGGATAAAATAAAAATCAGTTACAAAACTCAAACTTAAATCCAAACCAAAATTAATTATACGCAAAAGCACAATACGCGTTGCGACATTTAACGTTAGAACTTTAAATAGAATAAGCCAGTTACTTGAGCTGACAGCGTCTGCTGCAGAGCATAATATAGACATTGTATTCATATAAAAAAATATATAGTACTATAGCAAACTAGAAATAAAATACCTTGATACTGGTAATGTATGGACGTTTTTCTCAGTTTTTGAATGGAAAAACCCTGCCAATGCTGTCATAGGAAGGCTACGAATGCTTCTCAATCCTTGTGTTCAAAAATCGAGAAAATACAACTGAGAATGATGGTTACTACCCTAGCACAACAATCATCTCCTGCTACAGTCCTACCGATGCCAGTGATGAAACGGGCCTCCTCAATTTCTACAACTAGCTATCTTCTCTTGTCCGTAGTATTCACAACCACAACGTGCTAATCACCGGTGGAGATATGAATGCTCAAATAGGTAAAGATGAAAACAACAAATTCTGCTTACACAACTCATCAAACCGAAATGGGGAATATCTAACAGAATTCTCACTCGAAAATTGACTAACATGCCTTAATACTAAATTCCAGAAAAGAGAGAGAAAACTATCGACCTACACATACCCAAATAATGCTAAAGCCCTGATAGATTACATAATTGTAAACAAGAAATGGATTAATAACGGTCTAAACTGAGGCATACTCTTCTTTTGAAGGAGTATCTTCCGATCACAGAATTGTCACGGCAAAGATACGCCTGAGCCTACACAGAAATAAGACACAAACAGCCAAAACCACTCGAAACAGCTGGTCCTCACTTAACAAAAGAGATATTAGCAATAAAATTAAGGTAACTGTAAGAAACAAATTCGATGGTCTTCATGAGATATATGAAACACTTACTCCGAATGACGAATACGATAACTTCGTCAACGCCAACATGGAAGTGGCAGCAGAGTGCATACCAACCAAATCGAGCCAAATGTAGAGTTCCGTGGGAGCCACTAGCAGTTAAGAAAAAAAGAGATAACGTGAAAACAGCATTTTTATGTAATAAAAGAAACCCAACAAATGCCAATACACAGAAACATACGAAGGTACAAAGAGAACTAACACATACCAAAAAGGACGAAAAGAATATATTCAAGGACGGATCAATAAAATAAACTTGGCAGAACGTAGATAATCACGAATACCATGGAAGACACAAAATAAAGCGGTTGTGTCAATACTACAGTACGGATGCACCAAATTGACGCAAACAAAACGTATAAAGAGAAGGCCTGACGGGAACCGCACAAGAATGCTACAAGTTATATTGAACAAATCTTGGAAGCAACACTTCACAAAACAATACCTGTACGGCCACTTACCTCCCATCCCTAAAACCATCCAAATAAGACAAACGAGACATGCAGGAGACTGTTGGAGGAGTAAATACGAACTCATACGCAACGTTCTTCTATGGACCCCTTCACATGGACGTACCAGTGTTGGCCAACCAACAAGAACTTACCTACAACTGCTCTCTGCGAATGTAGCTTGGAAACCTGCAGAGAGCGATGGATGATAGGGACGAATGGAGAGTGAGAGTCATAGAAATCCAAACTAACAGCGCAACTTGATGATAATGATTTGAAACCATACAACTGCAAATTATTTGTATTAGATAGAAATACTTGATACTATATAACTGGGCAAAAAATCTTAAGAAGTAGCCACGCAAAATATATATATAAATATGTACCATGAATACGATTCCCTGACTTTTGGACATAAAATGACACAAGCTGTGTCGACATACCGTTAAAATCAATCAATCAATCCAAAAGTTAAAACTGTTTTTAATTTCTTTTGAAAAATCCTGAACCCATCTAAAAGAGAAAGTTAAAATCTCTAAAACACCCTGACTTCGAGAGCGTTACGTCTCCTTCAAGGATTCAAGAGAAGGAGAGGCATTTCAGGGAAATATAATTTCGAGGAGGGAGACTTTAAAAACTTTAAAAACAGTTGTTATCTTTGACTTGGACGCTTGGCGAAAAAAAAATTTTTCAGGGAAAGGACGCTGGCTTCTCTTGTGGTGTGATTGTCTGTGTGGAAGCAAAGTTAGAAAAGAAACGCAACGAATCTCTTTTTTCATACGTTTGAAAAGGTTTTATTACTTGTGTTATTGTGTCATATCAACCTTATTATTAATGTCAAACCCTATTAATGTCAAACCCTATTATTTAATGTCAAAGCCAACCTTGTAGATGAACAGTAGTGGTACTATTCAGCTCGTAGTCGGGATATATAAGGGGTTTATATCTTTTCCTCCTGGGGATATTAGTTCGAAAGTGAACCTAATAGTTCGACTAGAGTTCGAAATCGTTTACTACAATGTCGCAGTCCAGCTGTTAGCCACTACGCTCAAGGGACTCCCAAAAAATCTAATTCGATAAAAGGAGAAGACATATTATCTTTTTATCCAAGAACTTTATTCTCATTTCATGCTAAAAAAGATTTTAAAATCTTTTACGAATGTTTTCTCTCGTTTTTCCCTAAGTGCAATTAACTCCCAGAAAACTAATAAGCGACAGTCTGTTATGGGCTCTTACATATGGATGCGCCAGTGTCAGCCGATTTGCAACGACTTACATACATCACCTCTGTACGGACTCTCTATACAGTCTAGAGGACTTGCCAGGAATTATGAACGATAGGCACGGATAGCAAGAGAGAGAGGGGTGGGAGAGTCAGGGAACCCCATGTTAACAGCATGACTTGATGATGATGATGATGATGATGATGATTTATGTTTTCAATGGTATATACACAAATTCATTTGGATAAAACAAATACAAGCTGAAGCCTTAACATGCAAATTGGTCTTCAGTTAAATGACAGTTCTTACAGACCAAAACAAGCGGTTTGTAAACCTAATTAAAAGAAAATATCAATCCAATAAAAGGTCAAACAATGAAAAAAGTCGTGAAAATAATTCAAGAAGACAATCTACATTAGAGTGCGGTATGATGTGGGGAGAAACGTTGATTGCTTCCAGACATCTGTCTAAAATTTGGTGCAAATATAAAAGAAATGAGGTAGTTATAAAAAGGAAAACATATAGGTAAACTACGAAATGACAGCAAACAGTGTGTATAATTGTACCATAGGACCAACGTTTTGTGCTGTAAAGAAAGAAGTCCGCAAAAAAAGAAATACTCAAACTCGAAGGTAAGGGAAGAAAATATAGCAGTCGTTTATTATTCAGCTATGATCGCTGCAACTCGAAAAGTTAATTTTAGTTACGTCCTTCTTCTCACTTCCTCTCGGTGGTGACAGGGTGTGGGTGAGAGCTGGCTGTTTGACACACACGTACCAGACTGGCGTGGGACGGGTCGGGACCTCCGGAACCTTTAACGCACCCATTTTGACAACTGCCTTCAAGTCTGTCAAAATCTCGTTACTTGTTTTCTTATATAGAGATTTTGGAGAACAAATCGAAGATCCTCGAATGTTCGATGTCACCAGTGAAACAGGTGATAATACATCTATGATTATTTTAAAATCACGTCTAACTTTGCAGGTCATTCCGCCCGCACGCGCTAGTCTCGTGACACCTTCACTGATTGACGACAGCGCCCGTCCGTAATATTACATAATTATCTGTTTTATCTTAGTAAAGAAAATATAAACAAAATTATTTGATGTAATCTTCATGTGTTCATACAGTACAAATACTTACTGTCCCGACTCTACAAGGTTTAATTCGTAGAAACTATAATCCATAAGAGTACGTGTTGTTGGGTGATTTTTTATAGGGAAGAGAAGGGTGACTCCAGCCACCGTTTCAGGAATGGTGGGATTGACTTGAAATTAGATTATACGATAAGTATTCCGTCCAGAGAGAAGGTGCTCACCCGCAGCCATTTTTATTTTTAACGAATACAAATCACAAGGTGATCCCTCATCCGCGATAAGAAATCCTGATCGAAGGAGGCATGCAAATGAATTGCTTATGTAAAAGTGAATTATTTTAATAATAACCAGATGTATAATGATTTATATCAATTTTATTAATATTGATTGTGTGTTATTCAAATATTGTTATATAACTTTTTCAGCAATAAGCCTATTTACTTAATATTTTGTCTAGGCTGAGTCTTAGTTTTAGTGTCATTTGAAATTAGCAAAGCACGTATGACAAAAGTTATTGGATGAAACTGTAATTATCTCGCTTAGAGAATGAGCGTGTCTGTAGGGTGCCTGGTGTGGCGTCATCATGATAGAGCCAGAAAGCCATTCTCAATATCTTTTGCTTCTGTTCTTTGAACAAGATAAGCGTGTCTCGGACAGAACAGAAAAGTCACGTGGATAGTGTACTTTCCCTTATCAAATAAGCTTTTTTTTTCATTTTTTGCCACTTTCACATGTTGTTTGTTAATATAAACAATATGCGTTGTGTATTTCTAGTTGTTGAAACACGTTGTGATATTCGTTCTTCTTAATACTAATGATATGTATTTGATGAAAATGGTTAAATGTTCTTGTAAGTACAAATGCGTTTAGGAGGCGCGTGGCCTAATGGTTATCGTTTAAGAAAGTCAAACAAGGTGATCCAAGTTCAAATTTAAGAGTCTGCGTTTCACTTTTGTGCAAATAACCTTGGGGAAGTCTTGAATCCATTTATTCTCAACCACCCCCAGATATGTGTAGACAGTGGGGCAGATTAGGTTCTTTAACTTTATTGAGGCAACCGATCTAGGAAAAGGAAAACCCTGAATTCAAACCAAATATATTGTGCTAAAAACTTGATTTTATATCGCATCCTGTCTCTGGCGGTTGGGTAAATACATTCAAACACATTTATGCTGTCTTTCCTTCGATTGTGGTCAATGTTAATATATTACCCATATACTAGTGCTAATATTGGTCCTTCGTGAGTGAGGACTCGACTAAATATCCTCCTTACTCACCAACTATACCAAAAAAACTTTCAACTTTTCATACTGTACTAATGCTTACTGCCACCACTGTGTACTTGCCTTTTAAGGGAATAATTTGCTTTCCCTAGTAAAAATGATTATATAAAGAAAATATGTCTGTTTATCCTAATGAGATAAACTATTCTGTTGGTGGGGGGGGGTTCCAAGGCGGAAAGTGGGGATTTGAGATATTATGATGGCTAAAGAAAGACATGTGGCAAAAATTTAACATTCAGTTTTAATTGGATTATGATGGAATTTTAAAGTTTAAAATATTATATACATGAACCGTCTTTCAAGGTCTTCTTCTTCTTCTTCTTCAGCAGCAGCAGCAGCAACAACAACAACAGCAGCAGCAGCAGCAGATTCTGGTTCTTTATAACGGCAGTAATAATTACCAGTTATACTGAGAAAAAGTTTGGACCTCAAAAGAGCGTGTTTTGTATATTCTAATTACATGTAACAAACGCATGAGTAGTAATAAGTTGATTTTATTCATTATTTGAATACTTTTACTCTTCATCCACAACGTAAAATTGATTTTTTTTTTTAATTTTTCAATTTAAGAAAATGCGTGAAAAATAAATTGAGCTAAGAGATGATCAAATTTTAATTGGGAGTGCAGCATCATTTAGAAGCAAATAATTTTTATTTAATTATATGTTTGCATGCAAAATTATACATTTGCGCTGGATACTTTGAAGACAAAACCCTGCAAAAATTATTTCGCTCAGGTAATTTGGTCACATAATTATTTCGTCATATTATCAAGATTGAATGAACTTTATGTTTCGAAACTTTATCTGGCAATGACATGAATATTTGGAACACTGCATTATCGAAAATTTCCAGAACTTTGATAATTATTTTCCTAGCACGTTTACAATTTTACGGATTTTATAACATCAAGCATTGCTTATTTATATTCGGAAATATAATCAACAAAATATTTATAACAATTACTGAAAACGCAACCGTACCAGTCAAAGAAAAATTAAATCTTCGGGGCAGTGATGTCAAAATAAACCAAGAAAAATAACAATTGGTAATTATTAGGGTAGACTGGGTTCTTTAACCTTGGTAAGAAGACAACCAGTCTAGAAGGAAAAGTCTGAATTCAAATCAGCTTTACTCTGCTTAAAAATTGACCTTATGTCACATTGTGTTAGAATTTATCCACACTCTAACACCCACTTCGGCCTCCAAAATCCAAAATTCCACTTTCAGACATACTCTCTCCGACTGTCCCAGTAAGTTCAAAGAGCATTTTTGAAAAGCCGGCAGTTCTTGGTGAGAGTCAGTTTCACGCCTAAGCGATCTTCAGACCAAATGGCTTCCTCGTTGTTGGTATTCCTTTATATACTGGAATGTAAAGCCTGATGGGAAGAGTAATCTAATTTGTGAAGCATTATGGGAAGGAGGATCTTGCTTATTTATGTGGTTATATAATATTAATTTAGTAATTTGTTGATTTACTTATTCTGTCATGTTTAATTTTTTAGTGTTTTTTTTTTTTCGTTTTATTCGTTTATCTTTTGTTATTATTTTGTTGTTTTGTCATTTGATTTGATTATTCTTTGGAATTTTTAGCTTTCAGGTGGCTCAGTAGTATTTTATGTTCATGTCTACATTTGGATAAAAGTTTTCTAGAAGTTTCAGTTTGGTTTCTTTGTTTAATTGTCTGTCAACCTTCGTGGGTTATTTAATGCCATGCCATCCATGTAGAAGAATGTTAATGGTACTATTTAATCCATAGCTGGGAGGATAAGGGGGTTCATACGTTTCCAAAGGGTCCGAAAGTGAACGTAATAGCACGACTAGAGTTCGAGCTGGCTTACTATGATGTCACAGTCCAGCCATTTGCCACTACATAACAGGGACGTCTCCTTTAGAAGTTTGTTTTGTTCTACAAAGGTGATTATAGCTATTTTTCTTCTAGGCAAAGATTACTATGTTTTGAGGTGTTTTTATATACGTTATTGTCATTGTCGTTATTGTTTTGTCTCTCTGTGTGTGTGTGTGTGTGTGTGTGTGTGTGTGTGTGTGTGTGTGTGTGTGTGTGTGTGGATCTTCCTTGACCAGAGACATGTTTACGTTTACACTCTCTCGATCTCACATCGAATGACTTCGTAAACAGATAATGAAATGATGAACCTAATACCCTTATGTTACACTTCGAACGTGATCTAATGAACATGTTTCTGAAGTTATCTTGTTTAGCGTCTCTAAAATGCCTGCTTTGGTTGGTTAGCGCCGACCAATGACACTAACCACATTATTCTGCCAAAATGAAGTTCGATTTTTATCCTAAATGTATCTGCTGTACGTAGGCGTGCTTGGTTTGACGTTTAACGGTACAAAGAGTCGACAAACTGAGTTCAAATATCGTCTGGTACAGTTTACGTTCTCCCTCTCAAATATCACAGTTGGAACCCTTTAGCTTTATAAAAGGACTATTTATCTTCGATAATAGATCAAGTTAGGAGTTGTTCCTCACCATATAACTCAATTCAACAGGTTGTCTGCTACTTGGAGAGTTGATAGGAACCACCTACTAGTACCCATTGTCCTGGCATGTTATGAAAAAGGGACCAGATCAGTGATCGTTCCTTGATACTGCTACTACGTTGTAGACACGCTTAGCACAATGGTTATGGTCATAGGAAATGGAATCGGTGACCTGAGTTCAAATCCTGGAAGAGACAGTGTTTCACTTCACGTTAACGTCTTCGAGAAGGCATGAATAGTAGGACAGGCTGTGTTCTTCATCCTTAGTAAGGCAACCAGTTTAGGAGAAGAAAAGCTCAAAACCCAAACCAGTTGAACTCCAATTGAAAAGTGACCGTTTACCAGATTCTGTTTTTGACAGAGGAGTCGGGTAACTGCTACCACGTAACCCAGTAAAACCTGTTGCATGATACTTGTAGATGAGATAGGTATCGTCAAGCAGCTTTATTTTACAGATATATGCCATGAAGAAAGAAGGTCAGACTGGTCATCTTTCCTTGATACTGCCACCATGTAACCCAGTTTGTTTAATGGCATATCAAACTTCGTGGGTTATTTAATGCCAAAACCATCCTTGTAAAAGAACAGCAGGAGGGATAAAGGAATTCATACCTTTCCTAAAAGTCGGATAATGGATGTAAAAGCGCAACTGGAGTTCGAAATCGCTTACATTGAGGTTGCACGTTAGCCAGTCTAGGAGAAGGAAAACTCTTCATAAAAACTGACCTCGTTTCGCATGCTGTTGATGGCGGAGTAGACAGATAAATACAACACTTCCCCACCAAAAGAAAAACAGTTTTATCCAGACTGAGTCAAATAGTCTTTGATATGAATTATAGAATTGTTTTTATCCCATAGATAGTGAAACGGAATAAGTGAAATCTGACCTTTGTTGTCACTGGAGGTCATAAAATACCCTAATAATTCCTGCATTCTGTTTACTTCTAAAATTTACATAAACTATCCCCGTTCTTAAACGGACTTGTTTTAAATATTCCTCAGCCATGAGGGAAAATGAAGTTATTTTTTGTGCCAATTTTAAGTGTCTGGTATTTTGTTTCAGGCAACGACGAAAACTTCAGCTCGTTCAAAATGTGAAAAATATGTTTTAGCTCTAATCTAAATAACTCCAAGACGAACACAGATCGGTGGTCATTTTGAAAAGCCTATTAGCTTTCGTTAAAAGTTTTAGGTTTTAAGTGTTTGCTATTTTTTGAATAATGGTCGAAACCAAATTGCCTTATAATACATTCACTTCAGTACTGAAAGATTGTATGCACATTAATGTCGCTATTGATATGTTTGTTGAAAAGCCTAAAGTATCAAAGAATATACAAAATACTTGAGAAAGGCAAGTTTATTTAAGAATATATAAATTATTAATAAATCCCTTTGGGTGCTCACTTTACTGTGACAAGGAGGGAATATATAGACATTGATGTTTTAAAATCATTGTAGACAAATTGGTGGGCTGGAAATTTTTGAAGTGAAATAACATTAGTAAGTTTCCATACATCACCTTTGGAATCACAAGACAAGTCTTTCTAATTTATCTTGCCAACTTTTGTTCCTCTCCTAAGGGGTTGTCTGCTTGAAATAAAACAATTCAAATTCTCACATTTAGTTTTAAGAATATACACGTAAATGGGAGGTCTTCCAGTATGTATATTTGTTAAAGAAATAGACCCTAATATGTTCATATTGTCATTACTTGAACTGAACGAAAATTGATGTCATCTGAAAGTTCACTGATGGAGGCAATATCACCTTTGAGTTAAGTTTTTCGGAAAAAGCAGACCCGAGGTTGTTATAAGAACAAAACTCTCTCTCTTTTATCTTACCATATGGATAGCAGTTGGATTTATTGACTTGGACAGATCAGACGAGTGGACACATCCAATGGCTTATCAGGTCGTTGAAGTGCTATGACATCTTTCTATACAATCCTATTGCTACGTAGCTATACTATCTTTTCTACAAGTATCATGTGATATACTGAACTGGGTTACATGGTAGGGTGTATGTAGGAACAATGAACAGTCTGTCTTTCTTCGTTTATGACATATATCTGACCAATAGAGTGGGGAATTAGCTCCAATAGGATATTCTCAGACACAAATCTGTCATGAAACAAAATCAAAGCAACCTATCAAAACAATCTTTACTATGAAAAGAACAGCTAGAACTTAACTTAGCCATTTAAATCTCGCAAAGAAAATGAAGAAAACATTTTATTTCTTGTGATATGCTGCCTCCAATGTTTTATGAATGGTCATAGATTTATATGAATTTACCCAACCCCTCCACCAGAATTGACACTTTCTGGAAATGTCTTTTTAAATGACTCAGATGAGTCAGGCTTTTTTTATCGCAATTAAGAGATTCATTTCACGTAGAATGTAACATCTATAGCTATATACTTCAAACAAGAAGTTGTTTATAGATTATTCCAAGTGGTTAATCCAACAATGTTATTTCCTTAAATATGCCACCACCTACTTTTTTAGGTAATGTATAAATTTATACGCGTTTACCCAGCCCCCAGAGGCAGGGTGTGATACAAGGTCAATTTTTAAACGAAGGGAAGTTGGTTTGAATTCTGAACTTGGTTGCCAAACCAATGCTTGAGAACCGAGTCTGCCTTACTATTTAACCATTGCTGGAGGGAGAGAAGACATATAATAATGCATTTCCAAAAGGGCATCAGCATGAAGTGAAACACCAACAGCCTTGTCCAAGGTTTGAACTTTGGTCCCCGCTCCCATTTCCAACGACGATAACCATTACGCTAAGCACTCGCCCATATAAATTTATATGTGAATTGTGTTTTTTTTCTTCTTTTTTTTTTGTATATTGCTGCTGCCTGCAATGTTTCTTTTATCTAAGAAATAGAGGCTCACATAATAAAGAAATTTGATTGATTGATTGATTTTAACGGCATGACAATCGTCTAGTATTATCTCATGCCTAGATGCTTGGGAATCACGTTCATTGTGTACTTATATTTACATTTTCTATGTAGTTGTTTCTTAAGAGGTCTCTTTACACTCCACCCTGTCCAACGACAGTGATTTTTAAACAGATCCATTTAACCTATAGATAGGACCCTAATAAGTATTACTACTGTAGGTCAAAGTAGATCGGTGGGTAATGGCAGTGTATTCCACACTACCCCAGAGCTCTAGTCTTGAAACCTTTTTTGTGGGGTCCTTATCCTTCGGCATATTCTAATTTCCGCCAATGGGGTAAGGAATCTGTTTGTTACCCACATATATTTGTTACCCACATGTATTCGTTACCCACATGTATTCGTTACCCACATATATTTCAATATACTGAAGCCATCATCATGATATTTTTAATACTTCTAATTATTTTCCTGACTAACAAACTGTTTTCTGGACTCATAAGTTAATTAAATTGATTTTTTTTTAATTTTAGTTTGCTTTTTGTTTTGTGTTGCTTTGCTTATTGTTTGTTTGTTTGTTTGTTTGTTTGTTTGCGTTCTGGTTAGTGAACACAAGTAGTAATAATAATAAGACAAACCACGATATATGAAGGAAATAGTTATATTTACAGGAAAGAGTATTTAAAAGAGAGAGACGGTTACTAATAAAAACATAGGATTAGTGATAGAGTAATGATATACTTCAACAATAGGAACGGCTCTTCTGGTCTGACTTGTAGGCTTATCCTTCTCAGACTGATCTCCGCTAGTGCCATATATAGCAGATGGAACAGATCATTATGCTGAAAAGGTAGGCGATACCCAACAGTTTGCTTGTTTGTTTGTTTGTTGTTGTTTTTTATCGGTTTTTTTTTAATTTTGTTCAATATATTTGGATCAACCATAAAAGCTAACGTTTGTCATTAACACCTTTTCTGATATAAATCTTTAATGTTCTCTTGAGGGTTTTTTACTTTTTCACCGTTTATTTCTCTGTATTGTTCCTAAAAAAATTCTTTTAAAAGCCACATGCTGAAATATACCAAAAAATGAAAAAGATGTATCTGGTTTTTTTTCTGTTTTAAATTAAATGCATGAATAAAATGCATCAAAATTAATAATTGTACTGATCAACAAACGTTCAAAGAAAATACAAAGTCTTTCGTGTCAGTCAAGGCACAAAATCTCATCTAAACCTTTTTATTATTCGGATAGATGGATAATCTGATGATTATTTTATGTACAACGAATTGCATCCATTAAGAATTCATTTTTTAGCTTATCCTTTAAAATGACTAAGGTCGGGCTTTGTAGTGAACCCATATAACCCAAGTCTACGGTTATGAAGAAGGCTTGCAGAAGAAGGCAATGAAGAGGTACTCTACACTGCCCAGATCTCTAAAACTTGAGCCTCACAACCAGATACCGCTTAGTGTCATGTTGAAGACACTCCTTTTTGGTGACAATCTACAGTCAGCGGTTTCTATATGGAAGATTCAAGTATAATTCATTAAACATGTACGAATGTCGGTCAAAAAGTTTTAAGCCTCACCAAGGAAGAGGAGCATAGCTAAAAAAAATTTTTTTTTTGTTGTGGCAACACACTGCCATTTCTTAAAAAACAAACAAAACTTATTCAGATTTTTCTAGTTTTATTTGAATGACCTTCGTATTTGTCTATTCCCAAACCATTTGTAAATCATATGAATTTAACTTTTATTTTTTAAAAAATACGTATTTAATGTGCAGTTTTAATTAAAAGGGCAATATTTCCTGTCTGTCTTGAGCCAACTACCCGGCTCTGTCGGGAAGCAACTTATACAAGTGGAGTAAAGTAATTTTCCATTTTAAAACTTAAATGACTTGATTCTTAATTATAATCCCCTCCTATCTATCTTCCCCGGTACTCGAGAAAAATCAAGAAGATTTTCACCGTTAATCATGGACAAGTACATTAAATTAAAGCTTTGGACCCAGATACATGACGATTTGCTAAAGAACATTGTTTAAAAGAACTAGACTCTACGAAGCTGAAAATGGATACGATTTGCTGGATTTTTACCTTCTACAATTTACATCTATGCGAAAACAGACTCCGAATACTGACTTGAGTCTAGCAAAATTCTGCAAATTTTGCAGTTGCCGTTCTTAGAGTTCAACTGTGAATTTCAAGATAATGGTGATGAGGAATTCTGCAAAACCTTAACAGAATATCAATCTCTTCTTTCGTACTGATTTCCTCACAGGATTTTTTTATGATTCAAGTTTTAAAATGAAAGTGGTTTTCTGCCACGCCAACTATATTTATTTGTTTGCACACTGCAAGTTTTATGCATATTTCAAGAGGTTGCTGTGATCAAAAATTGCAGTTTAATAAATTTCCTTTTAACTTAATAGTCATGAGAAAGAAAACAGTGTGTATCATGAGATGCGCGCCTCCTAGACGAGGTTATCTGCGGTTTCACTTCGCCCTTATTTACACCCTTGTGTGAAAAAATGCATGAATCCTTCCTTCTCCCCCTCCTCCTCCTCCTCCTCCTCCTCCTCAGCTTTGGGTAAATAGTAGGACAGACTGGATTTTTTAAGCTTTGGTTCAACAACCCGTCTAAGTGAAAGAAAACTCAGAATTTAAACCACCTTTACCCCGTTTAAAATTTGACCTGGTATTGCATCCTACTCGTAATGAGGAGAAGTCGGATAAATATAAACATTACTGTATCACAAGTCATTGAATTGTGTTCGATCTTCGATAAGTACTTTATAAGCAAGGTTTTGAGTGAAACTTTGCAATGATTAAACCAAAACTCTAATAAAAGTTCTTCTCAGAATCTTTAGTATTAATAGTATAGGATTTCTCTTTCTTATTTCTTAAGGCCAAAAAGATAATCTAATATCAAAGATCAAACGTTGAATTCAACACCGCTAAAAGCATTGATGACAGAGAAATTAAACAAAAAAGGCCAAAAAGTAACATTGCCTACTTAATGCGATTAGTCCCAGTTATTTTACAAAACTAAAATTTAAAATACAGTGAAACATTTCGTGAAAGGTAATGTTAACAGTTAAATCACATAAAGGTTATTTTATCATCGAAAACATTAATGATACATTTTAAACTCTCTTTAATCAAGAAACTTCCTTCAACAATATAATAGAGTGGGATACAGTAAACCTTCACTAATCCGACTAACTGTAACCCGGCTCCTAACCCGACTGCCGATAATCTATTTGCTACCAGTAATCCAGTTTCTTCACTAATCTGACAACTAGTAATCCCGTCTCTTCTCTAAACCAGTTCATACAGTATTCAGACTCGTAATTATCCGGTCCCTTCTCTAATCCGAATACCTATAATCCAGTTCCTAACTTGAATACCTGTACTCTGATTCTTACCTGTAATCTGGCTCACTAATCCTAAAACCAGTAATACAACCTCTTCTCTAATTTGAATACCTGTAATACGGTTCTTAATCCTGTATCTAATCCGGTTCTTTCTTTAATCCGACAACCTGTAATCTGGTCTCTTCTCTGAATATGTTCCTTTATTAATCCAACTGCTTGTAATGCAATTCTTTCACTAAACCCACAACCAGTAATCCGGTCCGTAACACGACTACCTGTAATTTCCTATGTGTAATCCGGTTGCAATCTATAATCCAGTTTCTTCGTTAATCCGGTTACCAATAATCCGGTACCTAAGCTGATTATCTATAATCCATCTACCTGTACTATGGTATCTTCACTAATCAGGTTGTCAATAACTCGGCTCATAAGCCGATTATCTGTTTGCCAATAACTGTAATCTGGTTCCTGCATTAATCCGACAATCAGTTACTCAGTTCCTCAGATAATCCCACTACTAGTAATCTGATTCCTAAACCTGTACTGAATCTCATCCCTTCTCTAATCTGACTTCCTGTTATCCGGTTCCTACCTGTTATCTGGTTCCTTCATTTATCCGACGACCAGTAATCCGGCCCCCTTTTTTCTTTCGAACTGCAGTAATCCGGTCACTTTCTTAACCTTGTCCCTTCCATCAGTCATTCAGCCCATTTTCTTATCCGAGAACGGTATCCGGTTCCTTATCGTGTAGCTAATCCGGTCCTTTTTCTTATCCCTACCTTCACTAATTCGGCTAGCTGTAATCCAGTTCCTACCTGTAATCCAGTTCCTACCTGTAATGCAGTTCCTTCTCTAATTCGACTACTAGTCATCTGTTTATTTCACTAATTCGGTGCTAATTTGAAAGTTCCTTACCCATTGTAATTCAAATTTACCGGCCAATCGCAAAGATTTGCACCACCTCGTATTGGTTGTGCTTGATCTGTTCACGTATTGACTCACTCTCGTTAACACAAATTAGGGATTCCTGTTTGTTTTTCTGTATTATTATCATTTACTTTTATATGGACCCAATTTTGACTCTGGTGAATAAAGAAAGACTGTCTCATGCTGCAAGGCATGAGATGGCATATTATCGATTAAAGTTGACAGCACATTATCGATTAAAGTTGAATACTTAGAAACACAGAACCGGGTCTTACACAATGTACTATAGAAACAAATATTATACATTATTTCTTAAAAATTTTGCTCGTTTTTCATTTACTGTTCCTTTTTCCTTAACATCTATCATTTTGTGATTTACTTGTTTTAAGGGTATAATGAAATAATTACCTTTTTTTAAAAAAGAATTCTTTTGTTAACTATTATTTCATAGATTGCAAGTTCTTCCCACCAGTTTTAACGGGTGGTTTTGCAAGTTTCTTATCTTTTCCAGTACCCTTCTAAGTATTCAAGCTGATTTTAGCATTCTTCCTCTGATCTCCAGTGCCCCAAGTTTTTTCTTCTTTTTTTTTTTGTTTTTGTTTTGAGACCGTTCTAAGGGCTATCACAATAATTGTTTATTTTTCAATTTTCTGGCAAAGTCAAGGTATATATACAGTTGTTCATCTTCTGTTAATTTAACACTGTGATCTGTTTGACCTGTGAAGTCTATGAGTGAATGCATCAAACAAGCACAAAACGAGTACAAGACTTAACATGACTGGGTGGATAAGATGATTCCCTGGGAATTGTGCAAGAAATTTAATTTTGACCATACGAACAAATGGTATGAGCATAAATCAGAATCCGACCTGGAGAATAAGACATGCAAAACTCTCTGGGATTTTGAAATACAAACAGATTTTCTAATCCCGGTCAAAAGACCAGACTTTGTGATAATTAATTTTAAAAAAGCCGAGTAGTGAACTTTGTCATCCCGGCAGACCACTGAACAGAAATCAAAGAAAACTAAAAGAGAGACAAATACTTGGACCTTGCCAGAGAACTAGGAATGTTGTGGAATATGAAAGTGACGGTGATACCAATTATAATTAGAGCACTTGAAACGACCTCCCAAAGCTTGGTAAAGGGGCTTCAAGAGTTGGAAATCGGAAGACGTGCTCACCATCCAAACTACTGAATTGTTAAGATCGGCTTGAATAGTGATAAGAGTCCAGGAAACTTGAGGATACTTGCTGCCACTTAAATTCCAGTAAAAGATCATCAGCTACTGCTGATGGGAAAAACTCGAAATAATAATAACAATAACAATAAAATCAGATTTTGTTATAATTAACACGAAAAGATAACTCGTACATTTTCTTCTTTTTTCTTTTTTCTTTCTTTCATCTCCACTTGTTTGATTGTGTCCACTTCTAACATTCCCAAGTACTTGTAAGTTTCCTTTTCTCTGAGCATTCTAATTCTTTCTTGATTTGTCAATTCGATTCCTTCCATTAATTTTCTTTTTCTGCTAAAATTATTAATATGACACATTTTTCGATGTCAAATTCCATTCCTATATCCTGACTGTGTTTGTATTAGAGTCTTCAATTATTTTTCACTTCTTGAAAACAATCTCATGCCGTACATGTACATTATGTGGTTTTTTTTTCTTACGATTTAGTAAATTTGTATCCCCCTGTCCATTTTCTATGTATGTGAGTTATCATCGCCATTACAAATAACAAAAGTGAAAGGGCATCTCCTTGAAATATACCTCACTGGATTTCCACCTCAGCTAAAGTTTTTCCTCCTGAAGTCAATTCCACTTTCCAGTTTTTCATGGTTTCCCAGAATAACTTAAAGACTTTGTCGACTATCTTGTACAGTCTATTAGACAGTCTATTATCCAGCTTTGCGGTGTCATGTCTTAGGCATTTCGTAGTTCATCCTCGCCATGTCTACATTTTCCGCCTTGTTTTGCTCTCCTTGTGTTGATCAATTTACAGTAGATCGCCTGTTCTTCTTGTTTGATTGTAGCAACCTTTCTATTCTTCAAGAAACAGTCCGCGACTTACAAACGAGTAACAGATGTCCTCCCTAGTCTATGCAGTTAGGATTTTACACATCATAGGTGAAAGCTTTATTGTCTATTGCTGCTAAGGGCGGTTCCTTTTGGGATATCTTTTTGGATCAGGATGGTCTTATTTTTTGTCATCCATTCAGATATATTCGTTTCTTTTAAGTATCTACTCAGTTCAAGAGCTAGTCTATCGTAGATAGACGTGCACTTTTTAAAACAGAATTCATGTATGCCGTCATGGCCTGGCATTTTCCTATTCGGTACTTTTTTTCAGTGTTGCTCTGATCGATAGCAGGTGTATTATCGTCTCTGTGCCTTCTTCGAGTCCTTGTAATTCTTGCTCCATGTTATTCATCTCTTCGATCTTTCTGTTATGGTCTTTCAATTCCCATATTCTAATCCAAAATAGTTTTTTGCTTCATTTGAAGTCAGTTGTTGATATGTCCTTGTGCATTCTCCTCCTACTTAATAGAATTTTCTTTTGTTATTTTAGAATGTCCTGTTTTGATTGTATTGCTTGACCCTGTATCTGTATCTTTTAAGTGTATCTTCTTTCGCCAATATCTTTTGATTTATCTCTTCAAGTTGCATTGTTAGATTTTTCTGTTATTTTGTTTTGGCTTTTTCATTCCAACATATTCCCATGTTTCTATCCTTCCTTAGCATCTACACTTGTCTTTATTTCTTTACCTGCCCTAGTATAATTTCCCATCAAGATTTTGTATTTCTGTTCAGGTTCCTTTGGGGCACATTGATTTTTTTATAGACTAAATTCTCACCTGCATAA
The DNA here is from genome assembly GCA_963585895.1 of Sepioteuthis lessoniana. Lineage (NCBI taxonomy): Eukaryota > Metazoa > Mollusca > Cephalopoda > Myopsida > Loliginidae > Sepioteuthis > Sepioteuthis lessoniana. The sequence continues at coordinate 100,626,762 of OY757920.1, forward strand.
ATCAGCTCTTTTAATTCGAGGATGTAGTCCGTTTGGGATATTTGATAATAATTTGCTTTTTCGGTTTCTACCTTGACTTTTTGAGATGGTAATGTAGTCTTCTTTTCTGTCATGATTTTCTTTATTGATTCTACATTCATTTTGTCTTCTTGTGCTAATGTATGCTTTCGGTGTTAGGGTGTGTAATGTTTTGGTTTTTATTATTTTGTGTTTCAATTCGGTTTGGGGGTTCTTGCTTTTCACTATATTACGTTTTGGTTTGCGTTGTGGGGTCTTGGTATTCTTCGCTATTTACTTGTTGGTATATTTCTAGTATCTCAAAATCAGAAATAATATTGCTCTAACGTGGTCAGCAAATCTTTGGTTTGTTATATTAAATCTAGCGCATTCTTCCCAAATTTTTATCATTCTTTTCTATATCCTCTTTGTGTAGGATTTCTATTTAGATAACATTGAAGTACATTTTTGTAGTCTTTCTAAGTCCATTTCTTCCGTTGGTACCGATTAGTTGAGTGACTTCTAAGGTCATTGTTTGTTTATCTAAAATGAGAACAACCAATATTTGCAGGATACTCTCAGGTTCCTTCCCAGGTCATGGCTATCAAAGAATCACCTGTTGATCATGACACTTAGACCTGGGTCCCACGTTGAATTATATTTTGATTTATCATTTCATCATGGCTACTATACCAGACCCAGAGGTTGTTTATTATCTGCGTGTCTGTCACAGATATAACCAGGTACTCTCAAAAGCTCGAGAACACTTAAGTGGGTCATACAAAAAATAAATCCACCTTAAATCTTGGATTCTCTAATAATATCTACAAATGAATGTTTTTTATGTATGCAGTGGGCTAGGTTTCCTTTGGTATGCCACACGAAACGCCCCCCAAAAATAATTGTAATTTACGTTTGATACACTGCGCTCGCAGCGCAACAGTTATCTTCAAAGGAAATGGAATCGACGACTCGAGTTCGAATCCTGAACTCAATTGTTTGCATTTCACGTTTCGCCAATACCCTTCGGAAAAGTATGAATCCTTCTTATCTTCCCGCCAAGTTATGAGTATATAGTAGGGCAGAATGCAACCAGTCTAGGAGAAGAAAAACACTGAATGCACTCCGCTTAAAATTTCACCTTATGTCGCATCCTGTTCGTGATGGAGAAGTTGGGTAATAATATGCACAGCCGCAAATATGAGGCACCCTGTGAGAATCGAACTCAGTATTTCGAAATAATTGGTGTAAGAGACTGCGATGTTCAGAATTATACCTGGACGAAGTATTCTAAATAAAAGATGAATTATTTAATGAATTTTGTTCTCAAACCTATTTCCTTGAAAGTAGATATTTATATATAAATATTAGATATATATATTGGTGATTTTATATATAGTTATACAACATCTATTTATATGATATTATAGATATGTTATATATATTAGATATTAACGTTATTGTTCTGTACTCTGAGTTTTCATTGCGAGAGAAAAATAAGGATTCTTTTTTGTTGCTTACAAGGAAATTACATCGAGCATATAAATGAATTCTTTTTACATCCAAACGAAAACTGGTAAAATGACCCACTATATCATTTAATTATGTTTACAAAGATGAATGGTCCCCAGTCGTCACTTTTTATCCAACTCTCTTATCTTAAGGACTGGGTATATATATATATATATATATATATATATAAGTGGCATTACAGAAATTCGAAAACATTTTCAAATTTTCAGCAAAAATAGAAAAAAACATTTTCCAGGTAAACTAAACTAAAATGACAAAACCCGTACTTTTCTACATCCTTTATACATGTGTAGCTCGATATGACTTTTTTTTAAAACACTATGTTAATGCCAGTTAAGAAATGTCTGCTGCTTTCGTGATTTTTAATAAAGCGCCATTCGATTATATCGACGCGCCTGCGTGCTTCGATTTTTCTTATTTATCTAAACTTTTAATGTAATGAATACTGACTGTGAGTGAGGGCTGTTTTTTAGCTTTTTTAAGTCTTAAATGTCAAAAATGAAATTATATTAGGTTGGTAAAAATAATTGCAGTTTTAATCATCAACTTTAAATCAGTGCAAAATGTGCTAATCGAAATCAGAACCATTCGAAGGTACTCATTGTTTCCAACAATAAATATGTTTATTTCGGTAATATAAAATTCTTGGATCCTTCAAACGAAGAGTTCTTTGAATGTGGGTTGCTGTTTATACTTACCTGACCCCTCTGCTACGAGAAGGATGTGATACAAGCTCAATTGCGAAGTGGACTAATCTGGTTTGAATTCAGTTTTGATTCTCCAATACTAGCAGCCGTACCAAAGCTAAACAACCAGTATACACTTATGGGACGTAAGAAGGTTTGTTGGTTATCATTCTTGGTTGCTGATTATCTGCTCTTGCAGGGGGTTACCGATATGCTTGAGAAGAGGTCCCCTGAGTTTGCTGGGTGAGGGGTAGGGTTTAGCTGCCAGTTCGTTAAATTTATATACTTTTTTGCAAGATATACAGCCGGGTGTTGTCATGAGTAAGAATTTCTCCTTTTCGATTAAACAATGTTAGACGTAAATGTTGTAATTCTTGATACATTTTAGTACTACAACTATTTTTCTACAAGGATAGCTTTGCCTTTAAATAACCCACGAAGGTTGACATGCCATTAAACAAAGAAACCGGAAAAAAACTTCTCTGCTGTGATAGTTTTGCCAGGATTTAAGAAACTGTGATGAATTATTACTCTTGCAGCCGACTAAACAGAGACCATAACTTTCTTTTGATGGGCTTTTGGTTTGGATAAAATTTTGTTTCATTTCTGTTTAGCTTCAGCACAGAATGATGTCGCTTATCGTGTCAATTTCAGTTTTTGTCAAATGTCATAAAGTGGTCAAGAAATAAATCGTTTTTGTGACGAAAAAGAAGCGGTGACTTCACAGTAATCAGGCATACGTGCCTGGACCTAGATTTGGGTCCAAGTCCAGCAAGGCTCATCAGGCCCACATTGCACAAACTGTGTCGATGACCAGCACAGTCCAGCAGGGTTCGAGCCTCAGCTCGTGTCCGATCATCCCCTCTCCTAAACCCCCACTATAATCGACCTTCAGGTCATTGACCTTGTGTCAAGTCCTGTCTGGTAAGAGGCAGTGACAAATAGACTTCACAATGACATTTTATTTTTAATCTTCTTTCACTCCGTGCAGTATCATTTGCAGGGCATTTTGGCTTTTCTAAATTAATCCAAATATCAAATGTCAACGGTTAGTTCTACTGCAAACTCTCAAATTATTTGGGGTGAGTCCATATTAATAATGTTCTTCAGTTATTTATTTTCAGTCGCAGAAGGATAATTTTGATCCTTTTCATCTTCAAAGTTCTTATCTCAGTTAGAAATATTTTTGGAACTTAAGTACGTTCGTTGAAAGTCACCAGACCAAATTGTTTGGTTGATATTGTGAACAATTTCCGCTGCTTTGCGTCCCATTTTGAATTCATTTAATAAAATCTTTCGAATTTGCATTTTTATCGAATTTTACATCCCAAATTAAACAATAATAAACAATGAAAACAAAACCATTAACATAAATCAGCTGAGTTAAGTCTGTGATTTAAAAAGACAAATTAAATGAATATAGTCAACATCTAATGGGATTAGCAAAGTAGAGTAGCAAATCATTGCAAGTGAATTCGAGTCTCATTGGCTACTCCATACTTATTACCTTGTGCCACAGCGAAGTTAAGCTAAGTAAATAACTGTACGATGATAGTTTAATAATAGTGTTATTATTAAAAACAAGAAAAACAACCTAATAATAATGATGGTGCTTTACATAATGTAAAGATTAATGAGCTAGACTGGCTGACTATTATCGGCGAGTTTGATTCTCAAAGAATCCTAAATTTCTGGCCTTGTACTAAACAAAATTTAGAAAAATGACAGCCTGATACCACGCGTCATATTTAAAGTACCTGGTGAATCATTTTGATTTATAGTTTAGTATATTTGCTATAATAACCGGCACATTGGCCAAGTGGGTAGAGTGTTTGCCAATGATCCGGAAGACCAGGGTTCAATCCAAGGTCGCGTCATACCAAAGACTTTAAAAATGGTACTTGATACCTCCTTGCTTAACACTCAGCAATATAAGATACGTATTAAGGGTAAATTGGAGCAATCCAGGGAAAGGAGTAGCGCCCTCCCCTACACCTTGGTGTAGTAGCTATTGAAAAGGGAGCCTTCTGATCACCCTCGACAAAGGTCGCCAACTTTTATTTGTTATACAAATAAACTAAAAGTTAACTTACTTTTAATTTTCTTCCTACAATGATACAACCTTTTTGCCTGCAACAATGAAAATTCAGAAAAACGTTTTATTCATAGAAATTAAATGATATAGCCATGAAAAGATTTTTCTTATTAAAAAAAATGCTTCTGATTCTTTGATGAATCAAATTTCCTGGGTTTTAAACCCAGAAAACAGGAGAAGCCGGTATGCACCAGATATTCAATAATTAAAAACAATGAACTCCTCATAATTCTATATATGTCAACTGTTTAAATGCATAATCACTCCCCCATATTACGAATAACACTTGAATGACCATTAAACTGACTGTCACAGTGTTCGATCCTCATTTGAAACGAGATTTATTTTTCTGTAAATAATTCTATGCGTCTCAAATCAAGTATCAACCCAATTTTGGATTTGGTTTGTTTCATCTTCCTTTCGGCTTAATTATCAGTTATTTTTTACGGACCTTAGAACGATTTTCTACTTTGACTTCGGTGCAGAATCGCTTACAAGTTTTATAAAAATTCATTTCTAATAAAAAATCAAACCGACCATGTGCGGCACTTGATTTGGCCTGTGTGGAAAAGGGAGAAGTAATCCCAGACAATACGGCACCAAAAAGCTACCTCCCACTATTTGTCGAGAACTACTATTGGGACCCTCAGTACGAATTCGAGGACCAAACTGTAAAGGCACGAAAAAATAGCCAGCAGAAGGGTTTCGTCACACGCTTCTTGAACAGCCGATAAGTATTTCAACAGACAAGAAGCATCGCAAGAAATAAAAGTAAAATTAAACGAAAGTCGACTACTGAAATTCTACCAAGTTAAACAACTGAAAGAAAATTCAACCGAGAATTCTGCTGAAAAGAACTTTACAGAAGATTCGAAATTAAATGAAAGCTGAAACATTTCGACAAAACTAAAAAGAAAAGAAAAATACTCAAATTCAAAGAACTTTGTTTCCCGGAAACTCTCTCAGAAAAGTTCCTGCAAATTACACTAAGATTAGCAACACTTTATCTTTTTTATCCTTTTCTTTCTTGTTTCTTTTGCATAAAATTCCTTTTTAAAAACTTTATTGTCTGTGTTATCTTTTCGAATCAGTATCCAAACGAGAAAGCTGCGGAATTACCGTTTGAACTTACCGTTTAATATTGCACACTAAAGCCCCCTAAAAACATTACCCAGTTAAATAATAAACTTAGCTTTAGTGTCATTCTCTTCATATTAAAATTCACTTCATTTCCTTCTTATCAAATTTTATTTTCTTTAATTCCTTTACCCAAAAGGAAATTTTTCCCTTAAAAAATAATAACGAAACAGAATTTGTTTATTTATTTTATATTCAACCTGTCGAACTTTAAAAAATAGATGAAATAAAATAAATAAAAATAAACCATCTTTAAAAAATACAGAAGAAATTCCAGACATGCAGGTGGTGTTTTGGAGCGAAAATCAAACCCAAGCGGACGTAGTTGTTAACAAACCATGTGATCAAAAAAGACATGTTGCAGCCAATTGCAAAGAGAACAAAAGTCTGAAACTTTGGTCGGATGAGTCTATTGTATTACAATTAAAACAGCCAACAAAACCTTATGCTGCAGACACTAAAAACACAGTAGACACAGCAGTCAGCATCCAGCCTACCTTTGCGGATACTTACCATCCATCGATGTAATAATATAGCCGACAGGTCCAAAACAGTTCAGTGCTATAAACAAGAGCATCTGCAGATACACATTCACTCGTTGACAAGCCACACAATAGAAAAATCAAGGCAAGATTCTCGCTGAGTAACACCATACTAACGCCAGAAAAACACAACACATGCTCACATACAAGATTTTCCTTCGACAGAATATTTTTTCTTTTGCAACAACAATCTTCCTCTCATTCGTTGTCATACCAAGAACTGTCACTGCCGAGATATTCTCACTCACATAAACCTGCACATAAAGAATCTTTTCCAGATTAACATTTTATCCATTTCTTTTCGGATAACAAATTTCCATTTTATTGCAGAGATTTTGTTTTCAACTTGTATTTGTGTCATTGAAATCACGTTGCTCGCACACCCTTTCTGTCTTTCGTTTGTTTCTTTTCTTTGTTCGTTCCTTTATTTCTTTCATTTACAAGGATCATTCAATAAGTTTCCAGACTTGTTTTCGTAGGGGCATTTTTATTGATAGTACACACATGAAACTCTAGTCCCCTTCGAAGTAATCTCCTCTGGCTGCAATGAACTTGTTCTATCGTTCCAACAACTTCTGGAAGGCCCCATGGAAGTCCTCTTGTGTGAACGTGTCAATGACCTTCGTCACAGCCTCTTTCATCTCCTCAATTGTCTCATAACGACAGCCTCTGAGCTTAGGGAATAACCGAATGTCACAAAGAGCAAGGTCTGGACTATCGGGAGGCTGAGGAACTGTTTTGGTGTCCATCTTGGTCAAATAGTCTGTGACAAGGATGGAGTTGAAGACTGGTGCATTGTCCTGGTTGAAACGCCCCTGGGCCGATTTGAAGAGTGCTGGCCTCTTCCGACGGAATCTCTTCCTAAACTCCCTTAAAACCTCAACATAGTAACCCTAACCCTAACCGTTTGGCCAATCAACTCTGGTGTATTGACTTCCTTACTCCTCCCACACGTCTCATCATCCCTCACAGACTCCCTGTATTCATTGAATCTCTTATGCCACACAAAAACTGATACTCATTCATGCAAGATGGTCGAAGAGCAGTCTGAAGCATTCCATACGTTTCTGTGGCATTTTTTCCAAGTTTAAAACACAATTTTATTGCATTTCGTTCTTCCTCATGTCCAGATTGCATTTTTGAAATTCACCAGCTGTGATAACCAGGCTTTAGTAGGGTGTATTCCAATTCCTGCTGTAGCTGTTCATTTGAAGCTGAAATCATAAAAATTGATGTATAGTAATAACATACTAAATTTTCAAGAGTCTACGACAATTTTAAATGGCTGTACAAAAACAGTCTGGAAACTTATTGAATTCACCACGTTTTTATCAGGTGAACGACCAAATTTTGCCCACTTTCTATACGAACGGATTTTAGTATTCTATTTCTAACTCTGCAACAACCCTAAGCAATAATAAAATGGCACCTACTCGACAAAGAGTTACAGGGACATGACTATGAAATGAGGTAAATAAATAGGAAGAAGGATTGAGTTGGGAATATTAATATACAGATGGGTGGAGAGCGATAAGATATTTAGTGATCTTGAACTTGAAAAGCTCAAAGTCAGACGCTCTTAGAAAACATTCATAGGAGCATTTGGTCCACATTTCAGCTGTTCTTTTGAATAAATTGTTTGCGTTGAGTTGTTTTATCAAGAAAAAAGGATATCGAAAAAGTATTGATACGATTCTTGAGACTTTTGTAAAATTTTGGTTGTATATAAATGGGATGATTAAATTTACGCCTAACTATTCAATACCCGATAGGAATAATCTGATTCATCAATAAATATCCCTTGTTTTATCTCTTAAAATTTCGTCAACGATACATATACAAGTTAGATGTTGACACAAATGAAGCATAGTTATTATTCCTGTCATCAACCAAGGCATTCTTCAGTCCATCGTGTAGCAACTACGAAACATTTTGTAATGAAAAATATACTTATTTTTATAATGAAAAATATATTTATTTTGAATTAACGATATTATAGTACATTGAATACCTTATTAATTAAAAAAGTTCCAAAAAATTTTATGTCAGAATATCTTTTAAAATTTGAATAATGAAAAAACGTAGTTGAAAATATTATTCTCAATTTAGATGGCATGAAAATTTTAAAACATGTAAAAAAAAACGAGAAACGTTGAGATTATTTTAAAGGAAAATGTTAGTTTCGGTTTTTGGTTTTGTTTTTCGTTATGTTTTGTTTTTTATTTGTTTTTGGGGGGGGGGTATTTGTTTGTTTATTTTTTGAGAAGGGCACGTTAGTATTCTAGAAACTATATCTAACATAAGCTGCTCAATTTCTTTAAATACGAGCCTTAATATTAATTTGTTATATTTAATAAAAATACAAAAAATATAAAAATGAAGCATTTTATGATAATAATGCTAACTTGAAGTTTGCTTTTTTTCTGTCAACATCTGAATCTAAAACGTTAGTTTAAATCAAAACCTTTTTTTTTACTTTAACAAACTTGGACATATTTTAGTTTTACTTGGCTGGATAATTACTGATCTAAAATTTAAGATACAGTCATTAATGACTACTTCTCTATTCAGTAATTATCACAACTGACTGAAAATTTGTAATCGATGCAATATTTTAAGCGATGTAAACTGACCATGAATTTATTAGTTTCATATTTTATTGCAACAATGAATACAAGCATAACACCAAATCGTTTTCGTTAGGACTTCAAATTTATGGACGTCATTGAGAATTGAATGTTTATATTTCGTTAGTAGCAAATTTCTCATATTACAAAAAGTAAACATACCATAAAATGTGGTGTATAAGTTGACAACGTAAAACTGAAAAAATCTCTACAAAACTAGGGTTTGACTTCAACGGCAGAGTGTTCAACCAGTGGAATTGTGGGATAGTACTCCTAACCATCGATATACACCACTAAACGTAACTACAACTTAAACTCTTGATGCAAGTAGTTTGGCCTCATAATAAGTTTTTGTTACAGATCATCATGTTCTATTCTCATTTAAGCTTATTGGGTAAGTTTATCTATTTCAGACAGGAAATTGTTTATGGCTTATACCAAGACGACGATCCAAAAGTTATTATAGAAACCAGTTTGGGTCGTATTTTGAAAGCGATGTCAACATACGCATAAGGCAAGTCTTGGACTGCTATCGACAGATTATCGACCATATGGTAATCTGATCTCTTTGATAAAATAAAACGGGAATTTACAAAAGCAGTAGAAGTATTATGTCATTGTATGGCTGCACCACCTGGAGTCTAACGAAGTGCTTGGAAAAATTTCGATGGGAAGTACACAACAGTGCTGTGTGTTGTTTTGAACAAATCCTGGAAGCAGCACCCAACAAATTAGCTGCTGTATAACCAATTACCAACAATCTCACAAACCATCCAAGTAAAAAGAACAAGACCTGCTAGGTACTGCAGGGAAAGCTGGGGTAAACTCATAAGAGACGTTCTCTGATGGACTCCCACACATGGACACACTAGTGTTGGTCGAACATTAAAAACTTAGATTCATCAGCTCTGTGTGGGTACTGGATTCCGTACTAGAGGACCTTCCATGGGCTATAGCCTATAGGGACGGGTGGTGAGAGAGAGTCAAGGGAATACGTACAATCAGCATGATGATGATGATGATAACCGTCACATCACGCTGGTTGGAAAAGAGACATTGATATTTACCTTGATGCGGAGTTAACAACATGAGAGTAAAAATATCAACAAAATTCAGTCGCTTCCTCGCAAACAAGTGAGTGAGGTAGGTGAACGAATAAAGGAAAAAATGAAATGGGGTGTGCGAACAATACTGTCCAAATAACACAAATAGAGCAGGCAAGAATTTTACTGCAACAATAATAAAAATGGAAATTTATTATCCAAGAGGAAATTAATAAAATGTTTAAATTGTAATGAAAAGTTCTGTGTGTATGTAGGAGAATGTGAGTGAGAATGCCCTAGTGAAAGGAAAACTATTTTGTAGAAAGAAAATCTTGTATGCGATCATGTGGTGTGTTTTACTGGCAATTATAATGTAGAATCTTACTTGGGAAATATTTTGTTTTGTTCGTTGTTCTGCTGTGTCTACTGATGTTATTGTACGTGTAGCTGCGAACTTTAGTTGACTTGTTGAATCCGTTGATATGTTGGTAAATTGTTGGTAATATGCATCGTTAGACAAGTTGCAACATCACTATGTCTTTTTAGTGCCTACTGTAGTCTGTTGCGCCTTCTTGTTGTCTGCTGTTATCTACCATGTTTTTTCATACCTTCTTGGTGACTGCATTGATCTTTCAATGGAAATTTTCGTTTGTTGTTTTTATAGTAAATCAAAATTCAAACTTTTTGACTTTTATTGCCATTGATTGAAACATATTTTTGGAATCACGTGGTTTGTTTACAACTATGACTACGAAGGTTTGATTTTCTCTCCTAAATTGGCACCCGGATGTCAGTAATTTCCGTTTTAGTGTTAGACTAGATGCAAAGTTTGTTTTCGTTTATCTTATCTTTTTAAAGGATTCAACAACGACGCATAACATCTTGGGCGCATTTAAACCCAAAGGTATTAAAGTTAAGTAATTGGTGTCCAAACATTCGTTCTCTTGGGAAATACCAAACAATGAATCAACAAGTTTCATAACTCAAGTTTCTGTGTCAATGCTTGTTTTATACAAACATTGATACAGCTTTAACGTTCAATGTATTTTAGACTGGAAAAAAAGACATTAACAAAATAAAATACATGAAAACTAACATAAAAGCAAAGTCAATTGTTCATAGAATAGATACTAGCATGGGTACACAACGCAGCTCGGAATAAAAGATAAAAAACAAAATGTTTTGATTAAATAATTCTGTTATATATTTTCATAAGATTCTATGGATATAGAAATATGAACATGGCCTTTACAACAAAAAAGACACATTTCTGAAAGCCTCTTTGGACACAATATTCATTATTTTTTTGCAAGTATATAGAGTTCTCTTTCACTACTTATACACATCCAACATATAACTGGCCAAGTGACAAACACAGATCTGACTCCATTCGTCTCACTATTGATGGAATCAAAAAACATTTTTTAAGTTTCTCTCTCTCTCTCTCTATCAATCTCTCTCTCTCTCTCTCTCTCTCTCATCCTGTTTAGCCCGAAATGTTCAATTGTGCCATCAAAAGACATGCAGTGACCTTAAATAACCTCAATGGTCAACCTCACGCAGTCGATATGCTTAGAATTAAAAGACAAACATACAAAAAATCAGATCTGTGGATCTCTCATTTTGCAACGATCTCCAGAGAGACACGCTCACAAATACTTTGACTTTTTCATTTTAGTATTGATGACTTTGAAATATGAATATCAAATCTACAGTTATCAATTTTAAATACCTCTCTCTATTTTTTTCTTTTTTTTTTTTTTTTTTTGCTGGCTATTATTGTTGTATACTCACAACCATACAATTGCACGTGTACATATACAGATATACACTTACATGCGAAAACATTAACCGGTAATGAACGACTTCAACAAACAAACGAACACGCTTCTTTATAAAAATATATCTCCCACACCATTTTCGAAAGGGTGATGTTTGTTGTGTGTGAGAGGTGAGTGGAGACAAGGACAGACTGCTATATTTACCCAAGTTCTTCTTGCGACCATAGCAGCACTTCTTCCTCATCTTGGCTGGGGTCGCTCAACCGAGGGTCACTGAGGGCCCAAAGCCCTCTGTCTGCCACTGGCGCTCACTTCGGCATCTTGTCTCGAACTGACTCAAACCGTCTGTGCACCTGGTTATATTATTGTTTAACGTCCACCTACTTCCGCTGTTCTTCCGCTTATTTACACAGGTGCATCTCTTGATTGACGGCACAGTCGAGGGTCAATATATGATATTATATGGTCTTCTATGAAATTTTTTCCAAGAAATCATATCTTTTGAATTCAGAAAAATGGTTTGTACAGCGATGTAGGAATTAATTGACTAATTACCAGCAAATAAAATGCGTTCCTTCTCAGAAGATAGCTTTCTGACCCGCTTTTCTCACCGACGCGAGTATACACAATGAGGGAAATTAACCATCGCCGGTAGACGGATATCACTGTGAGGACGAGAGCGACTTTTCACAAGGCACACCCATCGTTTCCAGTCCACCTCAGCACCAAAAATATGACATGGCACACACACACTGGTACGGGAATTGTTCCTTCCAATCCCCTAACTACATCCGTTAAAAGTCATAAGGAAATAGTGTAATAAAAAGAACATTCTTTTATATAACAACTAAATGTATGAAGTCAGCAAATATAGTTCTCATTGTAATAGTGTTAACACTTGTCTTCTATTATCACTTGTCGTTTTTGTTTTCTTTTTTGTGTTGCCTTATTAAAGCTGGCCTGTAAAAATCTACACGCTGACTGGGGAAATATTGTTTAAAGAAAATGAGACTTGATACCAACATTTGGGGAAATGAGTGGGTGCTAGTCTTCTGATTATCTTAACAAACTGACCCTCTCACACTTCCTTTTACGATAATCTTGCATTTACACAATGACTCGAATGCTCCACTCCTCCTGTAAATTCCTAAATTTACACCCCTAACAAACGTATAAGAAGCTCCACGAATTTCAATTTAAAGAATAAGTGAATTCAATAAAATGAATAAAGTAAGCGCGTAAATGAAACACACTTCCTTGTGAAAAAAAAGGAATTTTACTGTACTTTAAACCCTGTACAAATACGAAAAAACACAAGGTGTTCAGAGGATGATTTTATTTATAGTTTATGAGAAATGTGCTCAATTAAAAAAATATGCTACGTTTTAGGTCCTAAATTATAACAACCAATACACGAAAAGTTAACAAATTTATCCGAATGTTAGTCGCTATAAAGTACAACTGTACCCAAATCGAGTAAACTTTATCTCTGCGCTGCCCAAGAAATTATCTAGCAGTAACTGTCAGGCCTAGCCAAGGGAGAAGAACTGTATAAAAAAAATAAAGATGATAAAAAGAAGGTGGGAAAGCCAACTTTTGTTACCTAAAAGAAAAGCATCTATATTTTTTAAAAACAAAAACAACCAGTTCCCAAAAAGGTAATTTATTTCAAGAGAAATAAACTTTACAAAATCCGACTTTGCATATTTTTCCCTGTGCTTATCGAATTTAAGGAAATAGAAATAACATGTATTAAAGAAACGACATTATTATAACCAAAAAAGGAAGAAATATAACGACTGACTTGCACGAAGCCATGCCGTCAACCACCTACTGTCGGTTTAACTTTTGTTGATGATAAAATACCATTCTTTGGTATTTTATGTCAAAGTTCATTTAGAAGCCAATTTCTTTTCTTTTTTTTTTTTTGTTTATTCTTCTCGGTGTCTCCTTCTTGTGTAGAATCAACCTGGACAACTGTGTTCTTCTAGTTTCCGGTATAGACTTGTTAAAAATGAAGTTTACTATTTCTTTAAGTGAACTTCGAGTAGACCACTGCTTCCTCCTCTTAGATAAATATCTTTTTTTTCGACTCAAATTTTCTTCTGTTGAGCCTACAGAGGCTTTTACCACATCTTCTGACCAGAGCTAACAGCTTTTTTTATGGTAAAATGTCCAATAATACTGCCTCCAGACCTTATATTCAAGTTTCTTTTGAAGGGAACAGCATACCAAAACCAAAAATAGCCTTCTGTAGGCTTATTGTTTCAACAAGTAACAATAAAACCCTGTAAGGAAAAGAGGCTCAGTCTAAGCAACTAATAGGCCTATTTAGCTCAAGCCGCCTTGCTTTAAAAAATTGCCTAAAGTCGAAGGTGAATAAACAAGAGCTCACAAAGCAAAAGGAGAGAGCCAGACAGAGCCTTCTGCTCGTGCTGAAAAAAAACAAAAGAAGTAGGAGAACCCTTGTGGGTATCACTTAAATAACAGTAAGGGCGGGACTAACGGCACAACTTCAAAACAGCCAATCAAACTGTCGAATTTACAATTTTCAACGAGTTTAAATCATTTGCCAATATTAAATGTTTCGGGTTTTAAATATGAAAACTTTAAACATTCATCAGGGTGTGTGATACGCTAAATGAAACGAACTTTGTGCCATTCATAAAAAGACTGATTCGAATAAAAATCTAACATAAAATTATGTTAATGAAAAAAAAACAGTTGATTTTGTATTTAAAATGTCGTTTACACTATAAAACGATGTTTACAATTTGCCTAAAAACAAATTTGTTGATGAATTACGCTTTTAAAAATCTACTAAAAGTCAGCTATTCATCGAATTTCAATAAAAGTATTGGAATATTTGGTGATGGGAGGGAAGATATTTAGTCGAGTCCCCACCCCTCAAAGGTCAATATCACCATTAGTATATCCATGATATACTACCACTGAAAACAACTGAAAGAAAGAGAAGATAAACTTCTGAATACATGCAAGAACTTTTAACATTTAATATATGCAATATATATACCAGTGGTATTAAATGAAAGACTACGCAAACGTGTACTAACCGCTACAATGATGCACATAGTGTTCCATGAACAAATAGTATGTAGCAGGGATACAAAAATGGAAAAAGGCTTACTTGACAAGTGATTAATATCGCCATATGGCTTTACAATTCTCTGGCAGGGTTGGTCACTGTCTTTACTATTCAAACTGTTATATAGTCATCTGCAGCATCACAACGACACAATAATTAAGACGCAGTGACAATGACAGACGCAGGAAGACTTCTTTAACAAATATATTTACCTCTCACTTTATTACAAGGGTTCGAAAGGGTTGTGTGGGGTTTTACTGTGAGAGGGAACTGGAGATCGAACATAACTGCAATATTTTGAACCCACTGTTATGACCGTCACGTTATGTCTTTCTTGTTCTCTTGATGCTCAACTGGAGGCCTGGGGTCCACTCTGCTGGGTGATGGCTTTCTTTATTGCATCTTATCAGCAACTTCTCTGGACCCCAACTCATCAGGGCCCCCAGCCATCTTTGGCCTGGTGTGGCTTTCCCTACCACACTCGACTCCAACTGGCTGCCACTCTACTGGCTCGTCGAACTCAACTGAGTTATATAATCCTTCGACGCCCACTCGATCTTTGAAATCGAATGTTTAGTCGTCATCAAGCGGAAATAACTGTCGTGCAGTTCAGAGGTCAGTCTCTTCCGGTGCATCACTCTGTAGTGGCACAGTGGGACCTTCACCTTGTGCCATATTATCAGCCTTAATCCGCCCACGCGATCTCTTTCGATTACTGGCCATTGGAATGTGTCACTTCCTTCCGGTGCATCACCTTGGAATAGCATTTTTGGGCCGGGTCGAAGGTCAAAATATTACAAAACAACAGAGGCAAATAGAGATCGAGAATGCGTTTCTGTGGCTGTCTTGTGATATCCCTTGAGGCCCCCAACGGATATGCCCATTCTCTAAAGAAGATAATTATTTATTTTCTCTCTACAAAAATTTCAGTACTTATTTATTCATTTATTTATGAACATAAAATTTTATAAGAAAATAAACTGAGAAATATTTTTTAGATTTGCTCGAATTTTCCCCTTTGTCATTTTTATTTATTTATCTATTACTTTTTTCTGTGTTTTCTTAGATATATTCTCTTCTTGGGTCTCTGATGTTTAATGTTCCATGCATAGGGCACAAGAATTGTTGGTATTTTGAGGAGATTCTTAGCTTTGTGTCTGACTCCTTTTTCTTCTTAGCGTTGGTTAAATCTCTATATGAATCAAGAGCAAAAAAGACAAAAACGAGGATACTTTAAAACTCAATTTTTATTTCGCAGGTCAACAACTATTTCGTGGTAGGGAACGTTCTTCCAGGACCAGGAAAAAGCAGTCTACTCCGTAGAACGGTGTAAAGAAATCTGGGAAAGAGTTTCTTTTTGGCGCCAGGAAGTGTAACGGTGCAAGTCTCAACTAAAAATTTGTTCTACAACTACACCACATAGACATATGTACTACCTCGGTTCTAACTGGTCGATGAGTTTTTCACTACGCCTTAAGTTTCAGTCGCCCCCTGTTGTAAGCTCGCCGTGAGAAAAAATTATAAATATATAAAACCCCATCTTGATTCGCTAATACAAAAGTTTATTTATTACTACACCTCAGCTAATAAATAGGGAGCCGTTTTTACACCTCTTAGTAGTCGTCGTCGAGAAGAGAGAAACAGAGTATGAAAAATGAATCCACCGCTTTAGCAAGACCGAAAGAAATAAAACGTCATGGAAAGAGACAGACAGACACAGAGAGAGAGACAGATACAGAGAGAGAGACAGAGAATAGACACAGGTCTTAATATTATCTTTCTTGTTTTCTGTTGTAGTTCTTGCACATACTTGCTTCGTGACGAGTGTGAGGCCCCTTCTCGGAGCCTCACCTAAAATGGGTGCCGTCATTTTCGGCCGTCTTCACATCATCCTGTCTCGTACCCAACTGGTCCTTCCCTCTTTTCTATCACGATCCTATTCTCGCTTGAGCTTCTTTCAACCAATCAGAATCCGTCGCTGATTTGCTGCTGATACGTTTCTATTTTTAACCTGGGCGTCTCCTACTATCCCGCCCTATAGTTGGAAAACCCTACCCCTGTTTACCTTCTCATTCGTTTCTCCCTTATGGCCTTTGTTTCTCAGTCTCTTTGCTTGCTTTGATTCTCTTTCTTTTCCTTTCTTTTCAACAGTCCCGTGTTAGACCAGTAAATATTGCAAGGAAACAACTCACTATTAAATCAACTGGAGTCCCAAATTATTTTACAGAAGCCCATCTTTTTCGGGCATGCGTGGATCGCGCTTCTTATCAGAGGCCTCCTGCGAAAATGTTATTTTTATATTTATTTATTATATTTCGTGTTTATTTTGTTTTTATTTTTTATGTTATTGATTTTTTTTAATTTCTTATTCAATCCCCGCACATAGTTTCTATTACAATTGAAAATGTACCGGAGATAGCTCGTGGATGAAGTTGTTTTTTCTTTTTGTTTTTTGCGGGTTTTTTAATGGGCTAGGAGAGAAACGGGTAGTTTATGAGAGATGCAGGCCAGGAGATTTTTAAGTTAAAACTCACTTTTATGGTCAAGCTGAGAGATGAGTAATTCCTTGAAACAAGCGGACAAGAAGTTGCCAATTTGTTTAGTAGCTATCTCGAGGAAAAACAAACCGGAATAATTCAGGTTTTAAAGGACCCAAAATTCCGAACAGAAAGAAAGAAAGAAAGAAAGAAAGAAAGAAAGAAAGAAAGAAAGAAAGAATAAACTCTCACCTCAGACAACAATGAAAGAAAAGAGTAAAGGAAGGAAAGAAAAAAGAATAAGATGTTGATGACTAAATGACAAATTTTCCTCACTGACAAACTAAGAAGTTTTTGGTTTTCTCCTACTAGGAGAGAAAGAAAAAAGGGAACTGGTTTCAGCCGCTTACAGGGAAGTAAGATACATGTAATTTTAGATATTTTTTATTAATGTTACCTTAATTTTATGCTTTGTTGATTAATGTAAGAGATATGTAATTTTTGCTTATGTTTTTAATGTTGCTTTCGTTTTATGTTTTGTTAATGAATTAATTCTTGTATAGGGCTTCATATGCAACCCACAATTTGTAGTCTGTTTTTTCCACTTTATAGAATAAAGCATTTGTGTCTAGTATAATAAGTTTCTCGTTTGTTTTTAGCTCTGACTTGTTTATTTTTAGCATTGGGGCTTTTATGTCCAATAGTTTCTTGTTTTCTTTTGAGGTATGTTTGTTTTTTGTTTTGTTTTTTTTTTTTGTTAATTTGTTTTAAAGTCGGTTTTTGGTAACAACCCCCAAAATTTCGACAACTCTCATGGAATGAGACTAAACGAGGTTTATTTTTCAACATAGTCTCCCTTGCCATCAGTGTTGCATTGCTTGAATCCCATGTTTTTTAAGTCATCAACAACAGATATGACGTCATCATATAAACTTTTCAGCCTATCCTCATAAATATAAATGTGTAAAGTTTAAGTGTTACTTCCTGAAATGTACAGCTTCTGTATAGTTAACGTTTTACTTCCCGTTGTGTATCGATTCTAAATAAAATAAAATAAATTAACAACAATTTGTGACTACTAGTTCTGCCCAGAGTCCAACTCAGTGACTTTTTATCACCTCCAAATATTTCCAATCATGACATCTGTGACACTCCTCATTTTTTTTTCAAACAATTTTGCTATCAAACAATCATAACTGACTACTTTAGATTTCTTGCATTTATTCATATTGGATCCGTGTTCAATAATTTTGTATGAGCCGTCTGATTTTTGAAATGCCGAATTGCCATTATCAAAACAGGACGAATCCGTGGGGATAACGAATTTTAAACTGACATTCAATTTAAAAGCTTCAAAAAGATATCAGTTGATTTTCCCTTGTCTAGTGGAGATAACCGTAGATTAAAAGTGTTGCTTTTACTTGCAAGTAGCAAGTTTAATCTCTGAATCCAGTTGGGAAATCTACATATTATAGTAAACGAGTTAAAAACGGTAACACACGAGTCAATAAAATATATCCATCAATCAGTTAAAAATGGATACCTAAAGTTGACCAGAGAGTACACGGCCAAAATATTGTATCGTTCTATATATAGCAACCAAGATAAGAACAAATGTTCAAATAAATTAATGTATAACAGATTTAACTCCCTTGGTCTAGTCTTAGATTATCTAAGTTCAAGATGATAATTTCTTCAAGTGGACGATTTCGCAAAAGTGTCGTCGCTGGTATTGAACATGATATTGGATTGCCTAGGGACTCCAGTTTTGAATTTAGAGTTGATCTTCTTCTAGAAAAGGCTAAAAAGTTTAACCAATCCTCCAAGTTTACTTGTAATTGAAGCGCTCAGAGTCTAATGGTTAACGTCGTAGGAAATGGACTTGAGTTCAAATCCTAGACGAGGCTGTTTGCATTTCTTATAGCGTTAATAACCTTGGGAAGGTTATGAATCCAACTATTCTTCATCACCCCCACCCACCCACATCTGAGAAAATTGTAAGGTAACCTTGGCTCTTTAACCTTTGTATGACAACTGATCCTGAAAAAAAATATCTGAATTCAAACCAGTTGTACAGCGCTTAAAATTGACCTTGTGAGGGACTGGGTAAATACATTCTATTTTACTCATAGTTGTGAAGAAAAGATGTGCTTTCATGCCTTTTCTAAGAGGACTGGTACAAAGTGAACGCTAACAGCCTCAACCAGTATTTACCTTTTCCAAAAATATTCTATTTTTGCCAATAACTATTCTGCTCTCCGTTCAACCAACAAAATCAATATTAAATATCAGACAGAATTGGTAAAAATAAAAGTTGAATAAGCAAACATAACTATAAAAAATTCAAAAGCAAAACACGGAAGCCTTCAAATAAGATATTTTATATATTAGGTCAAAAGGTTTACTCTGCCAATCACTTAAAAGGATCAAGAAAAAATGTTACACAAGTAGTAAGAAAGGTTAAATCTTGTGTCAGAGAAAAGGATTTTAACTCTTTGATACAGAATGATTGCTTATTTAGACAAGGCAAGTTCTGAATAAGCGTCATGTATATCTTTTGAAGCCAACGTGTGAATGTAGGAGAGAACGCAGGTTTTTAATCCGAATATTTGCCAAAAGCGTTTAAAGATTTATGATTCTTCATCATTTTAATTTATAGTGAGGATTGATAAATTAACAAGGTTGAATAAAAACTAAAACAAATTATGAAATCCGAAAATAAAAAAGATAAGACCAATTATAAAATAGAAAATAAAATATTATAATAGGAAGGCATATGATATTACCATTTATACAGAAATGGTAGTTGAGGTTGTAGAGTTCTGTTGGCTCTTGTTATATAAAAAGGAAGAACAAATAAGTCCATAAATTCGATGACTGCTCGAAATATGTGAAAGAGAGTTAGTGAAGAAGAGTGAATCTGGTCTCTCACGTTGGTTGGTCCTTCCTACTTGCTAGGAAGCGAAGAGAGAGAATGTGTGCTCGGTCATGTTGGCTGGCTTGTCCTGCTACTAGCCAGTGGGGAAGCGAGAAGAGGAAGACAGAACAGGTCTGTCCGGCTTGGAAGAGGGTGAAAGAATGTTACCTCGCCTTTTTATAGTTGCCCGGGGAAGTGACCCGAGCAGAATGGCATGAAATATTCTCATTGGTCGAAAATATGTGTTCGGGACCAAAACAGTCAAAATCTTCCTGAGCCAGACAATAATTTGAAATTATTTCTGCTACAATATCCAACAATTCCACTGAAAGTATAACTTGTTGGAAATTGGAAATTCGACAGTTAATGTCTGCTAGACTATGATTTGCTGTTTTGAAGTTGTGCCGTTAGCCCCCGCCCCTATTGTTATTTAAGTGAGACCCGCCAAGGTATCTCCCTCTTCTTTTGTTGTGTTTGTTGTTTTTAGCACTGCCTGGCACGCTCCCTTCTTTTGCATTGTGAGCTCTTGTTTATTCGCCTACGATTTAAGCAGTTTTTCTTGAGCAAGGCGGCTTGAGCTAAATAGGCCCATTAGTCGCTTAGGCTAAACCTCTTTTCCTTACCGGGTTTTTATTGTTACTTGTTGAAAACAATAAGCTTACTGCAGGGTATTTATGGTTTTAGAATGCTGTTCCCTTCAAAAGAAAGTTGAGTCTAAGGTCTGGAGGTGGTATTATTGGACTTTTTGACAACAAAGGAAACTGTTAGCTCTGGTCAGAAGATGTGGTAAAAGCCTCCGTGGGCTCAACAGAAGAAGGTTCGAGTTGAAACAAAAGATATTAATCTAAGTGGAGGAAGTGGTGGTCTACTCGAAGTTCATATAAAGAAATAGTAAACTTCGTTTTCAACAAGTCTACACAGGAAACTAGAACACAGTTGTCCAGGTTGATTCTACACAAGAAGGAGACGATGAAAAAAGAACAAACAACAGGCTTCAAAAGAACTTTGACATAAAATACCAAAGAAGGGTATTTTATAATTAATAAAAGTTAAACCGACAGTTGGTGGTTAACGACATGGCTTCGTGCAAGTCAGTCGTTATATTTCTTTATACCCTTCTTTTTTTTCTTTTTTTTTTGTTATAATATTGTCGTTACTTGAATGTATGTTATTTTTATTACCTTAAATTCAATGTTTTTGACAAGCATAGGGAAAAATATGCAAAGACGGATTTTGTAAAATTTATTTCTCTTGAAATAAACTACTTTGTGGGAACTGTTTATTTTTGTTTTTAAGAAATATAGACACTTTTCTCTTTCAGATACAAAGTAAGCTTTCCCATTGCCCAATTTTTTCTACTTTATTCTTTATACATTTGTCTACCCCTTTGCCGAGCCTCAGAGTTGCTGCTAGATTTCTAGGGCAAGCCAGAGATAAAGCCTAGCGTGTTTTTGAATTGAGCACATTTCTCATAAACTTTCTCGGCTTAAGTGCTTTTCCAGCTTTAGACACATGTGCATTTGCAGACCCCAGAAACAAGCAGTCTATACTGTATATTTTTAAATGATATTCATTCATGAGCAAAATAAAATTTAGTTTTAAGAGAAGTCAATAAACTCATTGAATATATCTGGATTTGATTTTATGGGAACAAGTTTGTTTATTGAATTTCTTAACATTTTTTAACCACGATGTTCAAAATGCTAATCATACAGTAGTTATTTTAGTAGAAATTATACAAGGTTTATAAGTCACCACATTTTTTGAGGTGGGGTGCTAGGATATTCTTTGGTGGTGTTCTTGTTTTCTTGGGGGTTTTGTTCTTGTTTTTATTTTTGTTTTGTTTTTTGTTTTTTTTGCTTTTTGTTTTATGTTTTTTGTTTGATTTTTTTTGTTTGTTTGTTTGTTTGTTTTTGGTTTATTTGCTTTTTTTGTTTAGAGGTGGGCGGGCGGATGGTTGTTGAGTAATCAATTTGCAATATTTACTCTTCGCAAATACAATATTCGAAATACAGAGAGAGGCAGATTTGTAAACACTATTTCTTTTTCCATAATATAAATTGCTGATTTGACAAAATTAACGACAGGCTTTTTATTCATTTCTGGCAATATCTTTTCTATAAGATCACCTGAATTCGCTACCATCGCATCTGGCCAATCACTTGTCTTTTATCATCAGCTCATATGAAACTAAATATTCTTCAATGAACGCGTATGGCTCACTAAATACATCTTATTTGCTTCGATCAATGAAATCTTCTGGTCTATTTTTTGTTTTTGTTTATGGTTAGGGGTGGGTTTGGGGGGTCATTATAACTATGTTAATCTTTCGTTTAAAATATTGCCGGAAATACTTTAAAAGAAAGAGCAAAAGAATATTAAGTTAACATTGACAAAAGCAACCAAAGCTAAACATACGCACATTAATTAGCGTCCCACATCACCTCAAAATAGGCAAATGAATGAAGACGCAGACGATATTCAGATGTGTACTTAAAATCGTGGCTTCTCTTCTAAAGCCGACAAATGAAGTGTGGCCAACGTGTCTGGTCTTTGAGATGCCATTCACCAATTAAACGCCAAGCTTTCATTACTCAGTGAACATCTACAAAACAAATATTTGGGATGAAAAGAACAAAGAGTGTCTATGTTTTATTCTTTTCTTTTACGTGATTAATAATGACGTCTTATAAGCAACTTCATTGTTTGTGGCTAGTTTTTAAAAGTCACAGCCAAAAATAAGTTTGTTTGTTGTTTTTTTTTTTGTTGTTGTTGTATTTGTTCATTTGTACTTAATATTCTTGAATAAGATAGACATATTTTTAGCAGGAAATACTGATCAAATGACGTCGTTTATTATCTATCACTCTGTGGATAACATTTAAAAATCAAAGGCCTTCAAATATTCTCGTTTTCAAGTTTCATCTGATTTGGAAAAATTGTCGTTTTACAGGGAAAATATTCGATTATCTACTCTGAGCCAGGAATTTGACACAAGAGGACAAACCAGTTTAAGAAGGAACTATATTTCTGTAAAAAGCGACTTTGTTAATTGAGATAAAAAAATTGATGCGTCTGTCGTGCATTTAAAGAAATAAATAAGATAAATGAAATTAAACTTGCATCTAATCTAAAAATATTAGAGAAATTATAGACATCCAGGTAGCAATTCTGAATTGAAAGTCAAACTGTGTGATTCTAAAAACAACATACTTCAACTAGTGACAATAAAAGACTAAAAGTCTTAATTGTGATCAAGCTGAGCCTTCTAGTTGACTATATAAACATCTTTTGAATCATTTCACCATAAATCACAGCAGCCCGCAAGAATACACGGCCGACTACATTAGACAATAGAAGATAACAGTCGGCAACAACACATTATCAAACAAATTACTACCGTATTAACGTATCGGACAGATCAACAAACGTTTGCTACAAGACTCATAAGAACAAAGGTGGACACATTCATTTGTGAAAAGGCCACAACGAACGAAGCAAGATTCTCGCTGACTAAGTGTAATATAATTAGAGACTCCGTTTGATTGAGTTAGTTGTAAGTTGTTTCCTACCTGGATTTAGTGTCGACAGTGAAAAAAAGAAAGGACATATATGAGAAAGGGGTTCGAGGCAGTCACAGAGGCACACAGAGAGAAAGGCTATAAGGGAGAAACGAATGGCAAGATGAACAAGGAAACGTTCCCGAAGTCTAGGTCGGGATAGTAGCGTATGCCTGGGTTAAAAGTAGAAATGTATCAGCAGCAAATCAACGATGAACAGTGATTGGCTGGAAGAAATTCAAATGAAAAAACCGTGGGATAGAAAGCAAAAAAAAAAAAGAAATTTACTGAAACACAAGACGCCGTGGTGTGAAAACGGGCCGAAAATTATGGCACCTATTTTTGGGTGAGCTCCGCAAAAGGGCCCCACATCAACCACGGAGATGTCAAGACAGAACTTCGAGCAGGTAGGTGGGACAACTACAACAGAAAACGAGAAAGATAATATCAAGGTATATATCCACTCTCTCTCTCTCTCTCTATATATATATATATATCTTCTCACGACGTTTTATTTCTCTCTGCCTAAAGCGGTCGACTAATTTTTCATAGTCTGTTTCTCTCTTTTTGACGGCTACGAAGGAGGAGTAGTAGCGAATAAACTTCGTATAAAACGAACCTACAGACCATGTTTGCGCGTTTGTTACTTTTTCACATGGCAAGGTTACAACGGGGGTCCGACTGGAACTAAAGGCGTAGTGCTTTACTCATAGACTATTTAGAACGGTGGTGTTACACGTGTCCATGTGGTGCCGTAGCGCTATAAACGTCTGTTAAGAACTGTGGCGGTACAACCATCTATGTGGTACCGTAGTATAACCAACGACTATTGGGAGAAATGGAGGTACAAGCGTCTATTTGTAGTCGTAGCGTAACTAAAGTAACTCCATTATGATCACCAGTAAAAATCCCACTTTCTACAAAATAAGTTTTCCTTTACAAGGGCATTCTCACTCATATACATCGTCACACAAAACATTTTTCTTTCCAATTTAAACATTTTATTCGTTTCCTCTTGGATAATAAATTTCCATTTTTATTATTGTAAAATTCTTGTCAGCTGTATTTTCGATATTGGGACAGTATTGTTCGCCCGCCACATTCTATATCTTCCTTTGTCGGTTCTTCTTTCTTCTCTCACTTGGTCAACGAGCAAACAACTGAATTTTGTCCATTTTTTTTTTTTTTAGTAAAACTTTTGTCAATTGTATTTGAGTTATTGGGACAGTATTGTTCGCACCCCCCATTCTATTTCTTCCTTTCTTCGTTCCCGTACCACATTCATTTGGTCAGCGAGGAAACGACTAAATTTTGTCCATTTCTTTTATTATTATTATTGTTGTTGTTGTTGTTGTTGCAGTAAAATTCTTGTCGGTTGTCTTTGTGTTATTGGGACAGTATTGCTCACACGCCCCATTCTATTTATCTCTTCCTTTGTTCGCCTAATTTTCTCACTTGGTCAGCGAGAAACGACTGTATTTTTTCCAATTTTTTAATGATAAAGCCTGAACGAATCCTACTCTCAAGTTGTTAACTTCGCAACAAGGTGAATATCAATCTCTCTTTCCTAACCAGCGTGATGTGACGGTAGGACGACTAAAATACGACCAAGATTGGTATCTATTGTAACAAGGTTTGTTCACAGACTGATTCGCCTTCTGGCATCAAAATATTCGTTAAGGGCAGATAATTTAATATTTTCCAACAATCATATGAAGTACATTTGTTATTGGTTAGTTAAAAAGGTCAACAAAACCAGAGAAACACGTCGCTCTGAGTTTTTTTCTTTGGTTTGTGTTTTGTCTTCCTATTTCAATCGATGAAACAAAACGGTATTTTACATGTCTTGCATGAATAAAATAAACAGATTATAAAATTGCTGATGTCAGATGTTGCATTTCTATGTTTGAAATGTTTCAGTTTTATTAAAGTGCACCTATTAACAGTTTTCACGAAACTTAATGGATATCTACACATCCTTCACATACAGATTTACAAAAAAATGGTGCGTACACGGTGGGAGAGTACGTTCCGTAATTTACGGGATTACCTTTCATGTTTAGTTCCACCAAAAATACAACACAAATTTTACAAGAACGTAAACAAATGGAATATGACAACAACGAACATTAAGAAACAAACAATTTAATAATCATAACAAACAGGATAAAAATAATTAGAAATACAAGGTTCATATTATGTACGAGCGGCCTTTGTAAAAAATACAGCTATGGCCAGTTGAATGAAAATAGGATTGTTCGCCCGTGTGTATGTGTTTACATGTTAGTAAAGTCTATTGAAACAATGCGTCCATAGTTGGTCGAACTAAAGAGGATAAAAAGTTGACTTTACTTACATACATGTGTATCCGTGAGTGTGTATATAAGTGATGGGCCGTAAGTATGTGCCTTTTGTTTTCTTAAGTCCACACGTGCGTTTTATATGATATTTAGCGACAATGTGTCACTTTCTGGTAGTCGGTAAAAGAAGGTTGCGTGCCTTTTCTCTTTGAGTTTTATGGCGTGACTCTCCGCTGTCCGTCCTGGCCTCTCATAGCGGAAAGTCTTTTTGGTAGTAGAAGGAATGACCTAGTTAATTAAATTCTTCGTTATTTATACTTTTGGGGGTCACTAAAGTGAATCAAAAATAGGATCGCGTTAGGTTTTATTGAGGGTCCTAACATTCAAGCGTGCAGACATTTCTTGACTAATCAGATTCGTATATTTACTTATCTATTTTGGAGCCTAAATATTTTTCTGTTAATTAGTTTCTGAGCCGGAATTTCTAGAATGTTCTTATTTTGTGTTTTTGGGGTTGATTATTTTAAGGCTAAAAAAATGTGTATTCTATACGTATCTGTTGTTGTAATGGAAATAAATAATAATTATGAATTTAGTATTCCTCAATCAAAAGGTTACCAGCAGCAGCAGCAGCCATTAAGCTATGTATGAACCATTTACTCTCACAGAATTTGTTCCTTGCTGAAAACCTACC
The DNA here is from genome assembly GCA_963585895.1 of Sepioteuthis lessoniana. Classification (NCBI taxonomy): domain Eukaryota; kingdom Metazoa; phylum Mollusca; class Cephalopoda; order Myopsida; family Loliginidae; genus Sepioteuthis; species Sepioteuthis lessoniana. The sequence goes on from OY757920.1 coordinate 100,653,257, forward strand.
CTATACACTTCAAGATTTAAGCTGTTAGATTGTAAATTAGACTTTGTTTTCATTTAATATTTTTGAATACGTGGCTGCCGGAATCGAAATTTCAAATTGATATAAAATTTATAATTGGAAGTATGTCTCTTGATGAGACATTTCAATGACAGAAATCAGATCATTATCGGGATAAGCGGAAATCCAGGCCCCACATTGTTGAATTACAAATCAGACTGTAAATTTGCTTTATTCCCGATTATAGATTATTTTAATGCAATTGAGCGAAAAAACATCCCACTACGATGTGATGTTTTTGCAATATTACGGTAATATATATACAAGAATCGTATCTTTATATCATTACTAAAATGTTCTTTAAGTTTGATGACGAATCGTAACCTATTTACCGAATAATTACTAAGAAATAAGTAAGGGGTATTGTGCTATAATTAGTAATTGATAGTTATATCCTTTTAAGGAATTATAATAAGCAGAGTGAGCGTGAACTCAGTCCAACATTATCAATTTGAACATTAGATTAGAAATTGATTGATTTTCTAATTTACAGTATTTTACCGCATAACTCTCGTTATGTTATGGCATCTTTGACGTGTAGTCATCATCATCATCATATCGCGCTGGTAGCATGGATATCCCTGACCCTCTCTCGCCACTCCTCCCTATCGTTCATCGCCCTAGGTAGGTCTTCAGGACAACATCCCGTATCCTCACATAGCTGCTGAATGTGTGTTCGTGCTGGTCATCCTGCTTTTGCACGGCCATGTGTGGGGGCCCATAAGAGTACATCACTTATGAGTTCGTCCCTGCTTCTCCAGCAATGTCCTGCATGTCTGGCTCGTCTAACTTGAATAGTTTTCGTGATAGGGGGTAGGTGGCCGTACAGTTGCTGTCTTGTGGGGTGTTGCCGCCAGGACTTGTTCAGGATTGCACGCAGCATTCTTGTGTAATTGCCATCTAGCTTCTTCTCCAGCCGTTTTGTTAGCGTCCATGTAGTGCAGCCATATAGCAGTATCGATGTGACCGCTGCCTGGAAGAAACTGCGTTTCATTTTATCGGTTAAGTCTGATTTCCAAATAATCGATAACCTATTGATAGCTGTCCATGCTTTCGCTAACCTCGTTTCGATGTCCTTTTCGGTTGATTCGACGCTGCTTCCTAGGTAAGTGAATTTGTCTACTAGTTTAAGTGGGGTTCCTTCTAGAGTGGAGATGTCCCCCGTTTGGTTATAGCACATATATTCCGTTTTGTGTGCATTAACATAGAGGCCTATGTTTGCTGCTGCTCGTTCCAAACTATGCAGTAGTGTTTCGGCTTGGTCAGGTGTATTTGCCAGTATAGCTATGTCATCGGCGTAGTCGGCGTCGGTAATTGTTGTTGCGGGGTACCTTCTGCGTCTTTTCTTCGTCAGTTCGAAGCCATTCTCTTTGATTTTGTCAATCGATGTTCTAAGTACGTAGTCTAGACAAATGATAAAGAGGTACGGAGCCAGCGTGTCCCCTTGTAGTACTCCTGCTACAATGTCGAAGTATTCTGTGTCTCCATCTGGTGATCGTACTTTTACTTTAGTGTTTCTATAGAGAATCGTTATTGCCGCTACGGTTTCTTTAGGTATGCCGTACGCTAGTAGGATTTGTTTCATCTTTCCTCTGTGAATGGAGTCGAAAGCCTTGGTAAAGTCAACAAAAATTAATGTCGCTTGTAGGTTTTTTGCCCGTACACCTTCAAGGATTCTATGGATGGTTAATATTTGTGAGGTCGTGGATCTATTTCTTCGGAAGCCATTTTGGTTTTTTCTAAGTATGTTGTCGATTTCGGGTTCTATGCGGTTTCGTAGTAGGGCATTGTAGATTTTGGCTGCTATGGATGTAAGTGTTATGCCTCGGTAATTTTTGGCTAATCCGAGGTCCCCCTTTTTAGGGAAGGGGAGTATGCATCATTTCATCCATCTATCTATCGGATTTTGATTGTATACTGCGTTGCAGTGTCGGAGCAGTATGTCATCGAATTGTCTGGTCTTCCATACTTCTAGGGGGATTTCGTCCAGCCCTGCAGCTTTCCTATTTTTAATTTTTCTGAGAACCGAGTCGAGTTCTTCTTGTGTGAACGGTCCTAGTTTAATGTCTAATTGTTTGCTAATTATTCTGGTGATTGGTTCATGTGTTATTTTCGGTGGGTTTCCTAGTAAGTTTTCGAAGTGCTGTTTCCACAGTTTTATTCTTTCTTGTTGGTTTGCTGCTTTCAGTTTTGCTTTGGCTGTGTTCTTTCTTTTACTCACTTCGTTTATTGTTTGCCAGGCTATCCTAGATTGTCTATCTTCCACCTAGTCTCTAATCTTATCTATCTGATTTTGAATGTATTCTGTCTGTTCCTTTATATATACGCCTGCTAATTGATATTGTGCCGTTTTTAGTTTTAAGGCATTTGTGTTTGTTGGGTTTTTTCGATAGTTTTTGGAGGCTGTTTTCACTAGTGCACGTTTTTCTCTCACCGCTAATGTTTCCCAAGGGACTCTATATTTAGTTTTGAGTTTTGTTGGAATGTATTTCGCTGCTGCCTCGAGGTGTGCATTGACGAAATTTTCATATTCGTCGTTTGGTGTACTTTTTTCCGTCTTTTTTTGTAGTGTTTCGAATCTGTTTCTTAATTCTAATACGTATTTATCTCTTATATCTCTGTTGTTCAATAGGGCCCAGTCATAGTGTTTGGTGGTCGCTGTTCGTTTGGCGTTTTTTCGTAGGCTTAACCGTATTTTCGCCGTGACTATTCAGTGATCGGTGGACACACCCTCAAAAGAGGAGTATGCCTCGCAATTCATTGCACTATTTTTCCATTTCTTGTTTATAAGGACGTAGTCTATCTGAGCTTTAGTATTGTTTGCGTACGTATATGTCCATAGTTTTCCCTCCCTTTTTTTTGGTAGTTTGTATTGAGGCATGCTAATCTATTTTCTATCATGAAATCTGTTAGATGTTGCCCATTCCTATTTGACGTGTTGTGGGGGCTGTATTTGTTGTTTCCGTTTTTCCCGATTTGGGCATTCATGTCTCCGCCAATGACTAACATGTTGTGTTTCGGGATGCTACGCACTAATGAGGATAACTCATCGTAGAAGGTGACTAGTTCAGTTTCTTCACTAACATTGGTGGGGCTGTAGCATGAGATGATTGTTGCTCTGGGGTTGCCGTTAAAAGTAGCTGCCATCATTCTAGGTTGTATTTTCTCAACGCTATTTAGCGTTTTTAATGCTCTTGGTCCTATAAGTAATCCTACCCCTCCTACTGCAGCGTTGACAGAGTTTTTCCATGCGGATACGGTGACGAGCGACCACCCATTGCCAGTTTCGTGATATTTGATATCTTCGGTGTGCGTGTATCTGTGTTCTTGTATGCATATTATGTCAATCTTATGTTCTTCGGCCGATGCGATTAGCTCTGGTAGTTGTCCTATTCTATTTAAGGTTCTTACGTTAAATGTGGCTATTTGTAGTGTTTGCTTGCATTTTAGTAGTTTTGATTGTTTGAGCTCAGTAGCTGATTTTTCGAACACTGAGGCCTGGGCTCCAACCTCAGCAGGACGCGCCCCTTTTTTACCCGCGCGAAGAGCGATGCGGTTTGTGTATGTGGTTTGAGTGTGGGTCATGGTTATCTTTCGATGGCTGTTTTATTCTCTTCTATAGAAGCCACACTTATAGAAGAGCAGCAGTAGTTCCCCGATCGAACTGGATGACAAGTCTATGAAAGAATTTAACAGTAAATTTATCATCAATGCAATAAAGATCTTTAAATGCCTTTAAGCCCCTCCTCCACCCTATCCCACTTTTACATCCCATTTATCTTGAGAATATCCAAAAGCATCACGAATAAGTTAGTAGAAAAGATCTTCATCCAAACGTGAAACCAACACTTTTTTCCTAACGGTCTCAATTCATAGCGTAATGGTTATCGTCGTAGGAAATGGAATCGGCGACCCGAGTTCAAATCCTGGACAGGGCTCTTTGCGTTTCACTTTGTACTAATATCTTTGAGAAAGGCATGAATCAACATCTTCCTTACCAGCAGTGGGTAAATAGTTGGATAAACTGGGTTTTTAGCCTGGGTACGGCAACTGGTCTCGGAGAAGGAAAACTCTGTATTCACACCAGCTTTACCCCGCTTAAGAACTGACCTTTTGTTACATCCTGTCCGTGGTGGGTTGGGTAAATACATGCACAGTATCCGATTTGTGCAATCGTTTGACGATTTTTAGACATGTTGGCTCCTTTTTCTTTTTTAAGCAAAAGAATTATATTGTAAATTGAATAATTACCATGAAGAGTGTCTTGAAGGTGCGAACTCCAACAGAGTCTCGTGTTCAGCATTCATAATTTTGGTGTTCATGGCATAGCAATTCCATTGTAGAAAGCTTGAAAGAATTTTGCCTCTGTTCAGCAATTAAAAATATCTCCTTTCGACTAGAAGATTGATAAAGGATACCTGATAGAACTCTATCAAGATCTCAGTCAGCCATGTGGTGTGAAGAAATTTTCCTCTGAATAGGAAAATTTCTTCACATCTCATAGTTCTCAGCGGTCAAGCACAGAGCTCCTTTTTGAGCTGTCCGCTCTCATCAAAGTCTTCTTCCAAAATAAAGCCGAGTTTCCTATTTCCCGCTTTAACGTCAAAAACGGTGTTAGTTCCGGTCACGTTACTAATCCACTTCTTCCGATGAAGGAAAAAAAAGTCCCGTCAACACAAACCCCCATCATTCAAAAAAATGATTTCAACAAGAGACGCATAAAATCTCAGGGACATTTTGGTACAAGTAGATCATCTACTCCCAACCAAAAGACGAGACCTAGTGTTGATTAACAACAACAAAAAAGAAGTTATTGTTAAGTGGATTTTGAAGTTCCGGTAGACGACAGGGTGAAAATAAAAGAAAAGGAAAAGATGGACAAATACTTGGACCTTGCCGGAGAACTAAAAAAACGCCGTGGACCATCAGTGTAAACGTGGAATCAATGGTCGTTGGAGCGCTTAGAATGATTCGTCAAGTCTTGGAAAAAAGACTGGATGAACTGGAAATTTGTGGAAGAATCGATACAATCCAGATTACAGCACTAAGATCGGCTAGAATACTCAGAAGAGTCCTGGAGATATGATGAGACTTGTTGTCTCAAACTTGCCAGGAATGAAATAATAAAGTGACAGAGTATTGACGATCATTTCTGTCACTTGATCTCCTAATGCCACTGGTGTGTTTCCCGAAGAAGAATTTCAAGGGAAATAAATAAGGTTATTGTTTTTACCAGTTATTGCCCTTAGCAAGTACACTTGTATCTTTATGCTCGGAAATATTTGTGTTTGTTCTTTGATTTTAATTTCTTCAAATTGGTTTTATTTTTAACATCAATTTTTGCCGAAATATAACATCAAATATCTAAATCTACAATAATAAAATTCAATTCATATTTTCATATTTATTCTTTGTTTGTATCTTGTAATTTGGTAAAGGAAGTAACAGTAACTTATCAGGTGGCTCAGAGAAACATTAAAACTTTCTAGCAGACAAATTAACAATTTATCAGTAAAATACAAATTAATGATCAAATGAAAAAGTAAAAAAAAAATAATTATCTATACATTGCTTCTGCATCTTTTCAATTGCACGTTCATTTTCTAGTAACAGGTTTTTTGAATAAATTATCTCACTAAAGAAACCACTTATCCCACTTCAATAAGTTTCTAAATAGCCAGTTAAATAACTAAGTAAAAATAGCCTTTTTTTTTCTTATAGGGTGAGTTAAAAATCACAGGTTATTTGAAAAAATAAATATTGACTATAAACAATTACCTTGGAAGGTAGTTATTTATATTGAACATTTCAATAATATGGATGATATTACTCATGCAATAAATGACTTTTTAGGATCAATTTTTCATGTGCAAGATATAAGAAATACGCATTTTTATAGCTAAAATTAGGGGCCATTCATTAGGAAAAGTCATTCATTACTCAAGTATATAAGATATGTTTCATTATTCATTTTCAATCTTATTTTTTAATTATCTGTTTTGTTGATAGCTCTTACAATTTATCTTGGAATCAATAAAGCTATTATCAAGCTTGACCTTCTCACAAAACCACAATGATAGCCGTTTTGAAAATCAAACTATCTGCTTGAAAATTTAATTAATGTTTTTCTCAAAAATAAAATGAATATATTTACCAACAAAAGCAAGCTACTTACATCTCAGTTAAATCTTCAATTTTTCCATTCAAATTTTTTTTTGTTAGTTTTGTCACTGTAAGATATAAAATTTTTGTTCAGTTTTCATTTGTTTTTGTCGATTTTGTTTATGCCTTTCTCAAGTGTATCAATAAAACAGCTGATATTTAGGTTCTCCTTTACTTTCTGTTTTAACTTAAAGTTTTTCCAATAATTGCAGATTAGTAGCAATTTAGATCACTATATGGCTGCCTCCAGTCAAAGACACCAGTTGCATATCTGCCCCGCCTTTAATTGATACTGCCTTGGTTTTCACACATCGTAATCAACAACTGAGAGTCATCTACTTCTGGGCCTTATTTCAAGGGATAAGTCACTTTTTCTTTCTTCTTTTTTTTCTTTTCTTTTTTTTTTTTCTTTTTCTCTTTGTCCATCCACAATTTCTGCCTCGGATGAGAACATATCTGTGTACCCAGCCAAAGATCATTGTGTCATTTTTTTGCATTCCTATCAGGGATCAGAATGTGGATTCTTTCCCCATGGAAGGTCAATAAATATATGACAAAAATATCTGAATTAACATTTTTTAAATCATCTATATATGTCATACATCTGGGTTTAAATCATCATAATTGACAACTGATGGCCATCCACTTCTGGGATCTATTTCAACACACTTAAAATGCTGAAACCAGTCCTGAATGGCATGGGCAGATATTGTTTCATTTCTTTCCATTTTCCAAATCCTGCAAGCAGCTTCAGTAGCTCTCAGGACTAGTTTAGAATAATAGAAAATTGTCAGACTTTAAATACTTCCATTTGCCATTTGAAACAAAAGATGCCCAGGAATAATAATATGATTATTTTACTCCCTGCAAGTTTTTTACACTAGCATTACATAGTGGACTTTCACTAGAGTGTGAGTGACAGCAAGTCTGTCCAGGTCACCAGGACTCTTCTCAGTATTCTGGCTGATCTCAACAATACTGAAGTCTGGATGGTCTTGATTCTTCCACTGATTCCTAATTCTTCCAGTTTCCTTTCTAAGCCTTTAAGAACTTTTTAAAGTGAACCAACTGCAATTAGTGTCACTGTCACTCTCATGTTTCTCAGCTTTTTTAGTTCTCTGGCAATGTCTGAGTGTTTGTCACATTTTTTTTGCTTTCTATTATTATTATTATTATTATTATTTACTCATTAGAGTTTTTTACATCCACGTAAGCTGATGGTCTTTCACTGGAGATTGAGTGACAGCAAGTCTCCTCAAGTCTCCAGGACTCTTCTCAGTATTCTGGCCGTTTTCAATAATGCTGTGATTTGGATGGTCTCCACTGAGGCCACCAACTTCCAAATCCTCCAGGCTCTTTAATAATCCTTTTGTTAACATGCTAAAAGCACCAATCACAATTGGTAAAATTGTCACCTTCATGTTCCATAGTTTTTTCAATTCTATAGCAAGGTTGAGGTACTTATCTCTCTTTTCACATTCTTTCAGTTTTATTCTGTGGTCAACTGGGGCAGCAAAGTCAACAATTTTATTATTATTATTATCATTATCATTATTATTATTATCATTAATATGGATGATATTAAGATTTTTGCCAAGAATGGAAAAATACCAGAAACCCTAATACAAGCTATTAGATTATTCAGCCAAAATATAGGAATGGAATTTTGAATAAGAAATGTGTGATTTTATTCTGAACAAAGAAAATGTAGAAACAACAAAAGGAATAAAATTTCCCATTAAGGAAAGTTTTGGAATATTTGGAGAAAAAAAAATACATATACCAACGAATATTAAAATTGGATACAGTCAAACAAATGGGGAAGAAAAAGAAAGAAAGAAGTACCACAAAAGAGCAAGAAAATTTCTGGAAATCAAAGTCTGCAACAGAAATCTCATCAAAGAATCAAACTTTAGGGCAGTCCTCCTTGTAAGATACACAGGACCATTCTTAAAATGAACAAGGAACTCAAACAAATGGATCAAAAGATAAGGAAATTGATGACAATGCATAAGGCTTTACACCAGAGAGATGACATCAACAGTCTATCTGTTAAGAAAAGAAGTCAGGAGAGGACTTGCCTGCACTAAGGATAACATAGATGCAACAATTCAAAGACTCAAGGAATATACAAAACAGAGCAAAGAAAAACTAATTACGGCAGCTTGTAAGAGCAATATCAACAAAAATAACGGAAGGACAAACAGAAAAACAACAAAATCTAGAAAACAAAAATGGGAAGAAAAACATCTTTATGGATACTTCAAATGTCAAACTAAAGAAATTGCACATGAGATGACTTGGAAATGGTTACTCAGAGAAAACCTCAAGAAAGAAACTGAATCTTTATTGATAGCAGGTCAAAATAATTCCATAAGGACTAATTATATCGAAACAAAAATTGAAAATACACAGGAATGTAGGCTTTTCAGTGATTGAGATGGAACAGTTAATCACACAATAAATGAATGCAACAAAATGCCACAAAAGGAATACAAGACTAAGCGTAATTGGGTGGGAAACGTGATCCACAGGGAATTATGCAAGTTTATGCATAATGACAAATGGTATATCCACAAACCAGAATCACTCCTTGAAAATTAAAAGCATAAAATTCTCTGGGTCTTTGAAATACAAATAGATCACCCAATCCCTGCTAGAAGGTCAGTGTTAATTAACAAGAAGAACTTCTCATCTCGGGGATTTTGCCATTCCAGCAGATCATAAAATGAAAAATAAAGAAGGTGAAATACCGGACAAATATCTGAACTATAGCAGAAAACTGAAAAAGCTGTAGAACATGAATGTGACAGTGATATCCCTTTATAGTTAAAGCCTTTAGAAAAATTCTAAAGAAAATAGAAAAGAGACTGTATGAACAAGAGATTAGAGGAAGAATAAAGACCACTCTAACCACAGGACTGATAAAATGATATTTAGAAGAACCCTGGAGACAGGAGGAAACTTGCTGTTACTCAGACTTCAGTGGAAAACCACAAGTGAAAACTCATGTGAAAAATTTACAAGGAGAATAATAATAATAATAATAATACAAATAAATCCTCTAACCCTAGTCGCTAGTGACAATTAACAAAAAAGGGAACCTGCTGAATAGTAGACTGTGCCATCCCAGCAGACCACAAAGTGAAAATCAAAGAAAACAAATAGTGACAATTTCTTGGATCTTGCCAGAGAACTAAAAAAAACTATGGAACATCAAAGTGACAGTGATACCAATTGTAATTGGTGTACTTGGAATGCTTCCAAAAGGTTTGGTAAGGGAACTGGAAGAGTTGGAAATTGAAGGACAAGCCAAGACCATCTTAACTACAGTATTCTGAAGATTGGCCAGAATACTAAGAAGAGTCTTGGAGATCTGAGGACACTTGCTGTCATTCCGACTCCAATGAAAAACCATCAGTTAATACTGGGGGGGGGAGAATTTGCAAGGAGGAATATTATAATAATAACAATAATAATCTTTGTGTACATGAAAAAGGTTGAGAGTAAAGCTATGTAAAAAAAATGAAAAAATTTAATATACCTAAATATATATATATATATATATAATATTAATATCAATAATTTTTTCAAGTCAGAGATACTCTTTAGATATATTCTTAAATAAGATTTGGAGTAAAAATTTGGAAAAATATGAATAATTTTGATACTTTCTCATATAATCATATCATGGCAGTTTATATAATCTCTGATACCTTGAGTATCTTTTTATAAATAAATACATCAAAAATTTTATTTATTCTCATGATTAAAACATATATCAAATATTAAACATCCTTTTTGGTTGTTTCTTTCTTTGCTTATCTATGCATAACTGCACACATGAAAATCCAAACATATTACAAAAAATTAAATTTGAATATAAAAATAATCTAACCATTTATATATTTCAATATTTTTATCTTACTTTTTTTTCATTTTTAATAAAGTATTGAATTTTATACTCTTCAAAATAATAAATTTTCATTTATATATTTAAAATAATCATAGGTCTACACTACATACAGATTCTACACTCTAATTCTACGCAGAATTTCTCAGAGCAACACTTTAATCCCAGAGAGAGAGAACATATTACTATTGATTTCATTAATGAGTAGAGTGTTCGCCAATGGTCCAGGAAACCGGAGTTCAATCCCAGGTTGAGTCATACCAAAAATTCAAAAAAAGGTACTTGATTCCGCCTTGCTTAACACTCAGCATTATAAAGTCAGGAGCAAGGGTAAAGTGGAGCAATCCAGGGAACGGAGTAGCACCCTCCCCTACATCTCGGTGGAGTAGCTATTGAAAAGGGAGCCTTCGGGTCGCCCTCGACAAAGGCCGTCCTCTTAGACTTTACGTGAGAAAATCAAAGACTATCACTTCTCAGTATAGAATTTAAATAGAGAAATATTCCCTTTTTATTCTGCATGTATATACTGATAGTTTCAAAAAAACTTTTCGAATATTTGAACAAAGACTTAATAAATCATTATAATTTTCATATGTAAAATTCAGTGATGTATTAATAATATATTTACAATATAAAACATTCACCAAATGACGGAGATATATACAAACCAGTTTGAGAAAAGAGGAAAACAAAAGATCAACTCGTATTGAGAACAGGGGTAGTAACTCTTATTTAGAAAATAGAGTGAATTCCCTTACATTCAAAAAATATACAGGTACTTATTTCTCTTAATACTATCTTTTGAACAATTTGAAATTTTCGTTGTCTTGGAATTTTTTCGACCTTTCATCGCTTATGCAACCAATCAACTAAAATGTGTCGTTTACAGACGTTATAAAAATTTCAGAAACAAATAAAATTAGTTCGCTTACAGAAAGGAACACAAGTTGGCATTCAAACAAACAAGGGAGGAATACTTTTTGCCATTACACCAATGCAACTATATTCAGAGATTCCGTTACCAAAGAGCTTCGAAGAGCATTTATCACTTTATAATAATGAACATCTATCTTTCCTCCATCCTCCAGCTATTGGTAAATAGTAGGGTAGTCTGATTTCTTAAGCCTTGATACAACAACTGGTCTCTGAGTAAGAAAACTGAATTCAAACCAGTTTTACTCTACTTAAAAATTCACTTTATATCCCATCTTTCCAGTGAAGGAGAGGTTAGGTAAACACTTACCCAAGAGTCTTGAAAAGCATTTAACCTGGGTGTAAAAAAAAAATAATGAAATTTTGTAACATTTTGTTTTTAATGAAATTGAAGACAAAATTGTAAAGAATAATTTTAATCCAGGATAATTTACTCCAATTCTTTTAATTCTCTGGATTAAATTATTTTCTTTCTCTTCTTGTTGGACACAAACAAGGTCATTTTTCGACAAAATAGTCACTGTTGATGAAAAATGGATTTATTAGGAGTATTCAAAATAAAAGAAATTTATAGTTAGATACAGGACAGTTGTTGAAGTTACATTTACAACAGAAACAACTAGAATTTAAGTCAACTAGAATTGGTCACTTCACAGACCCAAATCATATAGAGATAAAAATCAGCTTGTTTTGTTACAACTTTTTGATTCAGAGTGGTAGTACCTGTTATATCAGTATATGGTTGCAAGGAAAGAACGAAAACACAGTTGCAAAAACAAAGAACACGAAGGTATGTAAAAATTTTAACAAATGTATTGAAAACAAATAAATAATAGTTCAAAATAACAGAGTTTGTATAAACGTGTTGATATGGAATTAAATGGTAGAAAAATGTCCAATGCTTAATAGTGGTAGGATTGATATACTTACACGCATGCGGTCAATTAGATGTTATGGAGAGGAGAGGGGTGTTTGGTGATTTACGGCTTAATCACTTCCTTCAAAGCGGAGAAGAGGAAAGTCTATGTGGGTGATGCGTGGTTTAGGGTTTCACCTCTCTCTCTCTCTCAGAATCAGGGTTCTAGTCTGCAGGGTCATCTGCCTTCCTTTTGATCTGCTCCACTGACAAAAAATTTGTCTTTTATATCGTTTTTCTCTTCTGATTGGATCAAATTGGGTTTTCTTTGTTTTTTTACTGTAAAGGTCACAGATTGGCCAAAAAATTACTTTTAATTATTCTTATTTTTTGACAAATTTCATCGACATTTCACTATGCGTTGATCCTATGCACAGAGGCCTCTTTTTCCATTTTGAAGAAAGTCACAGCATCGATAACATCCGGTGAATGCTCTCATGGGCACAAGTTGCAATCATTATTTTGTGTGTATGATAAATTAGAAGAGATATCTTTAGGTCATATACATACCTGATAGGGTTCCATTTATGGGTCAAATAGATCCATTAAAAAATAATTCATATTCAATACGACTTTGTGCAAAAATAACTCTTAAGAAACAACAACACAAAAAATGGAAATATGAGTGTACAATGAACACACTTCCCTAATCTCTAGGCCAAAAATATCCCTAGATAGGTTGACATGTTGTTAAAACCAATCTATCAGTCAAGTCATTCCTGGATTCAAATCACCAGTTTCAACAAAAAAACAAAAAGATTCCAACATATTATGCACACTTGCAACATCACAACCACAATCCCTGAATGCATTATTTGACCAATCAAAATTATTTTAAAACAACAATATTCTATGAAACAAAGAGAAAAGGTTTAAGTTTTGGTGAGCTGACTTTAGAGTTCACCAACCTCTAAAAATTTGACATTTAATGTCAATCTTCAGAAAAAAAAACTCTTCTAAACCATCAAAGACATATGGGCTTCTCTTGTGATTTTTTTTTTTTTTAGCCCATGATTTAATATTACAAAAGTTATAGAGTATCAACTGGTTTTTTTTAGAGTTTGAAAGAGTACATGTATCCTACAAGATGACAAGGCCATAAAGAGACTAAGTTCTCCTTTAGAAACCAAAAGTTAAAATTTCAGTGGAATTGTGGGATACTTTATTTTCATATTTTCATATTTGTTTTATTTTTTATTTAAACATTATTAATTCATCCCTTCACACAGACCTGACCATCAAAAATTTGGCAAGGAACTTCTCTCTCTTCAAAAGTCCATCTTCAACTTACAAATTTTTGTCAAGAATTAATACCATTCATATCCAGACTTGACTGATAAAATAAAATGCAGTTTCTTCCAAGCAGTGGTTGTGTCAATACTGCTATATGGATGCACTACATGGACACTAACTAAACGGATGGAGAAAAAGCTTGACAGCAACGACACAAAAATGCTGCAAGCAATTTTGAATAAGTCCTGGAGGCAACACCCCACGAAGCAGCAGCTGGACGGCCACTTACCTCCCATCACGAAAACTATCAAAGTTAGACGAACCAGACATGCAGGACACTGTTGGAGAAGCAGGGGCGAGCTCATAAGTGATTTTCTCCGATGGACCCCCTCACATGGCCGAGCAAAATCAGGGCGACCAGCTCGAACCTACATACAGCAGCTCTGTGAGCATACAGGATGTAGCCCTGAAGACCTGCCAGAAGCGATGGACGATAGGGAGGAGTAGCAAGAGAGGGTTAGGGATATCTGTGCTGGTGGCACGACAAAATGATGATGATAATGATATTCCAATCTAAGAATTGAGTTAGAAAATTCGCATTAACATTTACAAACAGCTAAAAAATTTCCAAAAATTTTTCTAAAGAATTTTTCTTTATTCCAATTGATTTTACAGATGTTTTGAATATTGTGTATAAATTTATAGTTTTTATCATTTACAAAGTGTTTTCAGTCGGAAGAACATTTCCATTGATGCAAATCAATTCATTTTATAAATAGAAATTCAAACTGTAAAAAATATATTTGTTCACACAAAATTTGTATAAATCTTTCCATGGATTAAAAAAAAATATATAATATTGTAAATATTTTTACACTTCTTATTTTATGTCTTTTAACTTGTAATTTATTTGTTTTTGCATATTCTTAAGTTTTATGACTTTTTCCCTTTTTGAATTTTGTGGAGAATTAAATAAAAAAAGGGAGGCAACAATACAGCAAGTAATTTAAAGTTATTCCTCTTTACAGAGAAAACCAGTCAAGGTTCAGAGCGTAATTTAGCGTTCTTCCTCTTCGACTTCGAAGCCTTGGGTCGGACCTTCGTACGTCTAAATACTCCAAACGTCTTAGAACGGCAAACGCAAATAAATTTCACCGTGAGAATAACAAAACACACAGCTGCTACCCAATAAATTTGAATGGCCAAACAAGAAAATATATGGTGAACGACTACTCATGTGAAAACCAGTGCAGCAGGAGAAAAATGTGTTGTCAGTTCGGCGACTTCTACACGCCCAGGTTACCGCGACTCACTTGTCTCTGTCTATGCGTCTTCTCTTCTTCACATTTCAAAACAAAAAAGGAAGAAAACAGTCCCCTAAGAAGGCTTGTTGCGCATGCATCATGAGACACTCGCACCATCATGTTTTTCTGGCATGCTTCACTCCAAGCATAAACACAAATATTTCACTGCTTACAAAATGGGTTAAGTTGATAAGGAGTCAATTCCTGTCCCATAGAAAATAAAGTATCATATTTTACTACCATAAAAAATTAACAAGGCTTCAAAATGTTATTGATAATGAAGCTCAATGATTAATATCTTACAACAATGGCAACTCTTTTATAGAGGATATCATTAGAACATCATTTGCCACAAACTTACCCTGTTAGTAGGGCTTAAAATACACCAACTTCATCCTCTGCAGAGGGGTAAGACTCTCGTCATATCTACCAAAAGAGGTATCCGGAGTGTAACACTAAACTGCATCCAGTAATAAGCTCAAGTTCCAGAGTTCTTGGAAGTGTAGAGAACCCCTTTATAAACATTACTCCCTGGTTCACTCTGACCCAGAGTGCTAGTACCTGTTCGGGTCCCATCTATGTGTCAAATAGATCTGTTTAAAAATATTAGTACTTGATAGGAATTCTGTAAATTATTCGTATTACGAATAGTTACTTGAGGCTATAATAGTTTACTAAGGATTATTATTATTATTATAAGATACTTGAAACTATATAACTGTCTTCAAAGTATTAAATAGAAATAATTACTTGAAACTGTCTGCAAACAAATGATTATAGACAAATAAAAAAAATTCAATAGAACATTGAAAATATACTTATGCTTGTAATCAAACATTTAGAAATTAATTAAATTTCGGCATTGGATAACCCATAGGGAGTTGATATGCCATAAAAGAAATAAACCAAATATGTATAATGTATTTAAACAAAGCTCAACTACAGAGATGCTAATCTGGTCATAAATGACACAAGATGAGGGTTTTTTTCATACCAGCACTTAGAAATTACTTTCAACTTTTTATTTAATAAGTCATCTTGTTCAGGATATCTCACTATATTCAATTTTTCTTGTATAAATCACTCGCATCTCTTTGATTTTTTATTGTATGCAGGTGCACTTTTTAATATTTTCTAGTTTACCTTAATGTTACATAGTAATATTTGGAACCATTTAACTATGTGCAAACAATAGTAATACTTGTGTGCAAACAAATTTGTTCTGACTCAATTAAAAACAAGATTACTTCTAGACTATCAACTTACAAATTCTCTGCATCACCATTTAACTGAATGCAAAACAAATTAGCTCTGGCTTATCTACAAACTATACATTTACAAATCATATCATGAAGAGGATTTGGCATTAAATAACCTACAATGTTTGATATACCATAAAACCCAATCAAACCCAAACCATTTCCTACAGCAATAACCATAACACTAAGTATGCCCTCTTTTTTGCCCATGTGGGGACAAGTAAATTAAGAGCGTTATATGCTGTGTACTATTCAAAGTAACAAATTTGTTAAGAATGAAAAATTCATGTCCTAAAAAAATGAGACAGGTCTTATCTTTAAAGCATTCTTCGAGTGAAGAGATTTTCATGCTTCCTTATATACTATTTTAGGCAATACCATCCAGTGGTCATCAAGAGAAATTCTTCAGCAGACCAGAGAGGAAACTCTTTAAATTTCTCTTGAGATGCTGAGACAATATATAATCAACGTAATTTCAATAAGTGTTGCAATAAATCAAATAGGATATAATTAACATTTCAAGAGCTGAAAATCAAATGGCCTAACAAAATCAAGAGGACCTATTCTTTAAGTATTTATTTATCCTATCCCTCCTACTTTATTACATTATCCCACAACAAGTGGATGTTAGTGGTATGGCAGTAGTGGCTAGCTACCAATACACTATCATTTTTTTAACCTTGTTACAGATAACAACTGAGCAGCAATCTGACAAAATGATAGGAAAATTCATACAGACAAAAAGTATATGTACATGTCTATACATGTTTTTATAAATGCATATAAAGTAAAGTTGGCAACTGTAGTCGAGGGCGACCAGAAGGCTCCCTTTTCAATAGCTACTACACTGAGGTGTAGGGGAGGGTGCTATTCCTTTCCCTGGATTGTTTCACTTTACCCTTGATACGTACCTTTATATTGCTGAGCATTAAGCAAGGAGGTATCAAGTACCATTTTTAAAGTCTTTGGTATGACATGACCTAGGATTGAACCTAGGTCTCCCAGATCATTGGCAAACACTCTACCCACTGGACCAATGAGCCAGTTGAAATTGAAATAAATGCATATAAACCTATCTATATAGATATACATGTATTTTCTTATTGATATATAAAAGTACATGTGTGTATGTATGTATCATTGTCAACTTTCCACTCCATAGCAAGTGTGTATTTATCCAACCCCTTTACCAGAGGCAGAATATGAAACAAGGTCAATTTTTAAGCAAAGGACAGCTAGTTTGAATTCATAGTTTACCTTCTCCTAGACTGGTTATCTGACAAAGGTTAGAGAATCAAGTCTGGCCTACAATTTACCCATAGCTGGGAAGAGAACAGATAAATTACACCCTTCACAAGGCCATGAGCATAAAAATAAATGCTAACAGCCTAGTTCATGATTTGAACTCAGGTCACTAATTCAATTTTCCATGGTGATAATAATTTTAATGATCTTCATGGCAGGTAAGAGTTGGATAATGGCTATCAAATACAAAAATCCGAATTGGTAAGCTTACTTCACATTCCAGTGCTCCTTCCAAGCTACAGGTAAAATAGTAGGGAAACTGGACTCTTTAGCCTCGGTAGAAAATCAGAGTAGGAGAAAGATAACTTTGAATTCAAAACTAGCTGCAACAGATTCGGCTCAAGAAAACAAAAAAAGAAAATGTCAGATCACCAACTACAACTTCCCATGAAGCCACCAAAAGAAGAAGAAAAAGAAAAATATTCATTTCCCTTTTTTGGTGTGCTTGGTGCTAAGGAAGATATTTAGTTAAGTCTCCACTCATTGAGAACCATTATTAACATTAGAATATTCCCAATATACTAACACATACAACATATACAATATTAAATATACAATACTAACATATACAATATTCCCAATATACTAACACATACAACATATACAATATTAAATATACAATACTAACATATACAATATTCCCAATATACTAACACTGTACACAATGGAAGGAAAGATAAGATAAACACATTTGTACATATAAGAATATTTAACCTTTAATATACATAATATTCTTATCAATGGTATTAAGAAGAAAAATACACAAATGGATCCCAACAGAAATATACACATATTGTTCCATGAATAAGCAGTGTGAAGAAGGAATGCAAAATGGGAAAAGTCTTAACTGACAAGTGTGATCAATAGCACCATATGGCTCTACCATTCCCTGGCTGCATAAGAGACAACATCTCCACTTGACAAAGAACAGAGGCAAACAGAGGTCGAGAAAGGGTTTCTGAACTGGCATGTGACACCCCACAAAGCACCCAACGGATGCACCCATTCTTTAAGGGAGGTAATCATTTATCTGCCAAACCCCTAATGGAATCACTTAAAATGTTTCTAAAACATGGCAATAAAAGTATTGATATCAGCATATATAATATTGAAAAAAAAACAGTGAAAAAATAGAACAATTTTTTATTATTGCCACAAATTTTAATTAAACTTCAATGTTTGAGACACACATAAGAAATCATTATATCTTTGATTATTGTTGTCAAAGTTTCCTGAATTCTAGTGAGAAGTTGTTTGGCCCAGTGGGTAGAGTGTTCACCAATGGTCCGGGAGACCTTGGTTCAATCCCAGATCGCATCATACCAAAGACTTTAAAAATGGTACTTGATACCTCCTTGCTTAACACTCAGCAATATAAGGTACGTATCAAGAGTAAAGTGGAGCAATCCAGGGAAAGGAGTAGCACCTTCCCCTACACCTCGGTGTAGTAGCTATTGAAAAGGGAGCCTTCTGGTCGCTCTCGACTAAAGGGAGACAACTTTACTTACTTACATCAGTTGTCATCAATTTTCATCAAAAGTCTTCAGAAAAAGGTTTTTGTCCGTTTGGGTTTTTTTTTGTCTAATATTGTATTTTTTAATGGCAAAGAATTGTCTCTTCTAGTGACAAAAATTATGATAGCATAAGAAATTAATTATTTTGATATTCACATTCAAGGATTAAAAATCTTTATGAGGATAAATTAAGATTTTTCAACAGTTTAATTTTAAAAATAAATGAAAAACATCTTTGTAATTATCAGCTAAATAAAATGAGAAAAACATTAGCCTACAGATAATGCATAAATTATTAGAAAGTAATCACTAACAATAAATGAACATCTGTACTTGATTACTAAGTTGCTGTAAAAAGAGAGAGTTGATTGGACAACTTGACAGCCAATAAAAAGCAGACACTTAATAATACTATAAGAAAGAAATCCTGCACAAATGAAGGGATAACAGGTTAAAATAGAAGAACCCTCTTACTAGTTGCAGGTGTTGTGGAGAGACATCAGCCGTCATTCATTTTGATACTCTGCAAATTAAACAAACTATTATTCCTCATTTTATGAATAAAATACCACCCAGAATCTCAAACAGGTTGAAAAAAAATATTAATAAACAAAAAAAAAACACAAATTGGTAAGTTCAATGCTTCAACGAATTCCTTGCTCTGTTGGTAGGGCCTAGATTATGCTGACTGCATCCCCTGCAGAAGATTAAGACCCCCTCCCCAAAAGGAATGTTCTAGGTATGACACTAAACTGTATCAAATTTTGTTTCCATTTTCTTATTTTTATTCTTTTAAGTCACATTACAAGTTTTATGAAATGTCGATTCTTGTTGGGTTATTTTTATGCCAAAATCAATTGAACAATTATATTCATACTTCAAATTATAGATGGTACAAAAAAGGAATCTAGACAATCATTCAAACAGGTAAACACTTCATTATCCTCATAGATCTATTTGACCAATAAATGGGTCGCTAACAGTTACAGCCAATCCAGGTCAGAGTGGATCTAGGAGATGTAGCAGCCACAGATCTATTTCCTCTTGCAAATCAATTCCCCTGCCAAGAGATTCAGTCACTCGCTGACAAATCAGTTGGCAGAGTGCATTAATTCCTTCTTCCTCTCAAGAACTATTTTTTCTAGTCCCTTTTGGGTAGTGGGTCGACGGACAGAGAGCCATTAGCCAGCAGCCCAAACAGACCTCTCTCTCTCACATCCACTGCTACTGATTCCACTTGGAACCCCTTCACTGAAGAACACGCTGCTGCTAGCTTCACATACACTTTTTACAAACTGAGGACTAACTTACTAACCAGCGACACCAAAAGGGACACTTTCTCTCTCTCAATCCTTTACACCTGCTATGATAATAAACCTTTCTTTGTTGTGTTGTTTAAAAGAAGTTTCATTATTCATTTGTGGTGCCAAATAATTTATAGTGTTAGAGAAATTAACCATTTCCCAAAACACTAAAGAGTAAAGAGGTGACTCCACACTCTCCAGAGCTCCAGAACTGATTTGAACCAAAGACCATGAAATATTATGTCATAAGTTTTTTTTTTATTTCAAATACGAGTCTAACAAATAACATAAAGCATTGCTACAAAAGTGCAGAGGTAATTGAAATTGAAACTTCAACTTGACAATTAAAATAGATATTGTGGGATTATATATCTTTATTGCCAAAGAATTTCACCTAATAACCACTAGAAAGTGTTACCAAAGCAGTATATAAGAAAAAAGCACAAAATTTCAACCTTTTTTACTCAGATGATACCTCAAGACCAGACCTGTCTTGTCTTCCAAGACAAGGACATTTTCAATTGCGGCTAACCACATACTATATTAAACAGGACACCACAGAATAGTGTACAGTATACAATGTCCTAGCAAAATGTTTTTTGTTATAGAAAATGGAAGCTGAGACACAAGTTCAAACCTTGGACAAAGCTGTTTCCATTTCACTTCATGCTAACACCTTTAGGAAAAATATGAATACCTCTTAACTTCCTTAAGCTATGGGTAGATAGTAGTGCAGACTTGATTCTTTAGGCTTTGTTAGGCAACCAGTCTAGGAGAAGGAAAACTCGGAATTCAAACCAGCTTTACTCTGCTTAAAAATTGAACTTATGTCACATCCTGCCTGTGGTGAAAAGGTTGGATTAATAGATACAATGTCCTAAGCTTACTTGATTGTACACAGGCATATTTAATTCCACACAATTAACAACTAAGAAGCACTTCTGATAATGAGGCTCAAGTTCTAAAGCTCTAGGGAGTGTGGGGTACCCCTTTTATTGCTATTAGTCCCAGGTCCTCTCTAACCTGGAGTAGTAGTACCTGTTAAGGTCCCATCTATGGATCAAATAGATCTGTTTAAAAATTATTTGTATTTGATAGGACTGTGCACAAAAAACTTTTAAGAAACTACTACACAATATAATGTAAATATACAATGAACACAATCGATAAACTGTAGGCATCATAAAATAACCCTAGATGCCATTAAAATCAACCAATAAATCAATATTTGAATCTAATTTGTTCAGACAATAAAATATTAACCATTTTGTTCTTATATTTATTAGGGAGAGGAAACAATATTTCTTTCACTAGTATTCCTCTACAACATAAGTAATTAAACACTTCTCAATTTCTTTGAACTATTCAAAGACCTTCGCAATGTCAGCTGCCTTACATCAGATGATTTCAAGAGACAATTTTAAAACTGTGAAAACATTTTAAATACGCCTATCTCATAACATTCATGGATTTGATTTCTGCTTAAAATGCTACCTCTGTTCAAACATTATATTCCCTGAAACATCGACAGGATTTGTGTTATTCACATGTTGCATAACAGATACCCTGATACATGTAACCCTCTTATTCAATACTTTGCTTTAATGAAATAGAGTATGTCCATTAAGTCATGAAACAATTTGTCTATTGTCTCAACATGTCAACCAACAAAAATGCTTACTTGGTTATCTTCTGTAAAGACAGACTTAATAACAGACACCCAACAAATTTAATTTGTTTCCTTTTTTAAACCTTTAATTATATTGCAAACCTTTTTAAGTGAGGAAAGGCAAAAATAATTACATTATTTTTGCTTGAAATTTTTTTTTTTTTTTTTTTTTACTCCTGAACAAATTGTTGACTATTTTTTGCCATTATAACAACAGTCATTCTATAAATAAGGTAAATTTTGTCAAACGAGTTGGCAATAAAACGAACTATTTACAGTTGCACTGTTTTCAAGGAAATCAATAGACATCAGAAGACTATCAGTATGCTCTTCTTTATTGACCACTGCACCCAAAACTTTTTCTTTACCAGAGAGTGTGTTATTACTTCATGGACTGTCTTTTTGACTTAGTCTCATATTGGCCAACCCATTTTTAGCCCATTTGTAAACATGTTTTTTGACAAAAACATACTCCTCCATATACATCACAAATTCTTCTATAAATTTCACATGGTTTGCACTTCACACCCACCAAAAATTTCATGACAGAATTCTGTTCAATCCTTTAGCACTCTGTTTGATTTACTGCCATTTTTAATAGCTTCAAAACAAATATTTTTATGATATTCAAATAATTTTTGCAATAAACCAATTCAAAGTAAAGCATAATATTTATGGAAAAAAATTCTGAAAAAATTTCAAAACTATTCTTCTTTTTATTGAATGATCCTCATATCTTATACAAGCTGATATACCTGTCTATACCAAGACTTGGATCAAAGCCTGCTATTTTGCAATTTCTTTGGTCAATTTAAAATTTACCCTGTAGGAATAAAAGAAAGAATCATCTCCTTTAGATAACTTTCATGTCCATTAGGGGGTTTCATAGAATGTCACATAACAGAAACCTCCTATTGACTTCTTTTTGCCTCTGGTCATTGAACAGTAGAGATGCTGTCTCTGACCCTATCAAGGAGTGGTAAAACCATAACCAAGTAAACCATTTTCCATTTTTGTACCCATTCCACCAACTGCTTGTTTATGGAACAATGTGTATATGTTTTTATCTGTAAGGACACATTTGTGTATTCTTTCTTTTTAATATCATTGGTATGAAGGAGGAGGGTGGAAGAAAAAGTTTATATGATGATATCATATCTGGTGTTGATGGCTTTTTAACCAATGAAATCCAAGCACCGAAAAACAAATGGAAGAAGTGTGTCAACTACAAGTGGAACTACATTGAAAAACAAACCTCATTGGGTCACATTCCATGAATATCTTAGTCAGACAATCAACTTTTCAGCCAATTAACAAAACGGCTGGAGAAAAAGCTAGACAGTAATTACACAAGAATGCTGCGAGCAATATTGAACAAGTCCTGGAGGCAACACCCACAAAGCACCAACTATACGGCCACCTACCTCCCATCACAAAAACTATCCAAGTTAGATGAACCAGACATGCTGGACACTGCTAGAGAAGCAGGGCCGAGCTCATAAGTGATGTACTCCTATGAACCCCCTCATATGGCCGAGCAAAAGCAGGACGACCAACTCGAACATACATACAACAGCTCTGTGAGGATATGGGATGTAGCTCTGAAGACCTGCCGGAGGCGATGAACAATAGAGAGAAGTGGCGAGAGAGAGTCAGGGATATCCATGCTGGCGGCACGACATGATGATGATGATGTATATAAAAAGGTTAAATGTTCTTGTACGTACAAATGTATTTATCTTATCTTTCCTTCCATTGTGATTAGTGATGGTAGATTAATGATATACTAATGCTAATATTGGTCTCTTCTGAATGGAGACTTAACAAAATATCTTCCTTAGCACCAAACATTCAAATAATATTAAATAGTAACAAAATATAATTAGGACTATAAAAGAGAAATCCAATAAATTTGCATATCAAATTTGGTAGCTATTGTATTCAGTACATGTAATTGTTTTGTGGATATGTTACTCTCCAATTTGTAGTGAGTGAGTGTGAATGAGTTCCCATCTGTATTTTATGGGTATTATCTTCACGATTAGTTCCACCACAAATACAACACAAATTTTACAAGCACGTAAACAAATGGAATATGACAACAACAAACATTAAGAAACAAGCAATTTAATAATCATAACAAACAGGATAAAAATAATTAGAAATATGAGGTTCAAGTTTTGTACGAGTGGCCTTTGTAGAAAATACAGTTGTGGCCAGTTGAATGGAAATAGGATTAATCACCCGTGCGTGTGTGTGTTTACATGTTAATAAAGTCTATCAAATAAATGGGTCCATAGCTGGCCAAAGTAAAGAAGATAAAAATTTTGGCTTTACTTACATACATGGGTATGTGTGTGTGTGTATATAAGTGATGAACCGTAAGTATGGGTCTTTCATTAAGTCCGCATGTGCGTTTTCTTATGATCTTGGTGACAACATGTCACATTGGTAAAAGAAGGTCACATGCCTTTTCCCTTTGAGTCTTATGGCCTGGCTCTATGCTGTCCATTCATGACCTCTCATAGTAGAAAGAATGAATGACCTGGTTGATTAAATTCTTTGTTATTTATACCTTTTGGAGGGCACTTACGTGGATCAAAAAATAGTTTTATTGCGGGTCCTAAAATCCAAGCGCGCAGACATTTCTTGACTAATCAGATTCGTATATTTACTTATTTGTTTTAGAGCCTAAATATTTTTCTGTTGATTAGTTTCTGAGCCAGATTTTCTAGAATGTTCTTATTTTATGTTTTTAGCTGATTATTTGAAAAATAGAAAAATGTAACTACAATGTTAATGCATTTTTGATCCAAAATTTCTTGAATATTCTTATATATGTTTTTGGAGTTGGTTATTTTAAGGCTAAAAAAATGTGTATTCTATACTTTACATCCAACTCTTCAGCTATTTGTATAGAACAAACAAACAAGTTCATGATTTACAGTCAAATCATACTGAAAGTACCAGTTCCTGCTTGATTACCAAATTTAAACAGCAATAAGCCTGTTCAGTACTTAGATCGGTGACCACTTAAGCAAATACTGTAAACGGCATAAGGCCTGTGTGCCATATCTAAGCAAAGCTTGATAAATTATCGGGGTTGGACTGAGGTCAAGGGCAAGCTGTGTTGCTGTTTGATATCTGACTCCATTCTGAGGTAATTTTATTTTACCCCACGTTGTCTAGTTGATGTAACTCCTTGAACAAGAAGGCCCAAAAGAATTATACGAAAGAAGCCAGCAACAGATAGGAGACGAAGACGTTTCTTTTATATTTTTCCTTTATTTCCTGAGTTCAACAACCATTCAATGGATGAAGAAATTTTCCCTGAATACAATTGAAATGGTTGAATCCCCCAGTCAAGGTGTTTAAAAATACGTTAATCGTTTCTTGGTATATGTGTGTCCTCATTTGGTATTTTAAAGCTTCAACAATGGTTAGTCACTTTGGGGAGTTTGTTGAAGTCCAGTGTTTTAGTTCATAATTCCATTTCGTAGCCTTTTATATTTAGGCATACTGTTAACCAAGAGTGAAAGGACTAGCCAACACTTCATCCAAAGATGAATGCGTGGCGTTTTCCACCAGTTAGCAAGGTGTTGTCACTTCACCAGTCATTATCAGAAAGAGAATGAGCTTCCTCCTTTTGTTGGAAGGTCCCTTTTTCTTTACGCATGCGTCGTCCCTTTTTCCTGTCAGAGGCCTCTGGGAATTTCTGTATATTTGAATAATTTTCTTTTTAATTCAATTTAAATTTTTTTTTTATTCATTCCCTACAAAATAACAAGAGCGATGTATGAGTTACAGTCAAGCCATGCTATAAGTACTATTTCTTGCAAGATCACAGAAAATAAGCAGTGATGAACTTGCTGAGAACTTTGACAATTGATCACTTAAGCAATAGCAGGTACTGTTAGCAATTTGAGACTTGTGTGCCATATCCAAGCAAAACTTAATAAATAACAAGTTCTTCCTAATTATTGATAGAGGTACGCAGAACATATGTTTCTTATTCCTTTTGTAAATCAAAATTCATCCAAGATTTAAACATTATTATCATTTAATGCTACATCAACAAGATTTCCCATTTTATAAATCAAAATTCTTTAAAGATACATTTACAAATAATTCAATTAAAAAACAAAAACAATTAACAATATATAAAAAAAACAAATTGCAAAAATATGAAATGTTTTGATTTTAGCAAATCAAATATAATTATTTTAGTCACAAAAACAATTTTGGTTCTTTTGAATTGTTTAATTTAAATTCTATATTATTTGTAATGTTTTGCAGCAACATGGCTTCCCACTGATTATTCATGACTGTTGATGAAATGAAATTCTTTAAAGATACATTTGCAAAAAATTCAATTAAAAAACAAAAAAAAACAATTAAAATATATAGAGAAAACCAAATGTAAAATATGAAATGTTTTAATTTTATAATAATCAAACAACAGATGGATTCATTAGTTAAAAACCATAGCCATAAATGTGTGAATACAATACTTGAAGCAGGTCCTTCAATTTGACATTTTTTTTAAATATACACTTTTCTCTCTTTGCTAATATGGAAACATTTAAGAAATTTTATCATATATTTTTCTTTAAATATCTTCCAAGTGAAAAATTTTTTTAAATTCAATTCTACAATTCCTCCATATTTATTAAAGTACTTGTAATTTGCAAAGGTAATTTTAGTTTAATACAAAGTCAAAAGTATCATGCACCCAGTAAGAATCAAACTCAACTTAAGTAGTTTTTTATAAAAGGTAAAATATCAAGACTTGGATTACAAATTTTTATTTTACAATCTTTGTTGCTAATTAGAAAAAAATTAGCATCATGTATTAAATATAAACAATCACCTCACTCTCTCTCTCTCTCTCTCTCTATATATATATATATATATATATAATGGCCTAGTGGGTAAAGTGTCTGCCAGTGGTCCAGGAGACTGGGATTCAATTCTAGATCAAGTCATGCCAAAAACTCAAAAAATGGTACTTGATACCTCCTTGCTTAACACTCAGCATTATAAGGTACATATAAAGAGCAAAGTAAATCAATCCAGGGAAAGGAGTAGCATCTCGGTGTATTAGGTATTGAAAATGGAGTCTTTGGGTTACCTACTTTACTTTAATATATATATGGTATTTATCTAACTCTCTTGCTACAGAGCTGAAATGAGAAACAATATCAGTTTAAAGTTGGGACTCCACAGGAAGTAAGAATCCCAAGAATCAGTGCCCAAAATAGCTCAGTTCAATTGGTATTCTCCTTTACAAATACCCCTGGCACTAGATTATAAACTCATCCCTTACCCCTTTAAAAGAGCGGGTAAGTTCTGTTTGGAGAGAGAATGCTCTTTTAGAACTGAGCTGATTTATTTTTTCACCATCAAAACATGAATAAATCAGGTAAGTATGGATTTGTTCAACTTCCCACCAAGTCAGATTTTACATGAAGCCATTTGATTCTTAGGGGGGATGCATTGTGGGGAGCCATGCATTGTGGAGGGCCCATGCACAAACTGAGACTCATGCATGACTATCACAAAAAATGCATAATCTCCTCTGTATTCTATTTTAGGGGGTCCTCAAGTGCCAATTGATAAATTAATTCCCGCTAAATGGGTACTGCCTGGGGAGAAGACTCACTGGGAACAGGTAATCAACTTTAAAAAAAGACAGATAAGCCCTGGAATGCCAGGTAAATATTGTATTTTAGCAGTGTGTTTATCAAAATTTTGACCAATGATATCAACAGATCATGTTCAGAAAGAAGAAGAAGAAGAAGAAGAAGAAGAAGAAGAAGAAATAAGAAAAGAAACCTCAATTAGGCACCCTTCACTAACTCAGTGCCTACTCAAAATAATAACAGATGGAATTTAAGGTAATTTAAATTTAAATTGAATTATCAGTATGTATTATATAGCAGCAATAAATTTTTATGAAACACTAATAAGCATTAGGAAGAAGGTGTTAATGACATCTAGTCAGGGTCGACTTTATGGTAAATGTGTCACTTAATACCTCTGACTCATCAGTTCCCACTCATTAAAATTTGTGATGGGGGGATGTAAAACAGTTAAGGGTTGGGCAAATAAGAATGTTATAGGAAGCAATTTCTTTTTATGAGGATTTGTTATTCAATTATGACACATCACATATTTCACT
Organism: Sepioteuthis lessoniana; assembly: GCA_963585895.1. NCBI lineage: Eukaryota > Metazoa > Mollusca > Cephalopoda > Myopsida > Loliginidae > Sepioteuthis > Sepioteuthis lessoniana. The sequence continues at coordinate 100,681,007 of OY757920.1, forward strand.
CAGATGAGATAACTTTAGAAGGAATTTGGAATTTCATCTAATAAACTTTTATTTACAAGAAAATATCAAAAATTCAATGATCAATAAAATAACCTTTTTTATTTCTCTTGATGTTTCTTGTTTTTTAATTTCTTCAAAATTAAACACACCTTTTCTCTCTAATTTCTTTAAATATTTTATTTCACTTTGGATTTGCTTTCTGTCTTTTTTATCTATAATCCTATTTTTTCTGGGTTTTTCATCTTTTTTTTACATCTCTCTCTCTCTCTCTCTCTCTCTCTCTCTCTCTCTCTCCATGTGATTTCTTTTTATGGGGATATATGAAGGGACTGGTCTATGTCTCCTTCTTCCTGCTAATTACTGACTTGATGTGTGCCATGTCTCAGGGGGTGCACATATTGAAAACTTATGAAATCAGTCCCAGAATAAACTTATTATGTTCAACACCTATACTGTTCAATTTCATTGAGCAAGAGTTAATAGTTTACAAGATAATTGCTTTTAAAATGATGTCAAATTTTTTTGAATACCCTGTACACACACACACACACACATATATATATATATATATATATATATATATATATATATATACAGGGTGTCCCAAAAAATTTGACACACACACACACATATATATATATATATATTATTCAGTCTAATTAAACTGGAGTCGGGAATAATTAAGTCAGGACAATAAAATAATTCAACTATGAACATTTAAATTTTCCTGGTAAAGAGCTCAATGTAACTGACATCACAGAGCAATAATTCCTTGAAGAAAAACAAAAACTGGTCACATTAGGATGGAAATAAATTTATAATCCTAATCTAACCGGTTTTTGTTTTTCTTAAAGGTATATATATATATATATATATATATATATATATATATATATATATATATACCTTTAAGAAAAACAAAGGTCACATTAGGATTATAAATATATATATATATATATATATTTATAATCCTAATGTGACCGGTTTTTGTTTTTTCTTAAAGGTATATATATATACATATATATATATATTTGTGAGAATAGTCCAGACACAGAATCTTACCCAGTTAGCTGGGGCTGTAGAATACACCGACTGGTTCTCTGCAAAGGGGTAAGATCTCCTCTCCCCAACGAGTGTCCTGGATATGACACTAAACAAATTGATGATGAAGTTCCAGTAATGCTGGAGCTTTGGGGAATGTGGAGCACCCCTTTATTGCCATCGCTCCCAGGTCCACTCTGGCCCAGAGTGGTAGCACCTGATAGGGTCCTCTCTATGAGTCAAATAGAATTAAACTGTGTACTGATGCTAAACTGAATTGCTTGAAATAGAACTGTTTTGAAATTTAACTGTTTGTAAACAAAAACTATACTTATACTAAACTGAATTGTTTGAAATTTAATTCAGTGTTAAATGACCCGAAAAGGGTTGATACGCTGTAAAATAAAACAACCAACCAACCAATCAGACTTAGAATTTGATGCGACTTGATGAGTCTGTTCCTTACCTATTTTGACCAATGATTATACAGGCACAAAACTGACTGTTAACAAACTCCTTTGGCTCTTTGTCTACTCTTTCTAACTTACATCTACATATGTTTTATTACTGATATTGAGCACACTTTATTTATGAATATAACAACCTATGTTATGTACTTTATATATATATATATATATATATATAAAAAGTAAAGTTGATGACCTTAGTTGAGGGTGACCCAAAGGCTCCCTTTTCAATAGCTACAGAACCAAGGTATAGGGGAGGGCACTACTCCTTCCCTGGATTGCTCCACTTTACCCTTGATGCTTACCTTATAATGCTGAGTGTTAAGCAAGGCGGTATCAAGTTCAATTTTTTGAGTCTTAGGTATGACTTGACCTAGGATTGAATTCTGGTCTCCTGGACCATTGGCGAACACTCTACTCATTAAGCCAATATATATATATATATATATATATATATATATATATATATATATATATATATATATTATTTAGTCCAGTTAAACAGGAGTTGGATCTGAAGAAGTCCTGTTAAATTTTTTTTGTGTTTTAAAATTTTTCAAAAATGCGTAACAGGATGGAAATAAATTTATAATCCTTATGTGACCGGTTTGTTGTTTTTCTTAAAGTATATATATATATATATATATATATATATATAGTAGTCTGTAGACCATAGTCAAGGGCAACCAGAAGGCTCCCTTTTCAATAGCTACTACACTGAGGTGTAGGGGAGGGCACTTCTCCTTTCCCATGATTGCTCCACTTTACCCTTGATACAGACCTTATATTGCTGAGTGTTAAGCAAGGAGGTATCAAGTATCATTTTTAAAGTCTTTGGTATGACGCGACTTGGGATTGAACCCAGGTCTCCCAGACCATTGGCAAACACTCTACCCACTGGGCCAATGAGTGGTTCAATTTTTAAACAGAGTAAAATAAGTTTGAATTCAGAGTTTTCCCTCTCTAAGACTGGTTGCCTAACGAAAGCTAAAGATCCCCACCTGCTCAACTATTTACCCATAGTTGGTGGAGAGAACAGATGGATTCATGTCTTTCTTAAGCAAAGTGAAATGCAAATAGACATCATCCAGGACTCAAGTTACCAATTTTATTTCCCAAGATGAGAACCACAATGTTAAGCAAATTGTTTTCCCTTGTTGTGAAGAAGAGACTTTTTCAAAACCTTATGACACTGTATCAACAGAATTTCTTATATCTCTACAGAAAGTGAAGGTTATATAACCGATAAAAATAAAGTGACATTATATTTTATATATAAATAGATATCATATTTTAGCTCAACATTCAACAGTTGAGTGTACTAGAAAATGCAAAAAATTCCTACAAGAAGTCTGGATGTACTGAAATAGTTGTAGTTCTGAGTTATGTCAGCAAGATAGTGAAGGTACTAAAATAACCTGTTAAGATTTAGAAAAAACCATATCATGTGATCATTAATCCTGCTGGCTTAATTTGATGAAGTTCACAATGCTAAGCAGACAAGGTAGCACGTGAAAGGGGGAATGACAGGTGTAAGAGATCAGGTGAAAAGAAAAAGAAGTGAAAGGGACAGGAGATGAAAAAGATAAATCAACAAAGTGAATTAGAAAGAAAATTGTAAACTTCAAAAATAGATATTATCAATTGCCTCACTACAGATGTTTACTAATCAACTTTCCCTGTTCAAATCTGCTACAAATTGTAATTTCTCTTACATAAGACCCAGAAAAAAAAATGAGGTTTATGACTGACTTGCTTTTCAGTTTCATTGATTTATTAAACACATACATGCCATCATAAATGACAAGAATTATCAATGTTATAATTCTGGCAATTCATCCATTTATTTACATGTTATGGTCATTCACATACTCTCCCCGTAGCCAAGTGGGATATTCTTTCACCCTCCCCCTCAATCAATTGGGATATTCTTCTGTATAGATGTTGCTGCTTCTAATCAAACATACTGTTCAACTTTGATGGAGTTGCCCTGCCATTAACTTCATCTATCCCAAATAGCATAGTAAGCATAAATTATACATCTTGGTTTGCAGAAGATCTGATAAGCTCCAAGGATTTGCTGAGTTCTCAGGTTCTGATAAGCCCCAACAACAAGCTATATTAATTTTTTTTTTTTTCATTTTGGGGAATTTCCATAAGTCCTAATTTTTTCCATTTGGATTTCTTAGTTCAATGGATATAGATTATTATCACAACTAAATATCAGAGGATCCAATGTTAAAAGATTGATTGCTTTTAAGACCATATCAAACCATTTAGGGTTAATTTATGCCAAAAGGTTAGGGAATTGTGTTGTATACTCTCATACAAATACAAGCAGAAACATAATCAAACATAATTTACGAACTACAATGAACAAACGAACACACTTCTTTATAAAAATATATCTCTCATTTTATTCTCATAGGGGGCCCACTGTTTGATATTAGTTGAGAGATAGATGGAGAGACATATACTCAGAGAGAGGACTTTTTCTTCCCATATCTTCTTCCAGGAGCCAGAGGGTGCCAACACTTGCACCCACTTACAAGCTTGTTAAAGACGCTTCTGATAGGTTGCATGTCCCACGCTCGACTGCAATTCTCTGCACTCTGTTCAAATCTGACCACGTGATTCTCATCACGTGAACCCCTTCCGGTTACACACCTGTTCGACCTAAGTGATCTGACACGCCATCATTTTCCTGTTTACTAATCAACTCTCCCTGTATCTCCCTATATCTCCAAAACTGGAGCCTCAATATCAAATGCAGTTTAGTGTCATAAATAGAACATCTTTTTTTTTTCTTTTAAATCGAAGTTGGGGGCTCTTACCCCTCTGCAAGGAATACAATGAGTGTAGACTAAGCCTCGCCAACAGGGCAAAATGTTAAAAGATTATGATATTTCAAACAAAAAGAAATAAAAATACAAGCTGTTAAGTATTTTAACAGGATCTATAGAACTCACAAGTGAGGATAGTCTTACTACTAATGTACAGCTACCATCACCCACAGAGACCAGAAAAGAGTGAGTAGTGACATCAAAATGAAGACAAGACATGTTTAAAAAAAGAAAAATCTTATTTTCATTTATGATCATTCAATATATTGATCATTAGTTCATTCATGTATATGTCACATACCAGAGTTGTTAGGGGTGTCCTCGTGGTGTAATGGTTAAAGCGATGGACTGTGAAATCGTAGTAAGCGAATTCATACTCCAGTCGCGCCATTACGTTCACTTTCGGGCAAATACCCTTGGGAAAGGTATGAACGCCCGTATCCTCCCAGCTATGGGTTAAATAGCACCACTACTGTTCTCTCTAGGAGAATGGCTTTGGCATTAAATAACCTACAAAGGTTGATATGCCATTAAACAAGAAACCAAACCAGAGTTGTTGTTGAGAAGGACCATGCGGGAAATTCACATGTGAGGAGAATCTTGTCTTGCTGTGCTTCTACAAAACTTAATAAGGTGAAAGATATTGCAATACACTGGGGTGAGTTTAAAGTTTTGCACTATTTTAGTACATGTTGGCATTATGTATATCATGTCACCAAAGCAGTTCAAATCATGGAAAGTACTCACTGTGGTTGGTGAGCTCATACATTGTGCATTTGAAAACCACGCAGATAAACATGCAACATCATCTGATTTGGGAACTTACATTTTATGAGTTTGAACTGGATCATAACATCACAAAAACAACATAAAGATTTGTTGTGTAAATTGTGAAGGCACAGTTGATCAGAGTACAGTAATCAGATGGTTCAAGAAATTTTGATCTGGTTGCAAGAACCTTGATAATCAGGCAAGGTCAGGTAGGTCAGGTAATGGATTCTGGTCCTATGCTTCAAGCCATTGAAGTAAATCCAATGAGTGGCACATGGATAGTACCAGGGGACCTTGGCATCTCACAGTTCAAAGTTATTTGTCACCTTCACAATCTCAACAAAACCTGCTGAATTGTGCCTTGCCAAAATATTGCAAAACTTTTGACTCACCCAAATAGTTCAAGCATGATCAAATGTTAACATTTGGCTCAGCAGTCAAAAGCAGTTCATTGGTGTATCACATGTTCTACTACACAAAAGGAATTAATATTTGATACCTTTTGCTTTAAAAATATGATTTCCTATAGTAGCAAAACTGGTTTACAAGTAAACAAACTTCCTACACAGATTGGTTCACTGTCTGGCATCAAATTCTCTGACCAACAATACCTAAGCACTTTTTAATCTACATTAAATTAATGAAATTCATTAGATTATGTTTCAAAAAGGAAAGTCTCTGGTAACAAAAACTTTCAAATAAATTGTAAAGTTGTTTTAACAATATGTTATTTTCCTTCTACATTTTATTTTTTGCAATTCTCTCTTTACATTAATAAAAAATATTAGTTAAACATAGAAAAAAATCTGTATCAAAGGAAATATCTGTTGGAAAATTTTGCCACTTGTTTACAAGGGGATTTTATCATGAAATGAAAAACTTGATTGCATTATGGTTTAAAGGTAACAGTGAGGCTAATTGCCAGAGGCGGGGGGGAGAAAACTGCTGAGGGAAAAATAATTGAAGAGGTGAATAGATTTACCAAAGATAGTAACAAGAGGTCTTATTTCGGATTTGGGATTAAAATTAAAGGTTGTTTAAAGATACAGTGCTGAGAGGAGCTGATGGAAGATAATGCACCAAATTGATTAGACTGATTAAATATGGGCACATTATTAATCTCGTAACAGAAAGAAAGAATTTCAAGCAATTATTTAGTGCGGGAATTGTTTTGGCCGTTGGAGTTTCGAATTTATATATTTCGTCCAATGAGAATGACTGATGCCATTCTGCTTGGGTCACCTCCCCCAGACAACATAAAAAGGCTGTGCACTGCTCCCTCGATCTCTTTTCGCTTCCTCCTTGCTAGCAGCAGGACAGACCAGTCAACACAAGAGAGGACATTCTCTCTCTTTCTCTCTCTCCCTCTCTCTGCAGCAGACACATGGACATCTCAATACGAAAGAGCACATTCAACATTGTTCCTCTGCTTCCTTTAGGAGACCATTCCTTACCAATTATTTCTTCCTCCTAAATCAAATAGACCTCGAAATTTCTGGCTGAATGCTAAATTCCTGCTCAACTATTTACAACTGTTTGCTTCTTCCTGTCACTTACAGCACAAGGGTTCTTTTCTTCTCAAGCTGTTATTAAAACTTCCAAATTGAAAACTATCAATATTTTCGTCAACTCATTTGTCCTTCCTTTTAATATAATAAGAGGCAACAGAACTCTACAACCTCAACTGCCGATTGTTATAATCTCCTATCAGCAGGTCATTTTAACCACTACAATTGTTATTGAAGTGTAAGGTCAATAAAAATCACCAAAACCAATCTTACTAAAATAGAAGACTGTACCTTTAAACAACTTGTAATTTTATTATTTGACCCAATAATGGGACCCTAGCAGGTACTACCAATCTGGGTCAGTGGACCTGGGAGTAATGGCAGTGAAGGAATACTCCACACTCCAGAACTTTATCACTAGATACAATTTAGCATCATAACCAGGAAACCCACCTTTTTTAAGAGGAGGTCTTACTTCTCTACAGGAAGATAGTCAGCATATTCTGAGCCCCCACCAATACTACTGGGGTAATACTACTAAAAGGATAAAGGAAGCTGACTTTAAATAGCTCATCACTTGTCAGACATATGATAACTATATCAAAACACCTATAAATGATGTTAACTTTAGTAAAGCTAGTACACCAAAGCTACTTGTATATCTATAAACTACCAGAAAGGATTTACCTACTAGTGGGCCCAAGGCCAAATTCATCAGTGGGCCCAATGGCTCACCAATTGAAGACCTCTGTTATTCTATATTTATTGTACAGGTTCCTTATGGTTTTGAATATATTATATAATGAAATACCAGCTGTACACTTGAAACATGGTTATAATTTGGCATCCAGCATAACAAATTAATTTCAGTGGGCCACAGATACCCATCGGCCCTAAGCCAATGGCCTTCTATACCAATTGGTAAATCCAGCCCTGCTGAACTGCTATACACCCACCACCTAGAAAAGAAAAGAAAAAATCCATTGCAAGTATGAAAGCAAAGAAAGCACACACCTACAAAATTCCACCAGTTATTTCAATTTCAAATTTTTTTTTCTCCCGAATGCAAAATATTTTTAGTCATTAACCTATCATTCTCATCTTGGTCAGTCAATCACAAAGGGAATTCCTGCCATTCAACAATTCAGACGACTTACTTACAACACACTTTATGCAGTCAATTCGTCCAATAAATGTTAAAAAAGAAAATAAAATAGTATCACCCAATAGTGACTTAGCTGAATACTGGAACAAATTGAACGGAATGTACCTGATATATGTATTTACCCAACCCCTTTTAATGGGCAGGATGTGAAACAAGGTCAATGTTTAACTAATCTGATTTAAGAGTTCTCTTTCTCCTCGACTAGTTGCTTAAACAAGGCTCAAGAGCCTAGTCTACCCAACTATTTAGCCATAGCTGGAAGCAAATTAATTGGATTCGCACCTTTCCCAAGGGTATTAGTGCTATGGGAAATGCATTCAGCCTCGTCCAGGATTTGAACTTGTGTTGTCATTTTCATTTCCTAGGATGATAACCGTTACACCATGGGCACCTCCAGAATATACCATATATATACTCACATATTATATGACTTTCTAGAACCTAAATTTTAAATTAATATTGGGGTGGGGTCACACCATACACAATGTACAGACTTTGTATGTGTAAATAGTTAGCCACAAAAGATGATATTCTGATATATATGGTATAACAGATTACAACCTATGTTCCAGAAAATTATCATTTACTAAAATTTAGTGGGTCAAAAGGCTAATGATATAGGGCACCTATGGAGAGTCAAACTCTTGAACAACTGTTAGGTTGGGTAGTGCTTGATGACCATTATTAGACCATAACAAGGTACCCTTCTGTCCTACAATACGTGTTATATTTCATCATCATCATCATGTGTCGCTAGCATGGATATCCCTGACCCTCTCTCACCACTTCTCCCTATCGTTCATCGCCTCTGGCAGGTCTTCAGGGCTACATCCCATATCCTCACATAGCTGCTGAATGTATGTTCGAGCTGGTCTTCCTGCTTTTGCCTGGCCATATGTGGGGATCCATAGGAGTACATCACTTATGAGCTCGTCCCTGCTTCTCCAGCAGTGTCCTGCATGTCTGGTTTGTCTAACTTGGATAGTTTTCATGATGGGAGGCAGGTGGCAGTATAGTTGGTGCCTTGTGGGGTGTTGCCACCAGGACTTTGCAAATGTTAATGTAATTACAATAGGGAGATAATATAAACTCTCTCTCGTTTATTTTTTGTTAATGAAAAAAATAGTCATTGTTTACTTTTCGCTGTATAATTTACCTGAGCCACTGACACTTCTGGTTTTGTAGAAAATGATTGTTCCAAGTTATGGAAGGAAGTAAGGAAGAAGAGATCAAGATTATGCGAAATGGCTGAGGAAAATGGGGAAAATTGCTCCATGGAATGACTTGAAACTTAAATACAGTAGGAGAGACAGAGACAGAGAACACAAACAGAAAAATAAGGAGAAACAAAGACAGAGAACACAAACAGAAAAATAAGGAGAGTGTACGTAGGGATGCGGAGAGAGAGAGAAAAAGTGTGTGCCTGTCTGGCTAGTGAATTAGTTGTGGTTTGCTAATACCAAGGAGCTATGTTCATGTCCAGGGGTAAAAAAATTAGGAATTAGAGTAATACTGATAGTGATCTGAAACACAATGTGCGCAAAGTTTTCTGATCAATGTGAATTTCTACACACAATTTTGTAATTCATCAAATGTAGCTTCTCAAATTCACCAACATATTCCAAAAATCATTGTGTTTCAAATTCAGAATTACTCGAATTAAAGGGCGCCGGAAACTTTTGCACACATAATTTTGTACTAAAACAAGAAGTAGGAGTAACCTCCTTCAATCTACCGATATATTTTTTTTAAATCGTCTGTTCTAGAACAAAAAGTACAGGTTTCATTGGGGAAGGAAAAATGTGTTTAAAAGCGGGCCAAGACTTGACCCATTTACAAAAAACTGTTTTTGTTCCCCTATGATACCTGCATCCGAAAAACAAACTCTAAAAAAGTTCTACTTCGTTAACCTTACCGCTCTTTTAACCTGGATTATAAGCTTAGTTCGTATAGTATGGAGAAATGTTTATTGCTTGCGAATATCAACTAAAAAGGAATGCCAACAAGAAAACTTTTTACCCAACTATGTTGACCGGCTGGTTAGAAAGAAGAAAAAACAGTTAAGTGAAGAAGGAAGAAAGACACGCACACACATACACACAAAAGACAAGGAAAACTGGAGATTTACCTTAGAAGGAATTGGAGACACTTGGCCCAGGTGGAATAAGCTATTTTAAGAGGCTGATGATTCACAACATGCAACATTCAATAACGTGACAAACAAGTGCTCTCTCTCTCTCTCTTTCGTCGTGTAATGGTTTGTGAGTTTTACTGGGTTTCCCCTATATCTAGCCTTGTGCCATAAAATAAGCAAAGCTTAGTAAATAAGCCTCTCTCTCTCTCTCTCTCTTTGTGTAGAGTAATAGTTATCAAGCTAGACTGGCAAACTTTAACTAGTAAGTTCGAGTCTAAATGGGCGCCCCGTACATCCGGCCTTGTTCCACAAACTAAGCAAAGCCTAGTAAATAACCCATATTTATTCTCATTATACCGTTTTTGGTTTGTTTGTTTTTTTTTGTTTTAAATTTAATGGTCCACTTCTTCCTTTCATAATTTATATATATATGTTTTCTAGTAATCTTTCTTTCGTTGGGGCATCTTAAGTGGTGAAATAGTTAGCAAGCTACTCTAGCAAACCTACATGAGTGAGTTCGAGTCTAACTGGGTGTCCCATTCATACGGCTTTATGCCACATCTAAGCAAAATGCTTAGCAAATTACTATTCTTTCGTTGATTTTATTTTAGTCATTTTCTCGAATCTTTTTCTCTTCTTGCTGACAATTCTCGTGGTATTTTGTTGGGGGGGGTCTTTTAAAATTCTCTCTTCTTTCGTTCATATTTCTCTCGTTTTTCTTTTACTTTTTTTTCTATAATTTTCAACGCTTCCAAGTTAAAATCGCGATATCAGTAACTGGAAGCCGAACTTTTTTAATTTGGCTTCGGATTACCGCGCTTTTAACCTGAACAACAACATCTTTTTCTTCTCTCTTTTTTCCTCGCTAATATAAATCATTCTGTTTGGATTTATTTTTTATGAATTCATTTTTTTTCTTTTTTTTTCTCCAATTAAAAAAAAAATTCAAACAATATAGCCATGTCTCCCAAACACACGTTGAATCATTTTTATCTTAATATTATTTTTTTTCTTTTTCCCCAGGCGAAATAATTGAACGACGTCACCTGACACTGGAAAAATGCAAATCTTATGGGGGTCATCATCTCTGCCGTGTAAGTTCTGTTGACTTTGTAGCCGGTAAAAAAGTCAATGGAAAAAAGTTTCAGTTTTGACTTGGAAAAAGTCACAATTTACAGTGGCCTGTTTGGCTAGGAGTTAAGTTTTGTAGAGAAATACGTTTTTTTTAATTCGAACGAGACATTAAGTCATTTATATAATAAACACTTTTGGTTTAAAATTCGTTTTTTACCTGGTTTCGTTGATTTAACTAAACCACAAGTTGAGAAGGGACTAAAACATAAAAACAGATTGCTCTTCGTAGTCAGTAAATTTACAAAAAAAAAAAAAATGCGTGCAAATATCCCATGCGCTATTACAATGGAAAATAATGTCAAATAAACAAATTTTTGAATAAAAACAAGATTCATAAAAAAATAAATTTTCAGCGAAAAATTCAACCAAACTGAAATATTGACATTAATTGTTTTTAAAAAAATATTCCGTTGAAGAACCGACATTTTCTATTTTAAAAATTAGTTGACTGCAAAAAATATCCAGAAAAACCTACTTATTTTTATATTAGGTGTATAAAAGATTTCTCAAGCAAAAAAATTTTCGTTTTAGTTTTTCAAAATCAGGATGCTTGGGACTTTTGCACATATCTTAAATTTACCAAGAGTAGCCTCCCCTTTTACTGACATAAAACGAAAGATCGCCAATTCCCATTAATGTCCAATGTACTCTTCTTGTTATAATAAAATCTGCCAAAAAGTGTTTTAAAAAATGATCCTTACCAAACTTACACCATTGAACAGGACTTTATTTAGCTGATGGATATAAATCCACCAAACATTTTACAACCAACAATAAATGCAACATGGTGCCACACACGTGTGTGAAACTACACTTTTTTTATGAGAGGAGATACTACATATTTAGCTAACTTTATTTTTTTAAAGTCTAGCAGAGCTACCCCGAGGGAAAAAAATAAGACCCCCAAAATTTTTACTGAAATAATTTTAATTTATATTTAAGCCAAATTCCATGGGTTACAGGAATTAATTATGAACAAGACGTACATTGTAAAAAGAGTTTTAGAAAAAATCTAATTAGTTTTTTAGAAACCATTTTTTATTTTGTGTACAGTTTTTCTGTTTTTTGAAAACATATAATAATGCAAATTAATACCTATTTTATCTAAACTATTTTATCATTAAAATAAAAACAAAAAATTTAAAAAAAACAAAAAACGTCAATGTGTTTACTTTAAAGAAACAAAAGAAGGAATTAATTATTTTTTAAATTTCTATTTAATTTTCATTTCCGCTGTGTGATAGTGCCATATAGCATTTATTTAAATGTCCGCCTCATGATTTGCAGCCAAAAAAAAAGGGGGAATGTTTAGTTGAAAGAAGGGTGCGGCATCCGTCCTTGGCTGCACCCCCTCCCATTGCACTTAAAGGGGGTTGGGTCAGAGTCACACTCCCCGATACCAAAGTGCCGAGGGAACTGGATAATTTTTATCTACTCACACAGATGCGTGAAAGTCTGAGTATTTAAACTTGATATTTAAGCATATTTACCCTTTGGTGGAGAGAAGCAAATAAATATTAACTCCTTGAATTTTTCTAATTACATTCTGAACATAATTCCAGCATGATTAATTTTAATATTAATTTAAGACATGGAATTTTTGAAAAGTTGTTTTTTTATTTTATCTATTTTTACATTAGATTGCATCACTTAATTTTTTTTTTTTTTTTTGACATTAGTTTTATCTTAGGTTGCTTTTAGATACCACTCTTGTATTTAGTAAGTTATATAGTGACAAGAGCAGAAGTATGAGGCGCCTAGTGAGATTCGAACTCATCAACAATGGCATGCTAATCTAGCTTGTTAACTATTACACTATGTGAGGTGTCTGAGTTATTTACTAATCTTAGCTTGGATGTGGTACAAGGCTAAAAGAATGAGGCACCCGGTGAGAAACGAACTCACAATGGTCAACTGAAACTAGCTTCCTAAGGATGACATCAAGTGAGGCATCCAAGCGTTTACTCAGCATCTTGAAAATCAAAATCAAATTGACATCAAAAAAATCAAAATCAAATTGACATCAAATTAAAAGGTAAATACAGCAAACTAAAATAATTTTGTTGCACAAAAAATAAAAAAAATAAAATTATTAAAAATTGTTCAATGAATGGACAATTTTTGTGTTTTTATTTATCTTTACCACCTCTCTGTCAAGTTATATATTTCATTGTTCTCTAAAATTTTACAAAAAAAGCGTACTTTTCATAGCAGCAAGCAGTCACTAAAATGGTACTAGATACATAACCAGTAATATTGGTGGTGGGAAGAGAAATTTATATTTTTCATAAAGCACCTTTTATTTTTATTAGTTGTTATAATTCTAAATTAATACTATATCACCTTATTTAATATCCATGATTTTATATATACATATACTTATATATATATATATATATATATATATATATATATATATATATATATATGTCATCCAGAGATAGACTGTTTTGTTGTATTACAACTCTTCAGTGTGGCCAGACACGTAGGACGATTGAAGCTGGGATCGAAACCCGCCCAACTTTACGTTAGACTTAGTATCAGACCGCTCAGCCAACAAGCATACCATGTCGCCAAGGAAATCATAAGGTATTAAGTAGTAGCGTTTGTTTACATTTTATCCCTTACCGGATACCAGAGTGCTCAATTCATTCGAAGAGCTTTGCATTATGCGAATGGCAACCTAAAATTCCTTTGCCAGAGAGTTCAACCCCCATGGGGGAGCGTATATATTGTCATCCACAGACAGACTGTTTCGTTGTATCACAACTCAGCAGTGTGGCTAGACAGGTATTGAATATCTTACATTCTAAAAATTAGATTGTGTCCACTCATTTTAATTATAAATTTATTGTATGTGATTCTGGTTAATACGTTGAAATATTTAATCAGTATTCATTTTGGAAGTGAAAAAGTGATAGTTTGACTTAAAATTGGGTTTATTTACTTGTTATGCTTGATGGAAACTTAAATTCCCGTTTTTTAAAATTAAATCTTATTGAAATTATTCTCAGGAATGTTAATTATATTTTTTTCTCTTTTTGTTCATTAAAATTGATGTTTAGAATAAAATTAGAACCTATAGAGCATAAAGTCATATCCTTATTACATTAATAATGCTGTTGTGGTTCAACAAGATGGAGTTGTTAGCTCAACACCTTCCAGACTTTGAATTCAATTTCCTTTCTCCTAGACTGATTGCCAACCAAGGCTAGAGCTTAGTCTGCTTTACTATTTACTCATATTGGGAAAAAGAGATGGATTCATGCCTTTCCTAAGGATATCAGTGCAAACTGAATACAAATTGTCTCATATTGTTTTGCCAATTTCATTTCCCTTATTTCAGACATCATCTTTCTCCAGAATGTATTTAGCATACTTCAGTCTGGTTTGGAGGTGTCACTTTGGCAGAAGTGGAGTTTTTCTTGATCTATCACCTCACAGTCCATTCCTATGCAGTGCTCTAGTAACAGTTTTCTTTGAGATTCCAATTCCAAAATTGATAAAGTCATTCACTAGTATCTTGGCAGTTGTTCATCTCTCATTAGTTTTCTTTTCAGAGTCTTTGAAATCTTTCACATCCTACTTCTGCCAGCCTTGTTCTCAAATGCATGACTCTCTTTGAACTTTTTGATAATACTACAACTCATATTCCAGTTCTTGACTATTGAAAATGGTTTAATAACTTTATATATCTTTCTTTCTCTTACTTTGTGAACATCGACAATTGTTTTTTTCTATTATTCATGAAACATCATGCCAAAAGCAAAAGGCAATTAGTTTAGACTTAACTAATTGCTTTTTGCTTTTGGCATGATGCTTTCACAAATAATAATTCACACTTTTACCAAAATTGTTATATTATATGTATCTTGTAAAAAGTAAAGTTGGCCACCTTAGTCGAGGGTGACACAAAGGCTCCCTTTTTAATACTGGCCAAATGAGTAGAGTGTTCGCCAATGGTCCGGGTGACCGGGGTTCAATCCCAGGTTGAATCATACCAAAGACTCAAAAAATGGTACTTGATGCTGCTTTGCTTAATACAGCATTATAAGGTAGGGATCAAGGGAAAAGTGGAGTAATCCGGGGAAGGAGTAGTGCCCTCCCTTACACCTCAGTGTGGTAGCTATTGAAAAGGGAGCCTTCAGGTCATCCTCGAATAAGGTCACCAACTTTACTTTTTTATATGTATCTTGGAAGATAAACTCTAGTCATCAGTTCAAAAGCTCAGAGCATTAGCAAGTCAAAGCTCATCAGGACACAACAAAGGTTTGTGTTTGAGCTCAACAAAAAAGAGAATTCTAAAAATGGAGACTTTCACTTGTTGAGGCTTTAAGCTATATGAAATTGAGACCCTCCCTTCTCTATCAAAAATTGATTGAAAAAATTTTCTAGATAATCATACATAATGAAAAAATTGTGTGTGTGTGTGTGTGTGGGCGTGTGTGTTAAAATTGAAATGGCCTATTTATGAAAATAATAGCTCGTAGAACGTGTTGAAAAAATATAATATACGCCTATTGGAATTGAAACATCCAAAAATAAAAATATAGAAGCATCTATATATATATATATATATATATATATATATATTGTTGTAGTAAGTTGGCTTACTAATGTCAAGGGCAACCCAAAGGCTCACTTTTCAATTGTTACAACACCAAGGAGTAGGGCAGGGTGCTATTCCTTTCCCTGAATTGCTCCACTTACCTTGATCCATACCTTATAATGCTGTGTTAAGCTGGGAGGCATCAAGTACAACTTTTTGAGTCTTTGGTATGACTTGGAATTGAACCCCAGTCTCCTGGATCATCAGTGAACACTCTAATCATTATGCCAATGGGTCGGTTAGTGGGTAGAGTGTTTGCCAATAGCCCGGGAGACCAGAGTCTGATCACAGGTCGAGTCATACCAAAGACTCAAAATAATGGTACTTGATGCTGCCTTGCTTAACACTCAGCATTATAAGGTGCATATCAAGGGTAAAGTGAAGCAATCCAGGGTAAGGAGTAGCATCCTCCCCAACACCTCAGTATAGTAGCTAATGAAAAGGGACATTTCAAGTCGCCCTTGACTATGGTCGCCAACTTTACTTATATATACATATATATCTATATAAAGTAATTAAAGTTGGCGACCATAGTCAAGAGCAACTGGAAGGCTCCCTTTCCAATAGCTACTACACCAAGATGTAGGGGAGGATGCTACTCCTTACCCTGGATTGCTCCACTTTACCCTTGATCCGTACTTTAAAATGCTGAGTGTTAAGCAAGGCGGCATCAGAGTACAATTTTTTGAGTCTTTGGAAGGACTTGACCTGGGATCGGACCCCAGTCTTTTGGGCCATTGGCGAACACTCTTCCCATTCGATGGGCCGTCATAATAATTAGATGAGTTAGTGTTTAAAATTAAAAAGTAATGATAAATGTATTTTTTTAAAAATGAGGGTGTGTCACCTGAACGTATAGCTTTTTTTAGCTTACTGTGAAGTCCAGCACAGGTGTGGCAAATAATATTGACCCTGGTAGGGTCAATTCTATTATTATGAGCTAAAAAAGAAAAGTTACTCATTCTAAAGAAGCCTTTGGCAGTTCTATATTAAAATCCTTTGTTCAGGTTTTTAACTCTAGGTTATAAAAAATTAAATAATTACATTTTCATTGTGGAACTAACAATTTTGTCTTCACCTGTACGTAATAGTAGTACTAAAAGAGTTATTTAAAAGTTACCTCCCCTACACTATAAACTATCCTTATGCGGAAACGGCCCATGTCAAAATAAACGGTGTCGCTCGTTTTTGAATCATTCTTTTAAAGTTTGTCATATCTTTTATCTGGATAGACTAGATGCTATTTTTTATTCGATAATCTAGAATTAAGAACAAAAATCTTGATAATGACTTTTCAAATTACTATATCATCTGATGATTTGTGCCATTATATTATTTTTTATTTAATTTCGTTTTATTTTTTATTATTAATTTTTTAACAAGTTTTTTGTTGTTTTATTTTAAGTTCGACTAATATCCTGGCTCACGAAAGATATTTTTTTTGTTTGTTTCTCTCGACGAATAGAATTTCTAGGATGACTGATGTGGCATATGTTAAAGATTAACGAAATTAGATTATAATTCAGACTGTTAATCAGATATCTAACCTTCAAAGTCTTTTATTACACAAATTTTAGCAAATAGCTGAAACTTAATTTAAAATTATCTAAATCACAGTACTTGAGTGAAGAGAAAAAAGTTTTGAGCAGTATTGGAGTCACTGAAGATCTAAAATTCAAAATCTACTGACTTAGGTTAGTTTAAAGTATTCATTTACCTAACCCCACCGTCATGAACAGGTTGTGACACAAGGTCAATTTTTAAGTTAGTTTGAATATAGAGTTCTCCTTCTAGACTTGTTGCTTAACCAAGGCTAAAGACCCCAGTCTAGCCTAGTGTTTGTCCCTGGCTAAGGAAGAAGAGATGGATTTAGGCCTTTTCAAAGGATATTAACACGAAACTGCCGCGTTCGGGTTTTGAATTCGAACCGCCAATTTTATTTCCTACGACAATAACCATTATGCTAAGACCTTTAGTTTTAAGTAGATATCAGTTGTTCAGAATTCGTACTAAAATAATTTTAATATAAAAAATAAATGATTCCTGTTCAGAATAGCCAAAGAAAGAAAATTTTCATTATTTCTGCAGTAATATACACAAAGCAAATGACTGAAAATTCCTCTTTTTCTTAAAATGTAACTATAACATTTCTGATAGATGATATATCAATTGTTATACTTACATTTACCACCCAAAAGAAAAGTAAGTTTCAGTCATTTATACTGTGAGAAGAGTATAGTTAATTTTCCAAAATTATGTAAAGGTTAGAGGCGATAAGTCGATACCTTCTTAGTCGTTAGAGAAGGGATACGAAAGGATACGAACGATGAGTGAAGAGGTAATTTGGGGATTTAAATAAAAAAGAAACCAAACGGATTGCTGAAATTTACTCTAATCTGAATGAAGAATATATTTATTTATTTATTTATCTACTTAATTTCGTTTTTTTTTTTTTTTTTTTTTTTTTTTTTTTTGCTTAGTCTATTTTTATTTATTTAATAATTTATATAATCGCAACAGAATTAACGGACGCTTTCCTCCTTGGACTATTTTGTTCAAACAACAAATATCTTTTATTTATTTATTTATTTGATCTCAAAATTGGTATATGTTCACTTGGAGGGTCCCAAGAGGTGTGCAACAAAAACCAGCAAGATGGTTTTATACTTTTGAAAGACGACAAATAATTTCTTTCGAAAAGAAGAATATTGTTGTTGTTGTTGTTGTTGTTGTTTGCTCTTGGCGTGTTGGTTCACATCAGCATAAGCAGGTGGTCTTTCATTGGAGCCTGGGTGACCAAATCTCCTTTGATCTCCAGGACTCTTCTCAGTATTCTGGCCAGTCTCAACAATGCTGTAGATTGGATGGTCTCCATTTTTCCTTTGATTTCTAATTCTTCCAGTTCCTTTTCAAGTTTTTGTAGACTATTCTGATGGCACCCACTACAATTGCTATGACTGTCATCTTCATGTTCCACAGTTTTCTTAGTTCTCTGGCAAAGTTTAAGTATTTTACTTCATGGTCCGCCGGAACGTCAAAATCCACTCGATGGTAAGTTTTCTTTGTTGTTCTTATGATTAATTATCACTAGGTCTAGTCTTCTGACCGGGATTAGGTGGTCTGTTTGTATCTCAAAATCACAGAGAATTTTATGTGCCTTATTTTCTCGGACAGATTCTGGTTTGTGCATATACCATTTGGTAGTATGGTCAAGTTCCAATTTCTTGCACAATTCCTAGCGGATCACCTTTCCCAACCAGTCGTACTGTAGGGAATGAATTGAAAAAAGGAAATTATTAAAATAGGCAGAAACTCCCAGAAGTCCCTGACAGAAAAAAAGGGACGACGCATGCGTAAAGAAAAAGGGACCTCCCGACAAGAGGAGGAGGAGGCTCATTCTCTTTCGGGTAGTGACCAACGGAGTGACAACACCTTGCTAACTAGTGGGACGCCACGCGTTCGTCTTTGGACAACCCGTTGGCTAGTCCTCTCACTAGTAGCGCCCGTCTCGGTTAACAATATGCCAAAATACAAAAGCTAAGAAATGGACCAAACTACAAACTAAAACACTGGAATTGGACAAACTCCCAAAAGCGACTAACACCATGTTAAAGCTTTAAAATACCAAATGAGGACACACATATACCAAGAAACGATTAACGTATTTTTAAACACTTTGACTGGGGGATTCAACAATTTTAATTGTATTCAGGGTAAATTCCCTCACCCATCGAATGGTTGCTGAACCCAGGAAATAAAAGAAAAATAAAACAAAACGTCTTCGTCTTCTATCTGTTACTGTCTTCTTTCGTATAATTCTTTTGGGCCTTTCTTGTTCTAGGACTTACATCAACGAGACAACGTGGGGTAAACTAAAGTAACCTCAGAATGGAGTCAGATATCAAACGGCAACACAGCTTTGTTCTTGACCTACGCCTGACCCCATAGTACTTAGTCTTTTACTCCTTTTCATGCTACTTTACTGCATTCGCGTACTATGTGATTAATCGTTCCATCTTTTCACCACATAATCTACACTTGCTATTCTGAAGCGCATTATCGATTTTTGCTTCAATATAATTGGTCCTTATGGCGTTGTTTCGTGCTACTAATTATAAAGATTCAGTTTCCCTCTTTAGATTCCCTATTCTTTACCATGTCCGTGTCTTCTTGTATGTAATTACGCTAGTTTGTTGCTCAAAATATCCATAAAGTTGTTTTTCTTTCCATTTCTGTTTCTTCGATTTTGTTGTTTTTTCTGCTTGTATTTATGTTGCTAATATTGTTATTTACTGCCGTAGTTAATGTTTCTTTGCTCTTTTTAATGTAGTCTTTGAGTCTTTATGTTGATGCTCTTCAACTGAATAGATGCCAAGGAGAAACTACCCTGATCCCTACCCCAAAGGAAACATTCCCCAGCAACTATAGACCGATAACGTGTCTACCTGTGATATGGAAAATTCTAACAACACAGATTAGGGAGCAGATCTATTACTTGCTTTTTGTGCTGTGGACAGTTTCCGGAAAAACAGAAAGGATGCCTCTAGGGAACCAGAGAAACAGGTGATTTACTGTACATCGATCAACACATCCTCAAGGAGAGCAAAGCAAAGCGGAAAAAATGTAGCCATGGCGTGGATTCATTACAAAAAGGCCTTTGATATAATCATGTAAAGCTGGATATTAGATTGACTAAAGATGTACAAGATATCCGAAAAAGTGAGAAATTTCATCACGGAAGCCATAAAAAACTAGAAAGTGGAATAACAGTCAAAGGAAAAATTTTAGCAGAGGTGAAGATCCAACAATGCATCTTCCAGGGAAATGTACTTTCACCAATACTATTTGTAATAGCAGTGATGCCATTCAATTACTTAGGAAGTGCATTATGGGCTACAAATTTACAAAATCACAAGAAAAGATTAATCCTCTTATGTACATGGACGACATCAAGCTGTTTGCAAAAAATGAAGAAGAACTGGAGACTCTGATATAACAATAAGGACATACAGCCAGGATAAATGAATAAAATTAGGTATAGAAAAATATGAAATGCTCATAATGAAAAATGAAAAAGACAAAAAACGGAAGGAATAGAAATGGTAAATCAAGAAAGAATCAGAATGTTCGGAGAAAAGGAAAATTACAAGTATTTGGGAATATTAGAAGCGAACACCATCAAACAAACAGAGATAAAAAAAAAAAAAAAAAAAAAAAAAAAAAATTGAACGAAGAAAAAAAGTACCTGAGACGAACGAGAAAACCTCTCGAAATTGCAGAAATCTCATCAAAGGGATAAGCAGCTGGGTTGTCTCCCTTGTAAGATACTTGGGACCATTCTTAAAATGGACAAGGGAGGAACTCAGACAAATGGACCCGAGGACAAGAAAGTTGATGACTATATACAAGGCCTTACATGCGAGAGATGATATATACAGACTATATGTGTCAAAAAAAGGAGAAAGAGGACTCCGCAGCACTGAGGATTGTGTTGATGCATCATAACAAGGATTCAAAGACTTCGAGGGCTATATCAAAAATAGCAAAGAAAAACTAATTATTCCAATCGACAAATTGGCGAAATCTCACACGAGAAGAGACGGACATAGCTACGTAAAGGAAACCTTAAAGAGAGGAAGTGAATCTCTTCTAATAGCAGTATAAAACAACACCACCAGGACTAATCATATTAAAGCGAAATCGATAATGCTAAACAGAAAAGCAACAATAAATTATCTGTGACAAAGACGAAACGATTTGTTTGGGGACTAAATGGAGTGGTCTCTCTTGTCAGAGTGTTTGAGGAACTCCCTCAAGTCGTTAGTTCATTTTGGTCTCGTGACAAGGCGAACCCAGAAATCCCGGTCTTTTACGAACAGGACCTCAGAAGCAGCAGAAGTAGTCTTTCGCTTCTCAGCAGCGTCGAATGCTGCATTCTCTTTTTACCAGACCTGAGAAGTAGAAGTGGTTTCCCCCTCTTTGTTGTATAGACTTTTCTTCGTGTTCTTCGAACGCATTATGTGTCTTTTATAGCTTGGGGCCGTAACTTAGTTCCCTCTTTGTATGTTGTGGAATTAAATTCATTTGTCTGTTCTTCTTCCTACCGAATATTCTGTGTTAGGTTACTTTCTTTTGGATAACCTAATGCATTATTAGAAACGGTGTGTTATCTACCAGTTAACACTTGGTTAATTCTTATAGATTAAGCACATAATAAACGAATGTAGCAAACTAGCGCAAAGGGGGTATAAGGCTAGATACGTCTGGTTGGGGGCGGTGATCCACCGGGAATTGTGCAAAAATTTGAAATTTGACTATACTACCAAACGGTATATGTACAAACCGAAATCTGTCCTGGAGAATGAGACTCTAAAAATTCTCTGGGATTTGAGATACAAACGGTCACATAATCCCCTCCAGGAGACCAGACCTAGTGATAATTAACAAAAAAAGAGAATTTGCCGTATAATGGATTTTGCCGTACCAGCGGACCACTGATGAAAAAAAAATCAAAGAAAATGAAAAAAGAATGCGAGTACTTAGACCTTGCTAGATAACGAAGAAAGCTGTAGAACGCGAAGATGACGGTAACACCAATTGTAGTTGGCACACTTGGAACGGTCCCTAAAGGTTTGGAAAGGGGACTTGAAGAGTTAGAAATCAGAGGACGAATCGAGACCATCCAGACTACAACATTGTTGAGATCGGCCAGAATACTGAGAAGAGTCCTGGAGACCTGCGGAAACTTGCTGTCACTCATACTCCAGTGAAAGACCATCAGCTAACACCGGAAGTAAAAACTCATAATAATAATGATAATTGTTTTATCTTTTTAGTTGGCTGTCTAGTCTGCTGGGAGAGTAGAATACACCGACTACATCTCTCCAGAGGTGTTAGACACCCCCACGGCCAACGAGTGTCCTAGACATGTCACTAAACTGCATCTGATGGTAAAGCTCGGGTACTTGAGCTCTTGGTAAATGCGGAGTACCCCTTCATTACCATTACTCTCTGATCCACTCTGTCCTGGAGTGGTAATATTTGTTAAGGCCAATCTATGAGTTAAATAAAACTTTTTAATCATTTACTAAACTTGAAACTAAGTGTAAACAAATTACTAATGTTGAATTGAATTATTAGTATTACGTAGCAATACTTGGAACTATTTAACTGTGTGCAAACAAGTGAGATCTGGCTCGTTTAAAAATTGTTACCAACAAACTATTCGTTTACAAATCATATATATTTAATTTATGGATATAAACAGGATTTGGCATTAAATAAACTACAAAGGTTGATATGCCATAAAACACTATTAACCAACTTGATAGTTGGGCTTATTCATTTAGGGTTTTCTCACTCACAACATATCTGTGGGGTTTAACCAAATGCCAGAATACACAACAATAAACAAGGGCACACAACTATTGATACAAAGATGTAACAGCTAATGAACCTATTACTACTTATAATATATCTCTCTTCCCGGGAAAATTCATTAGTTTGTTTTTCTTTTCTTCATAATTTTCTTTTATTCATTTATTTAGATTTTTCAAAATCTTTAGAATGTCTTCATTTGTCAATGGTAGTTCACATCTCTCTCTCTCTCTCTCTCTCTCTTTCTCTCTCTCTCTCTCTCTTCATGGTTGAAAAAGATACTTACACATAAAATTTATTAATAGTCTTGTGTGTGTGTGTCAGTCAAATTTCTCGCCGGCCCAAGCCGCTGCGAGGAATTCTTTTTCTATTTGATCATAATTTCTTTCTGCAATAAGGATAAGCAACGCGAACGCTATAGGTTTCCTTTTTCCTATAACTTGATACAATGTCGATCCCAGATTATAGCTTCCGTTGTCCGCTGCTACTACACTTAGTTTAGTGAGATCATAAAATGTAAGCAATGAGGACTTAGTTAATAGCAGTTTTTTCATCCGAAAAATGTTTTTCTTGGATGTTCGTCCCAATTCCATGCTATTCCTTTTTTTTAGAAAGTCAGACATTGGTTGTATGACATCCGCTTCATTGGGTAACATATATAGTTCCTGTTAGACCGTTTATTTCTCAGATAAATGTTGTCTGCTTCGTCTTTCATGCCACCTCTTTGGTCTAAATTTTTTTTTTTTTTTGGAGTTAGTCAACTTTAATTACCATTCCCATCAAAAATGGACAATCTCACTGGATTGTAGATTTGTTGTATCTGACTCCTTTTTCTTCTTTTTACTCCATTCCCTTGTTGTCTTCTTTTTGTCTGTGGAAGTTGCAAGAGAATTAAGGACGGAAGGAAAGAGACAAGTATACCTTTAGACTCAAAATTTATTTTGGGGTTTACGATTATTTTGTGGAGTGGAATTTTTTCCGAAACCAGCAGAAATAGTCACGTTTCCCAAACAAAGAATTGAAGTATATTATAGAATCATTTTCGGCAATTACAAGTTTGAGGATCCGTCACGTGTTCAGTGGGTATGTTTAGTAGAAGCTGCTACAAGTAGAAGACACAACCTGCGGCTAAGCCCCGGGACTAGGTGAGCACGTGCGCTCCCTACCAGCAGCTGAGAGGAGAAGGCCCGCCCAGTAGAAATGATTAAAGCTTAAGGAGAAAGAACTTATTTTTGGCATCAAGAAAGCCCTTTTTTAAACATGCATCGATTTTGCTTCCTGTCAGATGCTACCTAGGAAACTGTTACTTTTTGCATTTTTTTCTTTTAGGCGATGAGGAAGTCTGGAATTTTCCTTCATATGATAATGTGTCGATTGGACTTTTAAATCTTCCTTGCACCGGTCTTAAAGGCTGTCTATTCCAAAGATTTTCGTATGCTTTGTCGATTATTACTGTATTGTCTACTCCTGTGTCAATTTTAAATTTCAGGTGGCCACCGAAAAACTTCAAATTAGCCAACCATAGGTCGAGCGTTTTATTTTCTTCAATGAGAGAGCCTAACAAATATTCCTCCATGTTCTCATGTTTTATTTCTCTGACATTACTTATTTTAGTCTTGCAACAAAAGTGACTGAGGCGGTTGTATTTTTTTACAAGTTTTTAGTTTTTCTGGACACCGGCCTGTCATATAGCCGGTTGCATATGCTGCATATTTTGTTGATATTTTTTTCTTCTATTTTCGGTCTAAGAGTATTTCTGAAATTTTCCTCTTTTATTCGAACTTCATCGACGTTTTTTGTCTGCCTTTCATCCATTTATGTTTTGATTTGTTCTTAACTTTCACCATTTCTAAGGCCTTTTCAAGTTGCAATACTGGGGTAAGCTGAAAGCATTCCTGTAAAGACATTATGAATAGTAAACTTAAACGTACCTTTGTGTGTGTGGATGCATTTCATGTCCGAGTTGGGGAAAAGAAAAACTCGAGAAAGAAGCAAATAGATATGTGGGGATTTAGGAATTAACAATAAAACTCCCAATCGGATGTTGATTCATCGGCTGCCACATACAAAATGTATAAACGCGTCGCCACGTATAAGGCTCCACGCATCCATCCGGTTAAAAATTAGAAAAAAGAAAAATAATAAAAAGTAAAGTAGCCAATGGGAAGCGGTCGCGCCAAAATTGGAAGGATTTTGGAGTAGCGAATTTGGAGACGGTGTAGAGAGATATATACTCAGGTTTTCTGTGAACCGACCTCTTTTTCGGGTAGTGACGTCGAAGCGACAACACCGATTTTGCTATCTGGTGTTTTGGGCACCACGCTACGTCTTGGGACGTAGCGTTGGTTAGTCCATTCACCAAGTAAATAAAGGAAAGTATGGAAGAAATGTTTTCGTCTCTTATCTGTTTCTATCTTTTCTTTTTGTATATTTCTTTTAGACTTTCTTTGGACAAAGCATTGCGCCGGCCAGTCAACGTGGGGTAAAATAATATAACCAAAATATGGAGTCAGATATCTTACGGCAATACAGCCTTGCCCTTAGCCACTGACCTCCTAAATACTTTTAAACCCCACAGATATTCTACTGAATAACTGTACGGAGTACGTTAATTTTTTTTTATTGTAACTACAACCCCCCTACAAAAACAATTAACAAAAATTGCAGACAAATAGCTGACCTTTATAAAACAAGGGGGCTAGGGTAGATAACTCAGGTCCCTATGATAATATCTTGTTCTGACTAAAGTGATAATTTCAACAATTCTGAAAATCTTTTGTTCTGAAGTCCGATAATAAATATGTAGCAAGAATTAGATTTATTTCCCACTGGCGGACGAATTCTCGCACAGAAGTGAATTGGTTGAACTGAACCAATCAAATCTGCCGGCGGAAGGATACGAAAAGCCGGACCTTCTGTGAGGGAGGAGGAAAAAGCGAATTCACCCTCTTTTACCAGGATCCACCGTGGAGTTAACATGACAAAAATTGTTAATCGCCTACTAGGCTAACGTTTCAATAAACACGTACACATGTACACACACACATACAAATATATACACTTTACCAACGAGGCAGAACGAACTTTTGTACTCGCTAAAGGGACACCTCACGGAATACCAACAGAGATTAGCAGAAACTCGTCCAAACATTACTACGTTGTGTAAAAGGATTAAGTTGTTGTTGTTAACTTTCCAACAGGAATTGAGAACACTCTCAGCGACCTTAATCCCGCTTTACAAATATGTCCTTTACTTCTTCTTTCTTGTTGGCAAAGTAACAACCATTTACAACTTCATATAATACTCTCGTAAATGCTGTTATACATTTCCGGAGAGTAGTACTCTTGTGGAAGATGAAATGTCGGTAGTCACTACACGTGGAGGGATGAGTTTGTTATCTCGAGGTTTTGTTAGAAACAAAACTCCGAGTGCCGTTCCTCAATTAACAACACAAAGAATATGAACAACACTGACAAAAGAAATTACACGACAACGAGAATGTTAAAACATATAAATTTTATATAACAAAAAACTTGGAAAAGTTGATACAAAGTAGCTGATGTGAGAATATGTTTGTTAGGTATTTGTGTGTGTGAGTGTGCATGATAAAAATATAACGCGAATTTAAATGTGTTTGTTGTTCGAACATATCAGTGTGTACGTATGTTCGTCGTTAAGATAGGAGAAGTGAAAAATTCGATGAGTCGTACTAACGTATATATATGCGTGTGTGTGTGTGTGCGCGCGTGCGCGCGCGAAAGCTGTCAAGCTGACAGTGAGAGAGCGAAAAAGCAAAAGAGAAAGTTGCTTTCGAAGCCGTAAAATATATAGGTAACCTAGTAACGTGACCGGCTCCAAATGCAATATTTTTCTGCATGACAAGTTCCCTTGAGATTCCAAACGCGCTGAAGTAGTTGGAGACGCTGGCATGTGACTACTCTGTCCAATCAGGTTCCCGAAACTACTTCTTTGCAGCACCAAGAACAAACCAAAATAAAATAAAATTTTATACACTGATATGTTCGTGGTGGTTAGGCTTGTTGGATGTTTGAGACGAAATGGTTTAGCGGGATGTTGAGATGGCAGCGTGTTGTTGGACGTGTGAGGGAAGTATTCAAGGTCACCGTGTAGTTTTCTGTGTCTGGTAATTGGGGAGAATAGGCGTTATCTCCATTAATGTGGACCAGAGGTGAAATGGGAGCTAGTGTGTCGAGAGCGAAGTGGCGCTCGGATCGACATGTGAATTTTTGTGGTGCTTGTGGAAGGCATGCTGAACGTATCTAATTCATATTCAACTGGGATTCCTTGGTCTAAAATATATTAGATGCAAAGAATCCATAAATTAGATGGTTCCCTCGTTGAGTGTCCATGTTGCTGCTGCTAGGGTTAAAGCCACAGTGAGATGTCCCACTGGGTGGCTTGTTTAGCTAAAAAGCATCGCTAAGCAAGAACGACCAGAGACACGTCTGTTCTGGTCGCCGTCTCAAGCTGAAGAGAGTGTGTTTGGCCGCTCACCCGTTTTGCTAGCCGGAAATGAAGGTCCGGGCTGAATAGGATATGTCATCCTGATTGGGTGAAATTCAGTGTTGAATTAAATAGCGCGCCAAAACAAAATACGAGATTTTCCTCTTCTCTACAAGGATGTTAAGACAGGTAAATTTCATATATCAAAAAAAAAAAAAAAAATTAGGGAAAGTTAACACAGCGTAGCAAATTTGCGAATATGTTTGTTAGCCATTTACGTGTGTAGGTGTGTATAATAAATGTAATGCGAATATAAGAGTGTGTTATTCGAACATATTTGTGTGCACGTGAGATCTTCGTTAAGACAAAAAGAGTAAAAGGTGGACAATCCTACTTACATATATATATGTAAGTGTATGTAACTAAAAGATAAATAGCAACGGAGTATATGTCTGCCCACTGGCTGAATGTATGTGTCTGTATATGTGAAGTGTCGTCGAAGTCTAAGAAAAGTGAAGTAATTTGAATGATGATATACATGCTAATTTCGATATGGCTAACGTGTTTTCTATCGCTGTAAGTTTTCCCATGTTTTGGCTGGGTTTTTGAGGTTATTGTGTTGTATGGAATTGTGGGTCGCTCGCTGGGGAGAGTTGAGTGAGAGATTTCGAAGGCGGAGAATATATAGGTTCCTAGACCGGCTCCAAACGCCAAATCTATTTTTGCGCGAGACAAATTCAAAACCCTGGCACATGACTATTATGTCTAATCAGGTTCCTGAAACTATTTAATTCATTTTGACGCCTTATTATTTACTTCGGGAACAGGTGGGTCTTGGATCCTATTTTTCTAGAATTCTCTACTCCACAACTGACTGTTTAAAAATATAGGGGTGTAAATCCTATAGTTGTTAAGAGTTCTGGTAAAAAATAAGATCCACATAATGTTTAAACAGCAACATTCACACTATTTACTCATTCAACCCTTCATTCAATGTACTCCAGAGATTGAATAAAGAGTGGGGTCAAATTTTCATTAAAATTAAAGTAAAAAATGAGAATTCATTTTTGAAGTGTAACTGTTTAGCGCGGGTTGTTTTCTGTTTGTATTTTTTTTAGAATATTGAATAAACTTTTAAAAGAAAAATATTCAATCATAAACTTAACTTTAAAAGAAAAATGTTGAGTCAGTGACAAATAAGTTAACTTTTTTATTATACTTTCTAAAAACTTTAGAAGAAAGTGGGAAAAAATGACTCATTAATTTCGTTTACATTCACAGTGTTTTTACAAGATAAAAAATTAATATTGAGTAAAATATTTAGAATCTAATTATAATCACATATCATTAAATTTATGTAAAAATATTTTTTAATGTTTTTCATTGGTTTTGTAATACAAAAATTTTACATTTGTTTCTATTTTACGTTTAATGGTAGATTTTAACAAGCGTAAATAGTTTAATGATTAAAATAAAAACACAAATTACTCATAAAAGAATTAAATTTTATCAATGAATAATTCTTATGGATAATAATATCAAAGAAAATATTCAAATAACTTTGTGAATATTGACCAATAATGCCATTTTATTCTAATTTTACATAAATTTTGCAATAAAACAGAAGCAAGTAAAAAAATCTTTGGAAAATCTTAACCTCAAATGGAAGTAGTACTCTAGCAGTCACAGATCTATTTCCTCTCGCGAATCAATGCCCCCCCCCGCCAAGCGATTCCGCCACTCATTGACCAATCAGCGGGCAGAGCGCATTGATTCCTTCTTCCTCTCTTTTTTTTTTTAGCCCCTTTCGGAAGTCACGGCGAGTCAGAGAGCACCTAGTTAGTGTTATATACAAGCGTGTGGTTGCATGAAAAATAAGACTGACGAGAAGATTTAGTTTATTTTGTTTATTGAATAAATAAAATAAACAAGCGGATTAAATATCTAGCTGGCTGACGGGGCGTTGTCTATTCGGCGACAAGCGGTTGCTTTGATCTGGTTGGACGGTGTTGTCGGGTGACGCTCTTAGGACGGTCACAGATTCAACTGGCGTGTGACCTCTGTTTGGCCTATTTATATGTTCTCAACTTCAAACACTGGCTCCAGAAAATACTACTAGTGGAAAAAATATGATTGGTTGAAAAATAGACTTTTTATTATAACTGAGATTTTTCTGGGGATTTTGGATAGACTATGCGCGGAGCCTATGCGCAGAAGCCATGATTTTCTCAGTTTGACACTGGCCGTTGTTGGGTCAACCATATTTTAGCTTGCGGAATGAAATGACTGTATAAGACGGCTTAATTTTCAGAGAAAACTGTGTAGTGGTTCCGATGACCCAGCGGGCTGTGCTGAAGGAAAAGCTGCATTCCACACATCTGGGAATTGAAGGATGTTGTAGAAGAGCAAGAAAATGTTTGTATTGCCCAAATATGAACAGTGACATCAGAGACTATGTTTCAAAAGGCCCCACATGTAGAAAATATGAAGTAGCCAATCCTGCAGAACCATTAATGGTCCATGAAGTTCCTGACAGACCCGGGGCAAAAGTGGGAGTGGATCTCTTTAAGTTTGCAGATAGAGACTATCTCTGCACAGTTGATTACATGAGCAACTTCTGGGAAATTGATCATCTTCCAAGTACACAAACAAAGACAGTGATAAAATTAAACTTAAACACCATTTTGCATGACAAGGAATATCAGATCAGGTGGTAACTGATAATGGTAGATAACATTTAATGGTAGATTTTAACAAGCCTAAATAGTTTAATAATTAAAATAAAAACACAAATTACTCATAAAAGAATTAAATTTTATTAATGAATAATTAAATCTAGTAGCCTGGAATTTTCCACCTTTGCAAAAACGTGGTGTTTTACACATACACCTACCAATCCATACAATAGCAAGGCAAATGGCAAAGTGGAATCTACGGTAAAGATGGCAAAGAATCTTTTCCGGAAAGCGATGGAAGATAAGGATGATCCATACCTAGCAATGTTGGATCACAGGAATACGCCAGCTAAAGGTTTTTTATCACCAGCTCAGGAGCTGATGTCAAGGAGAACAAAACACTTTTCCTAACTAGAGAGAATTTACTCAAGCCAGAATTGCCTAAAAGTCTAAAAAAGTTGGTGAAGCGAGACAACAGGAGGCAAGAGCATTACTTCAACCAGAAAGCAAAACCACTTCAACCACTGCATCCTGGAGATGAAATACAGATTAAACCACACATAAATGGTCAGAAAAAGTGGAAGAAAGCAACAGTATGGCGGAGACTCGATGAGCAGTTATACCATGTAAAAGTGGATGGGGAATTGTATCAACAGAATAGGGTGGACTTGAAAAAAACTATAGAAGCACCTCCACTAGCATCATTGAGTTACCAGTCATATGAAATGCATTGTGAAGTACCAGTGAATGCAGGACTGGGTACAGAAGAGACATGTAACCCAGAAACACCTCAATATAAAAGTGAGATGAGAGAAAGAGTAAGCCCAACACCATCCCCAACAATACCAAGTCCAGAAAGAGTGAGGACAACACAGTCAGAAATAGTAATAAGAGATCCAAGTAGATTTAAGAACTTCACAGCATAAAGTGAAAAGGGCAGAATAATCCCTGTAAGGCAAGAGGGTAGTCAGCCCAATGAATGCCTACATCACTAAAAGTCTTTAAAACATTCTACTTTAATTTTTATTAGATCTTTTTTTTTCAGTTCTTTGGGAAAGAGAAAATGTTGCATGAGGAACTGAACCAGGGTTTTCACTGTTTAGGGTAACGGCCCTTCCCGGTGTGACTTATGTATATTTACAGATAAAGATATAAAAATGGACATGTTCGTTGTGTTATCTCTAATCCATTGGCATCCACAGAAAAGATAATGAAACACAGACCAAAACATTTGTATTTACAATCTTCATAAAGAATAATATAACCACTCAAAATAAAATAAATAAATCTTATACTTATTTCAATTAAATAAGATAAATGATATTCTAAATATATGAGAAATTTTCATTGAATTTCTTAAGCTAACAAGACAATACTACCTAGTTCAAACTGAAACTTGAATGACATGCTACTGAAAGAAAAGAGAAAGAAAAGTGATTAAAAAAAGTGTATAAGAACAGGGGAAGGGGAAGAGTAACTCAACTATTAACATACAAAATAAACAACTGTACTTAAGAGTCAAACAAACACTTATCCTATAACAAAGAATTTATTTCAAAGAAAATAGATTTAACATATACATTTCCACTGACATTGCACAAATTTCACCATGCACAGAAGAGCAAAAACACAACATTTGATTTAACACAAAAAAATAAGATAAAAGGATAGAATTGGAAAGTCAAATGGACTTACTCACTGTTGAACTGAAACAAAGAATACTTTTGCATTACAAAAACAATTTTTTTAAAGAAATACCAATATGGTTCAACTTTAAAATTAAGCCAATAACATTCAAGTTATTTTTAACTGACGATTTGCAAATTCCAAAAAAGCTACTCGGGACCATTCTTGAAGTGGATGAGGGAAGAACTTAAACAAATGAACCAGAGAACAAGAAAACTCATGACTATGCATAAATCCTTACATCCCAGTAATGACATAGACAGACTATATGTATCAATAAAAGAAGGGAAAGAGGGATCGCTGCCACTGAAGATAACATGGATGCATTGATACAAAGGCTTGAAGACAACATAAAAAAATGCAGAGAAAGACTGATTACAGCAACCAGAAACAATACAGACAACACAAACATCAACAGAACAAAAATAATCAGAAAACAAAAATGGGAAGAAAAACAACTGTATGGACATTTGAAGCAACAAACAAGTGAAATCTCATATGAGAAACTTGGATATGGCTAAGAAAAGGAAACCTTAAGAGAGAAACTGAATCTCTTCTGATGGCAGATCAAAACAATGACATAAGGCTTAAGTATGTCAAAGCAGAAATTGACAAGATGCAACAAAATTACAATTGGTCGTTCAGGTCACAGCACTTGAGATCTACTAGAATACTGAGAAGAGTCCTGGAGAGTTAAAGATACTGTCACGTGGCCTTCAGTAAAAGCTACCAGTTAAACTGGTGAGAAAAATCAAAGTAAAATAATAATAATCCTACTGCCAAGCAGTAAATTCAGGCAAAACAATCAAACAAATTATTTCAATAGAAAACAATTCCATACAGAACAGTTTAAGGCGAAATAATCAATTCAAAGTTATTTTGGGTGTGTAACAGTCAATGAAATAGAAACTGCTGACATTGTCTGAAGAGAACTCATGGGAATATATTTAACTGTGAAATTACCCACATACTGCAATGAATCCTTAAAATAAACAAATACCCCTAAAATAATGTTTGTGAGGGACAAATGGAAATATGCAATTCTCTAAATAATAAGTCTTACAAGGATGAGTCAAAAGTTTTGCAATATTTTGGTAACATGAGGAACAATTTGGCTGCTTTTCATGCTTTTGCAGAGATCATGAATGTGAATAACTATACTGGATTGTGAGATGACAAGCTCGCCTGATACTCTCCAAGTACTACTTGCTAAGTTTGCCTCTATGACTGGGAGCATGGCTTTAGAATCGATGGTTTTAGGCCTACCTGACCTGATCTAACTGTCAAGGTTCTTGTAACCTGAGTAAGATCTCTTGAACCATCTGGTTACTGTACCGCAATTAATTGTTTCTTCAGTTTGGTTGCTTGCACAACATTATGGTTTGAATTCAGGAAACATAAGTTCTGAATTAGACAGCATTGCTCAGTCATCTGTGCTGCTTTCAAATCATACACAAACCAATGCACAACATGTCACCACACCAACTACTATGATACTACCAACTATTGGGGATATTTATCTCAGCTTGAACTGCTTCAGTCACATGATATACATGCTGCAAACTAGCATGTACCAAAACATTGCAAAACTTTTGAATTTAACTTGCTCATTTTTTTGTTTAGCAATAAAAATCAATTTCCCCATCAAATCATTATGTTGAGAAAAAGCAATCTCGCCAGATTTTAAAAGATCTTACATGAAAGATATTTCATTATTTACCCATGACCAAGAGTTTGATGCCAGAGGGTGAACCAGTCTATGGTAGAAGCTTATTTTATTGGAAACCAATCAGATATAAAAAGCAAAGGTGCCAAAATATAATTCCTTTTATCCAGCACTACCATATAGTGATAGGAAAATTTTGCTTCTATTTAATAAAATCCACAACCAAGGTATGAAACATACCATATTATAATAAAAATGTTGAGTTGTTTCTATTCTATGCAGAAGTCAAAATACATGCTCAATTTAAAAAAAAAAAAAAATAAGGTCTTTTAACAATGGTCATGATAAAACATAAACATGTAAGTAAAAATAATACTTTCTTATGCCTATCATATAGCTGTACAACTCTTTTTCTCTAAAAGACATCATCTTCAACTTTTGTCTCTAAGAACACATTCCACCTTAGAACTCTTCTGAATTCTAAGATTCTTCAAGAATTTTCCTTTAACTCTTTTATTCATTGAAAATGCATTTATTATCACAGGAAATGGAATCTGCGAATCCTGGATGTGACTTTGTTTCATTTCCCTCGGTAAAGAATGAATCCACCTGATCTTCAACCAGCTATGAGTAAATAGGTAGAAAAAATGGGTTCTTTAGCCTTGGTAAGGCAACCAGTCTAGGAGAAGGAAAACTGAGTTCAAATCAACAGTATTCCACTTAAAAATTGACTTTGTGTCATATCCTACCTGTTCCAGAAGGATTGGCTAAAAACAAATTCTTATATTCCTTCATTTGATATGCCGAATAAAATATCTTCTTAAATATGCATGATTTGCTTGTTTATTTCTTCCAATTTGAATCTTAATTTCCTGAATATTGTTCTTTGTTTAGAGTTCCACAACTACGAGTTTATCAAAATTGGAAACTCAATAACTGATAATCACAGAGGCCAAAGGAATGAAATTAAATGAGAGAATTCATTTTCTTGAATATAGAAAAATTAATTCCTAATCATTTATCAATTTTTATCATTAAGAGTACATTTTTTGTCCTTTCCAAAGGATCTCAATACTCCTAAGGATTTTGGTTATCATTTAACCAATAAAAATAAATTAGGTTACTCTTTCCAGTTTTATTTTCCAACAAAAGTTTGGTATTAAAAGAAAGAAATAAAAAAAATCAAGTGTAGTTTCAGTATATAATACAAGGTCAGTATGGGGAGGTGCAGTCCCAGATTTGGAATCTCCAGAGAACTAGCATATTTCATTTGTACCATGTATCAGCCAAAGAGAGGATGCAATACTTATCTGCCTTCCAACAAGAGTAGATATAATTCAAGATCAATCAAATGTGGTGCCATAGATATACAGAGTGTGCTACGTGTTTGAAAACTCACCATAAATGAAAGAATACATAATACAAGGTGAATTTTGCCAAAGGAGTCGACAATAGGAAACATTGTTTACAGTTGTTTTTTTCAAGGAAATCAATCGTGATCGGTTTTTCCCTTCCAGAAGACTGTCTTTACTGAATACTGTGCCTAGAGTTTTTTCTTTACCAAAGAGTCTGTATGTTTCTACATCATGGACTGTCATTTCAACTGTAAAAGTGACAAAGCACCTTTTTGTGAATGTTTTTTTTCACTAAAACATTCTTCTTCATACACATCACTCATTCTTCTGTAAATTTCATATAGTTTATACTTTTCAGCCTCCAAATATTTCATGACAGATCTCTATTTAAGTCTAGAGCACTCTCTTTGGTTTGCCACCATTTTGAATAAACTCAAAACAAATATTTTTGCAAGATTAGAATAATTTTTGTGGTAAAGCAATTTCAAACAATGTTGATTTTAGATTTATGGAAAAAATTCTGAAAAAAAAAATTTTTTTTTTTTTAAAATTCCCCTTATTTATTGAATGACCTTAATATTGTCACATAGGATGCACAAGATTTTAACACTCTCATTTGTTTTTTTAAGTGTATGAAGAACATTGACATGACAGCTTAAATGATAGCTTAAATGAAAGGCTTGGGGCACTAGCCACCATCCACTTTGACCAAAATCAGATGAGCAGGTAGTTCTGCACAGACACCATGGAGGTAATCATGATGATGCACACCAAGTTAGTGTCCTCTATGATGGTCTTAGGGTTGTGATGAATGACAGCCATGTCATACTACTCCACTTCTTCCCACAGGGCCTCAGGGTCAAACCTGGATACAGTGATCAATTCCTGGATTGTGACAAACAGAAAGTTGTGCACATTCCAACGGGACTCTGTTTCCTTCCATAGGACCCATGTAACCCAGGATGGGTGAATTGAGAATTTTCATGATTATGTCATTCCCACCAGGCAGCCTAGCTCTTCTGATTTGAGTCTTCTGGATTATATCTGAGGCTGTTTGCATTTCACTTCAAGCTTATGGTCTTCTCCTACTTATGAGTAAATAGTAGGGTAGATTGGGTTCTTTAGTCTAAGAGATTGGGCAACTAGTCTAAGAGAAGGAAAACATTTCAAACCAACTTTACTCACTATAAAAATTGACTTTGTGTCACATCCTGCCTGTGATGGTGGGTTTGAATAAATGCATACATCTGAGGATGTTGTCAAGAGAGAGACCAACAAGTGCCTCTCAATATTAAGAAACTGTTGTAGGCTGCCATCAAAAAAATATGATGGCCAACATGAATAAAAACTACCTGATCTGGTTTGGTTTCTTTGTATAATGACACCAGGGCCATTGGCTTAATGAGTAGAGTGTTCGCCAATGGTCCAAGAGACCAGCGTTCAATCCCAGGTCGAGTCATACCAAAGACTCAAAAAATGGTACTTGATGCCGCCTTGCTTAGCACTCAGCACTATAAGGTGAGGATCAAGGGTAAAGTGGAGCAATCCAGGGAATGGAGTGGCGCCCTCCCCTACACCTCAGTGTAATAGCTATTGAAAAGAGAGCCTTTGGGTCACCCTGGACTAAGGTCACCAAATTTACTTACTTACAATACAAAAGCCATCCTTGTAGAGGAACATCAGTGATACACTTTAACCCATGGAGAATATGGGGATCATACCTTTCCTGAGGGTATTAGTCAAAAAGAGAACATAATCATGTGACTCACTATGATGTTACCGTTCGGGTTACATGACAAATAACCATACATTTATAGATAACAGATAGTAATAAACATTAAAATAGTATAAAAGTCATAACTATAAAAAATGAAATAAACACAAGAACAGAATGTCTCAGCATTCAATCAGTGGTTCTAAATAGTCTAGCAATTAAAAGGAGATGCTGAACAGTCAAGCACTTCTGAAACTGCAATACTGGACTGGGCCTTCTTTCCTTTTTATGACAACTCATTGATTATTGAAAAAAGGATGCTCACTTTTATATACTTCTTATTCTATATCTTAAGCTTGTAAATATTGTCAATAGGGAAAAAAGCAGAAAATGTTTGGAATGGGAGATTTGCCAATTAAAAATAGGTCCATATATTGCTTGATAGGCTACAATCAATTAAGCAAGCAACTTGACTAGCAATTATTGAATTATAGCTGTATTAAACAACTCAGTGACGAATGAAACATGCCTGTTGTATATGTTGTTTTTTGTTTTGTTCCTCAAAAGATCACTCTTCTCCTTTTGCTTTTTACAATCATACACTGTCTCCGGTTAAAATAACTGCTACTCTAGTTTCATCTACCAAAATAACTCATTTTAATCAAACTAACTGTTGTACCCATGAAGAAGTCAAGATTTGTATTGGAAATGACTATTTAACAATAATTGTTGTCAATTAAAAATTTATACTGAACACTTACAAGCAATGATTGTTTTGAAAAGTTTCAAGTTTGTAAAGAAATATTCCCACAGAATGAACTGGTCTGAGGACTATTTAGTGCAAAGCTCACTCTAAACTGACTGTCTGTTTCTCTGACAACAAAATAACTAAGGTTGTTACATTAGTCGACATACTGTATTTCCATAACAAAATATCTCTTATCTTACATATGTGTCGACGCTTACTACTCAAAACATAATAGTTTTTTTAGCAGGATTCTTAGTCCTAATTGAACAATCATATGATGGAATTCTCCCACTTGAAGAACTACCTATAAGGATAATTTGTATTATCCTATTAAATGTGAACAATTATTCACATGAAATGTGAATAATTATTTTAGGAAATTAAATAATACATTTTTTCTTTTGAAGTTTTAAATTTTAAATTCTGCATAACTAGTAATGTTTTGTATCAGTATGGCTTCCAGCTGATTATTCTTTATCGTCAGAAATTCTTTCCAATGATAGCTCCCTTCCTTGTAATAATTGGTGGTAGTCTGGAAAGTAGAGCATGAATCAGAGTCCTAGAAAGGCTGAAAGAATTTTATATTTGCTTCTTACTTGAACCTAACTTAATCTAGGTTTTTGTCATAAAATCACATGAGCTGAATGAGGTTTTCATTTTTCCTGTTGCCATGAAACAGTGTGACTGAAAGCTTGAAACTGAAAACTTGAGACCAAACATTTTAGAGGAAGGTGAGGTCAAATTACATGGGGTTTCTTCAAGTTACATCTTAAATTAGACTCTTCCTGTATGTTTACTAATAAGAAACTTAAAGAAAAGATTCAGTAGAAACAGTTCTGGAACTTTAGGGAGGGTGGAGTTACTCCTTCATTGTCATTACTTCTAGGTCCACTCTGATCTTGGCTACAACTCTAAACTGTATCCAGTGATGAGGCTCCAGTTCTAGAGCTCTCAGTAGAACTCCCAGGTCTACACTGATCCAGTGTGATAATACCTGTTAAGGTCCCATCTATGGATTGAAAAGATCTATTTGAGATAATTAAATGCTTACTTGTTTAGAATAATTGTGAATTGTACTATAATATGTAAATTAACTTGGACATAACCCAATAATCCAACAAAGGTTGGTATGCCATAAAATCAACCAACTTTTATACACAGACAGAAAATGAAATTACAACATAATAAATATAAAGTACTCAAGTCAATATCAGTGTTGCCCTTTACGATATTGCTATTTTATTTTCTCATTATGGTTATGTTCTTTTTTCCTTCAAGAATCTTCTAGAAATTTCTAGAAATTTGTATGTATTTACCTTGACGTTCTATACTACAGGCCACTTCATAGCATACACAAGTCATTAGACTGGAGGCCAGTTTTATTGAAGAGAGAGAATTAGGTCGTTTTAGTTTCCGTTTGAGCTAACTGCTATGTACTGAGTATATACCCTTGTGCTGTAGGCTCAAGAAATTCAAAGGAATTTTTTAATTTTACCTTTGGTTGGAATATCATTTAACTTATTAAGTTGAAATAAGTATATTTGATTATTTTAGTTTGAGTCGATACATTATCTTTATTTAAATTGTAAAAAGGAAACTTTGTGGCTTAAATTCAAGCGCACAAAAAGATTTACTTAAGTTTAAAGCTTTAACATTTTTAAACGAAGATTTAAACTATTTTTTGAATTTTCCTTCTTGATACTTGTTCAACATTTTTTGATTAAAGTTTAAAGAATTATTTATTAATAAAATGCCATTATTTTTTAGCAACTTGTGTTATTTTAAGAAGCAAAACAATAAAACATTAAACAAATTTTAATAGAATTTAATTTAGTTTCTTCACAGACGTAAAGCAAACTATTTTTATTATTTGATGGATTTAAAAAATTTTTTCCCTAAATGTCATTATCTAATTTGATATTTATTTTTGATATCATTAAAAAAAAAAAAACATTGTTAGTGTGGGTGAAAACGTAACATCAACAAAATTCAAGTTTAATTTTCTCAAGTTTTTAACCATGATAAAAATTAGCATTCATCAACTTTTTTCTTTTAAAAGTTTAAGTTTGAATAATAAATTTGAATAAGATTTTAATTGGGAAAGGTATCTTTTACATTTCTCTATTAAAATTTTATCCAACATTTCCATTAAAAGTAAAAAAAAGCAAATTTCTTTGCTTTTTTGTTTCCAAAATCAAAGAATAAATGATTATTTTTACTACATTAGTTATTGACTGGTGAACTGTAATAATTTTACTTATTAGAATTAAAGAAAAAAATAGCATTAGTGAATTTTATTACGAGGAGTTAATGTCAATATTTTAGTTAATTTTTTTCTGAAAGGTCTCCTTTTACGTCTTTTGACCTTTTCATTTTTTTGAGCTTGTTTAAAGTTTTTACTGCAAAATTTATTTAAAGAATAATTATAAAACAATTTTATTTATCACATTTATTTTAATATTTTTCTGATATTGTTGTTTGGCTTTAAGGTAAAAAAGTTATATTTTAGTTGTTTTACTTTAAGGTAAAAGAAGTTATATTTTATATATATTCTATATATATTTTATATGTTTTATATTTATATACTTTATATATATTTTATATATATTTATATCTATATACTTTAAAGAGTATTAGAATAACCAAATTAAAGGAAAAGCTACTTATGAATGTTTTTAAATTTAATATAAAGTTTTAAAGCAATTAAACTTTTTAATTTCTAGTTTAATGGCACTATGCAATAAAACTGGCCTCCAGTCTAATGACTTGTGTGCGCTATGAAGTGGTCTGTAGCATTGAATGTCATGGTGAATACATACAAATACAACCTTTACAATTTTTTGTTTGATTAAAAACAGTTTTATTGTTGATGATTAAACGATTAATAATATTGTGCAAAACTGCAAACCTGACAGTATTCCCCAAACAAAACCATACACCCACCCAATTTTTAAAAAAAATTAAAAAGTGTATTCTCAAGTAAGGGCAACTCTTTAAAATTTTTGTTTTTATTTATTGTTGTGTGTATTTGGATGGGGTGGTTGGATAAAAGCTGTAATTAAGAGTATAATTAATTTAGCTTGAAAATTTACCCCTAAATAGAAGTAGTAAGAGAAATATTTGTTAAAGAGGTTTAATCTACCATTTCAGATATTACTTAATTCCTAGCCATGCCCAGGAAGTGCCATGTGTTTGCTTGCAAAACAAATTACCGAAGCCAGCAAGACAAAAC
Source organism: Sepioteuthis lessoniana (assembly GCA_963585895.1). Taxonomy (NCBI): domain Eukaryota; kingdom Metazoa; phylum Mollusca; class Cephalopoda; order Myopsida; family Loliginidae; genus Sepioteuthis; species Sepioteuthis lessoniana. The sequence continues at coordinate 100,721,597 of OY757920.1, forward strand.
TATGTGTGGTGAGATTAATAAAATTCCAGTTTATCGTTTTCCAAAAAACTAAGATGAGATAGTGAGCAATGGATAAAATCTGTTCCAAGTGCCAATCTAAATCTTACTAACAATACTGTTATTTGTCAACAACATTGGCCTTCAAATTTTGATACCATAGAAGTTCATGGAAAAATACATCCAAAAAATCCACCATCTGTATGGCCAGGTGTGCTAAGTAATCAAATACCAATACCCTCAGCTGTTCAAAGGGATATAAAAAAAAGCTCCAGTACTATTAGAAATCAAATTGCTGATGAACTTAATGCTTTTTTAGAATTAGATAGAATTGATTATACAAATTTGAAAGAAAGTCTGCTCAACAACAAAAAAGACTTTGTATGTTTAGTTGTAGCATTTTTAGATGAAATATTTTAACAGTTCAATTATCAAAATATGTTGATTGGTATTCCTCTCTTTATGTTGAGAATTTATAACAATTTGTACTTTGAAACATTTCATTATGGAGTTAAGTGTTATATTAACAGCCTCTTCAAAAACCATATATATACAGTTGATACTTGGTTAAAACTAGAAGAAATCATCTGATATTAAAATTCTCTGGCTTTTGATCACAAGAAAAATATCCTGAGTTAACAATTTATAGCAATGGCTCCCAAAATGGTTGGAATAAAATACTGTTCAGATATAGTTATATGTGCTTTTGGGGAGTATGCAAGATCATGGACATTGTATGATAGATTAAGAGAAAATTTTCAATTACCCTCATTAGCAACACTGGGAAGGATGACATCAAAAGTTTCAAAACTTAATGAAAAAAAAATTTTATTATCTATATCTAATACTCTTAATACCAGTCAAAAAGAGTGTATAATTCTCCATGATGAAGTATATATTAAAAAAATGTTGCTATATCATAGCAAACAACTATTTGGCAAATCAGTTGTTAATCCATCTCTACTTGCTCAAACAATATTTGGTAAAATGTTGATATGTCTCAATGGGGGTCCAAAATTTCAAAATTAACTTCAGCCTTTTTATTTGAGCAAATTGAGTTAACAGTCCAGGCTATCACATCTGTACCAACTGATGTAAAGGTGATTATATGTGATGGCAACTGAGTAAATCAAGCTTTTTTAAAATTATATCCTACACTTCATGAAAAACCTTGGTTAACTGAAGATAATAAACATTTGCTTTTTGATTATGTTCATCTGTTGAAAAATATTTGCAACTTTTGGCTGACAGAAAAAACAGAACTAATTTTTGATGATGATGGAGTAAGACTTGTTGCAAAATGGGCACATTTTAAACAGTTATAGTTTGGAATCTGAAAGACTAGTCAAACATTCAGATTTAAATGAAATTTCCATTCCTCCAAAACCAATTGAAAGACAATGAGTTTCTATTTGCCTCAGAGTGTTTTCTGAAAAAAACATATAATGCACTTCTCACTCAGTCTGAAATAAGTGTAGATAAGAATGATACTGCCCTCTTCATAAACAAGGTTTTGACATGGTGGAAAATTTTAAATGTTAAGTGTCTTCAAATTGATAAATTACATAATGATCAAGTTGAAATCAGATCTCCAAATGACACCCAACTTGATTTTATTATTGAATTTGTTAAAATGGCTCTTAATATGGCTGGCAGTCAAGGTAATCATAAAAAACAATTATCCCAAAACATTACCACTGCCATACATCATACTTGTAATGGAATTGTTAGTCTATGTCAACACCTTTTAGCTACAAGACATAAATATGTACTGCTTGGGTAATTTTCAACCGATCCATTAGAAAAAGAATTTGGTAGACTTCAACAAGGATCAGGTGGCACCTATTTTATTAATGTTCAACAGTGTATTGAAAAGCTGCATATTAAGCAGACTTCTTTACATTTAAATCAAAACATAAATATTGATGAATTTGATGTTAAACCAGGTCACCAATGTACATCTTGTGATTAAAAACTTTGTGAGGAAAGTTCAGAAATATTTGACAATCCGGAAAATTTAGAACCATCTCTTTCTAATGAAATAAAAATGGCTCTTGTGTACATAGAAGCATATATTACAAGAAATGATAATCAACTCAGTGAATGTGAAACCCATTTTTATTATGAAAAGTATGAAAAATATACCAATTCAACTGACTATGAAAAAATAAAAATTCCTTCTGACCACACTTGCCAATAGTTATTTTTTGTTTCATCCTTTTCCATAAAATAAAGGAAAAGGTTTGCTACAAATCATTAAGTAACATTTTTTATGCTTATTTCTGAGTTTCATTTTTTCAACATGGAGAAAAAGCATGATTCTATTTTTGCAAATATAGTTTTGAAATACTTTTGCAAACATGGGACCCTTAGATCAAAAATGAACCAGCTCTAAAAGTTTTGAAACTTTCCTAGAATGATCTTGTTTATATTTCTGAGATGATTAATTGTTATATACACACTTCGGCTGATGTCTTCCAGCTTTCTCAGGTTCTGTTTGTCAAACCAAGTAACTGTAACGTAAATTTAAACCAAATTCTTTTTTCATTCGCAGAGAATAGATTGAATAAAGGGTTCAGTAACACCTGTAAATAATATAAATATTTCTGATTCAATATTATGGGTATTATATTTTTTTACCAGAAATCATAATTACCCCGTTGTGTTGTTTAATAATTATCAGTGTCCACAGTAAAAATACATATTTTCATTTATTTAACTTTCAACACATCCTATTATCCTCAAGTGTAAATCAAAATGTTATTCTAAGTATTTTCAAAAGTGGTTGACTTAATTTTCTTCACAAATTTCTGAAAATCATACATCCTCCAGTTCTGGCTCTCAGTTGCACAATGAGTTAGCCTGTAGTATAGAGCACCATGGTATTTACTCAACCCTTCCACCTTAAGCATGATGTGATACAAGGGTAATTGTTCAGTGGAGTACAGCTGATTTGAATTCAAACTTTTCCTTTTCGTAGACTGGTTACCTAACCAAGGCTAAAGAACCCAGTCTGCCCCAGTATTTATTCATAGCTAGGGAGAGAAGAGATGGATTGATTCCTTTCTTAAGGATATTAGTATGACGTGAATTGCAAATAACCTCATCCAGATTTGAACTCGGGTCGTCAAATCCATTTCCAATGATGATAACCGCACATGTCTCCCGGAACGTTGTTACTTGAAAAGGTAAGTCAAGTTTTGTATCTCATTCTCAAATGTATGTATGTGTGCATTAAACAAACTTAATTTTTTCTTTGTTTATACAGTTCAGTTTTGCACCTTTGAAGCAATCAAGGATTTTAGAATAAGGGAAAACATATTAGAAATCCCAGGAATTATTCTGATATGGGAATAAATTTGTTAAAAGTGTGGTTAGAGATTATAATATATTTTTGTTCACTTGCAAAGAATAAAGTTTCTCTGATCTCCCTGTCAACATTACAAGAACAAAAGGCTGAAAGGAAAAACAGAGACAACACATAAACTACTTGTAACAAAACAAGGCCAGACTAGAAATACTTTGTACTCTGTTTGTAACGTACAGTCTGCAAAAAAAAAAAATGAATGCATTCTTTGTTTTTAACAATAGCCAAATAGTCATACAGCAGGCTGACAAAATAAAAATAAAAAAGAAAGAATACATCTTTACTGGACCATGGCTTATAAGGAATCTAGGTAACAAGTCTACATGCCACATTAACAATCAAACTATAGTTTAGTATATACAATGAGTACAGAAGAGTTCTCAGCCTGACCAAGAAGGAAATATTCACATTTCATAGCTGAAAAGTTCTCTGCTTGACTTCCTCCTCTTTGCATATATTATGTTATTATTAAGTTATTTCACACATTCATTCCAAATCTAACACATTATTTCTTAAATTGATTTAAATCCAACTCCAAAAATTTAATCATGTTTTGGCCAGAAATATTTCAGCACCCCTCATGGTTTGGTTTTGTTGTTTAATGGCATATCAACCTTCTTGGATTATTTAATGTGAAATCCATCCTTCTAGAAGGATAGTAGTGGTACTATTTAACCCATAGCAGGCAGGATTCATACCTTTCCCAAGGGTATTTGTCCAAAAGTGAACGTAATAGCACAACTCGCTTACTATGATCCCGCAGTCCAGCACGTAAACCATTTCACCATGAGGACACCCCTGTACTCCTCATATGTGTGAGTGTGTGTGTGTGTGTGTGTGTGTGTGTGTGTGTGTGTGTGTGTGTGTGTGTGTGTGTATACAAAGGCTGGCTGAAAAGTTCATCAACTACCAAGATCCTCATATGGAATTTGGCCAAATCAAGTTTATTTTTAGCATAGTCCCCTTTGTGGTCTACATACTTCTTCTATCAGTTTTGTAAAATGTGGATCCCATTGACCAAAAGGTCATCAAAAACAGAGATCAACAGCAGAGAAGACATCATCATATGAATTTTTCAACCCACCTTCATATATTTGTCCAGCAATTTTTCTTTATACAAGTATGTGTAAAAAATGAAACACCATCTAAAAAATGTCTGATTAATTTTTCTTAAAAATTGGTTGGAATATCATATAAATGGTGGGATATCATATAAATACAAAGAACAAGACATAGATATTGTTTGTCATCAAGAGAAAACTAAGATGTTAAAATTGTTTTTCTGTTATTGTTTCTCTATAGAAATGTTTATATAGTTCTGGTATATTTGGTTACAAATTCACCTACCTTGAAAGCAGTGTCTCATCAACCAAGAATGACATCAACAGGCGACTAGCAAAGGCATGGACAGCTATCAATAGGCTATCTGTCATATGGAAGTCAGACCTGACCGATACAATAAAACGCAGTTTTTTCAAAGCAGCGGTCGAGTCGATACTGCTATATGGATGCACCACATGGACACTCACTAAATGTATGGCAAAAAAGCTTGACGGCAACTACACAAGAATTCTGCAAGCCATATTGAACAAGTCCTGGAGGCAACACCCTAAAAAACAGCAGGCTGACAAAATAAAAATAAAAAAGAAAGAATAACGAAAACTATCCAAATTAGATGAACCAGACATGTGGACACTGATGGAGGAGCAAGGATGAACTCATAAGTGATGTACTCCTATAGACCCCTGCATATGTACGAGCTAAGGTTGGATGACCAGCTAGAACCTATATACAACAGCTCTGTGCTGATACAAGATATAGCCTGGAAGACCTGGGAGCAATTGACAATGGAGACAGGTGGCAAGAGAGTGTCAGGGAAACTAGTGCTAATGGCCTGTTATGATGATGATTATGATATTTAGTTACAATAAAGTAAATTTGTTGCTTTACAGTTTTTGTTTTAATTATTATTTGAATTATTGGTGTTAATTTCATTTAAAGTCAGTTTTATTCATTCATTAATGATATACTTGAGGAATCCATTATTAATTGAAATTTCTTTGATATCATTAACTTCTTTATAAAATAACATGTTAGACGAGAAGATTTATAACAATGTTTTTATGAGATTTTTAATTGAAGCTATTTTGTATATTAGCAGGGATACTCAGCATTGCCAGGGGAAAAATGATAGACAGATATGACAATACAGTTAAAATATGTTCTTTGATGTATTGTATAACAAATAAAGAAAGATTATATACATTATAGTAACATAGTGGTGACTGCTATGTTAGTGAGGCTATTCATCAGAGGGGGGGAGTAAAGAACAGGAAAACACTTGTTTTAACATTAGGACCTTTAATTGTTTTATTCTATCCTTTCTGCTACTGAAGATGTGGAAGTAGAAGAAAATGGACAACAGATACCATGTATATAGCAAGCTTGTTCATTATTCTGCAGTCTCCCCACTCCTTGCCACATCTTAACTTCATTCCTTGTCTGTGTTCACACCCCAACCACCAAAAGAAAAACAAAACAAATCACGAAATCCTGTGATATATATATTGGATTTCTGAGAACATCTCACTCTTATTGGTGACTTGATCCTGGTATGCTCGATCAAGCATATCATATTACAGCTAGCAAATTTGAAGAGAGATAAACCATTAGCTTAGAAAGCTGCCCTGTTTCTGCTATTATTGAAAAAATATTCAGATGCCCAAATCAAAGCAAATGATGTAGATTTTTTGTTTCTGAATACACATAATTAGAGCTTCTTCCATTAGGTATAAGTACGAAAAAGTTCTTTTTTGGATCCAACTCTGGAACAAGCAATAGAGAAAAAGTGACATCAAACTGGCCTTGGGAAAAGCAGAGTTAAGTCATGTTGAGGTCAATCACCAATTGTTGATGATTACGGCAAAACTGACATTTCATCATCATCATCAAAGCATGCCGACAGCATGGATTCCTTTGACTCTTTCTTACCATTCATCCCTCTCAGAAATCATTCTTCTTAGGTCCTCTTAACAGCACCCAATCTCTGCACTGAGCTGATAAATGTAAGTTTTTGCGGGTCAGCCAACATTGGTTTGTCTGTTTTGTAGTCCATAGGAGTTTGTCCTTTCTTCTTCAGCAGAGCCCAGCATGTTTTGTTCATCTTACTTTGAGTATTTGTGCAATGGGAGGTAAGTAGCAATACAACTACTGCTTTTAGGGGTTCTACTTCAGAATTTGTTCAAAACAGTATGTGGCATCCTTGTGTAGTTCCCATCAAGCTTTTTCTTCAAGCATTCAATTAAATTCAAAGTGATGCAGCCATACAATCATACTAATACAGCTACAACCCAGAAGAATTTTATTAGAGAGATCAGATTTCCTTATGATCAATAATCTTTCAATAGCAGTCCATGCTTTACCTATATATTTGTTGACATTCAAATATCGAAAAATGGATTATTTTGTTGTTTGTCATCTGGGGACCTCAACTGAACTCCAGTATCAACCCCACATAGCTTATGCCATAAGTAGAGATCTTGTGAGTCTTTATGCCAAAGATTTTCTCAATAGCCCTCATCTTTTAGCATGAAAGTTTAACAAACAAATATACAAACAGAAATCTCATTTATTTGTGTATATGTATGCATATATATATATATATATATATATATATATATATATATATATATATATATATATATATATATATATATATATGAGATGCATTAGATAAGTTTCCAGACTTTTTTCATATGGGCACTTTTATTGATAGTACACACATGAAACTTAGTCCCCTTTGAAGTAATCTCTTCCGGCTGCAATGCGGCTGCAATGCACTTGTTCTACCATTCCAACAACTTCTGGAAGGCCCCATAGAAATCCTCTTGTGTGAGCGTGTCAATGACCTTCGTCACAGCCTCTTTCATCTCCTCAATTGTCTCATAACGACAGCCTCTGAGCTTTGGGAATAACCAAAAGTCACAGGAAGCAAGGTCTGGATTATAGGGACGGTGAGGAACTGTCTTGATGCTCATCTTGGTCAGTGACAAGGATGGAGTTGTGGACTGGTGTATTGTCCTGGTGGAAATGCCACTGACCTGATTTGAAGAGTGCTGGCCTCTTCCAACGGAATTTCTTCCTAAACTCCCTTAAAACCTCAACATAGTAACCCTAACTCTAACCCTTTGGCCAATCAATTCTGGTTTATTGACTTCCTTACTCCTCCCACACCTCTCATCATCCCTGACAGACTCCCTGCCGTCCTTGAATCTCTTATGCCACTCAAAAACTGATGCTTGATTCATGCAAGATGGTCGAAAAAGCAGTCTGAAGCATTCCATACGTTTCTGTAGCATATTTTCCAAGTTTAAAACAGAATTTTATTGCATATCATTCTTCTAAAGTGTCAGATTGCATTTTTGAAATTCACCAGCTGTGATACTCAGGCTTTAGTAGGGTGTATTCCAATTGCTGCTGTAGCTGTTCATTTGAACCTGAAATCATAAAAATTAGTCAGTCCACTCATAAGATGTATAGTAATAACATACTGAATTTCCAAGAGTCTACAACAATTTTAAATGCTCATACAAAAAAAGTCTGGAAACTTATCATATGCACCTCATATATATCATCATCAAGTTGTACTCACAGTGCAAAGCTCCCTGACTCTCTCTTTCTTGGCATCCCTCCCGATCATTTATCGTACTGGGCAGATCCTCAAACTATACCCTGCATTTGCACAGAGTTTATGTTGGTAAGTTTTTGCTGGTTGGCCATAGGAAAATATCGCTTATAAGTTTATCCTTGCTTCTCCAATTGTGCTCTATTGTTTATTTTACTTCAATGGTTTGTGATATGGGACCTAACTGGGTGTACATCTACTGTTTTGTGGGTGCTGTTTCAAGATTTGTTCAAGACAGTATGTAGCATTCTTGTTTAGTTCCCATTTAGCTTTTTCTCCATGCGTTTCATTAGCATCCATGTGATGCATTCACACAATAGTATTGACACAATCACAGTTTGGAAGAAGTAGTAAATAGATGAGAATTATCAATCATTTAAAACATGTTTGAAAAGAAAAGTGCTCAAATACTGGTCAATAGAGCAGCATAAAAACTTGGAACATGCCAACAGCATCCTACACAAAAACAGCAACCATACAAATATAACCTTCAGTCGTCAATACCACATCTCCCGTGACTGATTTAAAGGGTAAATTATTGTTCAACTTTGTTAATGTTGAACTCAAAATGTCACCAACTTGTTTTTACACTGGAACCTCATGATTCAAGACGATTATTCTAATCCTTGATCTGACTGGGTAAGATTCAAGAAATATATTTTTGATTATACAAGTGCTTGCATGGAAAATAATTTGCTTTAGTTAGTGTATTCTTTCTCTTAAGGGCATTTCTTGTAACAACTTTTTCTAAAACTCAAAGAAATATCTTTCAATTTATCATCTTGCACTCTTAACACTTCCAAATGCTCTTTACACTTTAATGACTTAGCCAAAACTATCAAGGATTGAAAAAAAAAATTGTGGCCTTCAACTTTTGTTTAATGCTCTGTCTGTTTTGGAGCTTCAACATCAAAAGCATAACTTGCATATCCTGTATATATGTGTGTGTGTGTGTGTGTGTGTGTGTGTGTGTGTGAATACAATTACTATGTTTAAAGTTTGTACTATCTATAAAAACACATTCAAATTTCACTCCAGGGTGTAGACATTAAAACTATCCAATAATCCCATCAAAAGAAGAATAGTCAATGGTCTCTTTTGTTAAATGTTTCTATGAGACCATAAAATTTCTAATGGAAAAAAATCTGAAGTTTAACATCAGAATTTAAGGAACTTTGAGCTTTTTAGTTAATCCCAATCTACATTAGATTTTTTTAAAGCTATTTTTTCATGAAGACTATAGTTCCAAAGATATCTTTTGGGATTTTTTGTAATTTACCTCGAGTTCTATTTTATATTTTATGATATGTGTTACAATCTCATCTCACTTGGGGCACTAAGATTTTTCAGAATAAAATATTCCCTGGTGATTATAAAATCAGAAGACTATTAGTACAGTTTGGGTTTATGTGATATACTGCCTATATATACATGTGTGTTTGTATGTGTGTGTGTATATGTGTGTATGTGTATGTGTGTGTGTATGTGTGTGTATGTGTATGCATGTATGTATGTGTGTATGTGTGTGTGTGTATCAAGGCAGCATTTTCTCTTTTAAACATATCAGATTTAAGACAGATACTTCACTTCTACCAATTTTATAGTTGATCTGTTCAAGTCTCCATTTCAACCATTTGACAACTGAAAGGAATTAATTTTAAAAAAGTGCCATATTTTTCCCAAGTACTTTCAACTGCAACTGGGAGCTCTCTATATAACAAACCTTCTTTAAACAAGATTAATCTTGAATGCAACTGCTGCATTCTGAAATGCCTTTCTTATTTTTGCTGCCAATTCATCCTTTTACTTGCAGTTAAGTTCTTTTCTTTCAAAAATTCCTCTCTTATTTATTGTTCCTTCCACTCATTATATAAATGCATATGTTTCACTTACCATTGATCTATTCCTTATACTGCTGAATGTTAAGCAAGGAGGCATCAAGTACTATTTTTGAGTTTTTGGTTGAACTAGTCCTGGGATAGAACCCCGGCCTCCCAGACCATGGGCGAGCACTCTACCCACTGAGTATTGTGTTACCAGCACCTAACTTGAACCCAGCAACCTAGCTGGGTAAAATAAAAAAAAAGTCTGGGAAAAAATGTAATAAAATCTTGAATTTGTGAGCAAGCATATCCTATGATTGTACCTGTTTCTTTCTATCTAATTGTCTCTCTTTTCCGCTCTACCAACCCCATTTGCTCGTAGCGAACCCTGCAACCCTTGCCTGAGGATTTGACTGACAGTAGTATATGAGCATGACCTCTAACTCAACCCGGATGTGCCACAACATCACGCTCAAAGTTTGACTATTTCTCTTCAGTTTCCAACCCGACATCAGAGAGTGTAGATCGGACAAGGAATAGATCCGATACTACTTTATGACTCCATCACCAATGAAGATGACTTCTTTGTAAAAAAAAGAATGTAAGACAACATATTTCACTGGCCACAAAATGGTGAAAATATATCAGTGGCGAAACAGAGTTTGAGACTGAAGTTGACTGACATTGAAGAAACAAAATATATCGCGTCAATCCCCATAATTGATGACAGGCATGGTCTTATAATGCGATTTGAAATTTCAGATGAGCTTTCATCAAAGCAAATAAGTGTCTTTGCAGTTTAAATTGTATTATATGTAAATGTTTAGTCACACCTTTTTTTCGTTTGTGACTCCTTCTCCTTATTTGTAAATTTTTTTCCTTTTTCTTTTATCTTTTGTTGTCAAATTAAAATAAATGTATTCTAGACATCAGGTTTTTTGTGTCTGTTTTTCAACGAATCCCTTGTGCATTTAAATCCTTGAGAGAATTCCAAGAAAGGATCCCACCTATTATTTTTTCTAAACCCGCGGTTCACCTATATGCTACAAGTTTGTAACAATATATATATATATATATATATATGATAATAAGTAATGAAGTCATTTGAACTATGATGATAAGTATTGAATTCAACTGACCTATGATAATAAGTAATCAATTCAATTAAACTATGATGATAAGTTTCCCCAAAAGATGTATTAAGCATAATAGATAACGATGTTTTAACTTTTGTGGGGGATATTTTTATAGAGTAAGCAATGCATATCTTGCTTCTTAAGAATACACAGCCATGATATATATATATATATATATATATATATATATATATATATATATATATATATATATAACAGTAGCATGTATTCCAAAGAAACGGGGTATGCATTGCTTACCCTTATAGGACTTTACACTCCTATAATTTAATTTGGGCGGTATGCCACTTGTTCCCACAAAGATGGCGGACGCTCAATGTTCAGTCTCGGGAAACCATTGGCCAGGAGGACCACGTGATATGCTTACAACTACGTCGGCGCGCGAAAATTCAAGTCCTGCGTCTTGAGCCACTGATAAGAGGATTTTTTCTATAAATACGCTGTCTTAAAACACATTCGACCTCTTTTACGAATTTTCTTCGTAGCGGCAACAGCTCTTTTACGAATTTTCTTCGTAGCTGCAACACTCTCTTTTTGACGAAATTCACCCGTATCAGCAACAGCATGCCTCGCAGACATTATTGAACAAGAACTATGAGACGCTTTCCCGTCTTTAAAAAACTACCGGTTTCTAATCATAGAAAAAAGACATTTTAATTTTACAATTCTTTTTGTAGTTTAGTTGTGTTACACACACACACACACATACACACACGAGCTCACACATATATATACACACTATCAGTATGTTAGAGTTAGTTATGTTTTCATGTATTAATGTAAGTTTTGATATTATAGAATATAAATTTGTTTTTGTTCGTTCGCCTTGTTTTAAATGTTCATTTTGTCCACGCCGTTTTACAACCATTATCTATTCCGTTTCTTTTACGAACACTTACACCACACCCTATAAAAGTTATTCTATACAAAATTAAACAGATCTTTATTTATTAAGTTTACCATTTTTATTTCAGTTGTATTAGACATATCTTTAGAGAGATTCAATGAACGAACACACACACACACACACACACACACACACATATATATATATATATATATAGTCTGGAACGAGCTGCCACAGGCGTTGGTCTCCATGTCAATGCACACAAAACGGAATACGTATGCTTTAATCAAACAGGCGACATTTCCACACTAGGCGGTAGCTCTCTGAAACTAGTTGACAAGTTTGTAGTGGGTGCATGTAGCGAGTGAGAGTGAGTTCTCGTGCGTATTTTACGGGTATTACTACTGGCCCAGCGGTTAGAGTGTTCGCCAATGGCCCGGGAGACCTGGGTTCAATCCCAGGTCGAGTCATACCAAAGACTTTAAAAATGGTACTTGATACCACCTTGCTTAACACTCAGCATTATAAGGTACGGTTCAAGGGTAAAGTGGAGCAATCCTGGGAATGGAGTAGCGCCCTCCCCTACACCTTGGTGTAGTAGCTATCGAAAAGGGAGCCTTCGGGTCACCCTCGACTATGGTCGCTAACTTTACTTTACTTACTACACGATTAGTTCCACCACAAACTTTTTCAAGTACGTAAAACAAATGGAATATGGCAACAACGAACATTAAGAAACAAACAATTTAATATTCATAACAAAACAGGAATAAAAATAAATGAGAAACATAATGTGTGAGTGCCTTTGTAGAAATGCAGTTATGGCCAGTTAAATGAAAATAGGGTTGTTCACACGTGTGTGTGTGTGTTTATATGTTAATAAAGTCTATCAAATAAATGGTTCCATGGTTGGCCGAAGTAAGTTGGATAAAAATAGTTGTCTTTACTTACATATGTGGGTATGTGTGTGTGTATATGAATGATGGACAGTACGTATAGGTCTTTGCTTTCATTAAGTCCGCACGGGTGTTTTCTTAAGATTTTGGCGACAACGTGTCGCATTGATGAAAGAAAGTCGCAAGCTTTTTCCTGCTGCCTGTAGTGAAAAGTTTTTTGATAGTAGACGGAATGACTTTTTGGCTGTGGAAGAAATGAATTGAATGACCGAAAACTGACCTGGTTGATTAAATTCTTCGTTATTTATACTTTAATAGCGGATCAAAAATAATTTTATTGCAGGTCCTAAAATTTTAGCGCGTAGACATTTTTTGTCCAATCAGATTCGTATTTTTATTTATTTGTTTTAGAGCCTAAAAAATTTTCTGTTAATTTGTTTCTGATCCGGTTTTTCTAGAATGTTCTTATTCTATGTTTTTAGCAGATTGGTTGAAAAATATAAAAATGTAACTTCAATGCTAATGGGGTTTTGATCAAAAATTTCTAGAATGTTCTTATGTATGTTTTTGGAGTTGGTTATTTTAAGGCTAAAAAATGTGTATTCTATAAGTTCACCAACATAGGAAGCTGTGTCACATCAACCGAAAAAGACATCGACACGCAACTGGCAAAGGCAGGGACAGCTAATGATAAGCTATTGGTCATATGGATGTCAAACCTGACCGATAAAATGGAACGCGGTTTCTTCCAAGCAGTGGTTGTGCAATACTGCTATATGGATGCACTACATGGACGCTGACTAAACGGATGGAGAAAAAGCTTGACGGCAACTACACAAGAATGCTGCGAGCAATTTTGAACAAGTCATGGAGGCAACACCCCACAAAGCACCAGCTGTACGGCCACCTACCTCCCATCACGTTTGTACCCTCACATGGCCCAGCAAAAGCAGGACGATCAGCTCGATCCTACATACAGCAGCTCTGTGAGGGTACAGGATGTAGCCCTGAGGACCTGCCAGAAGCTATGAACGATAGGGAGAAGTAGCGAGTGAGGGTCAGGGATATCTGTGCTGGTGGTACGACATGATGATGATGATGATGATATATATGAACGTAAAGTAAATGAAAATCTCACTTTCTTATTATAGTTTCATAAGTATGTTTAATATATTAAATATGGAATAGAAGATACAATCATCAGATAAAACTTTGTTATATTATAAAGTTTCTTCAGATTCTTGTTCTGCTACATAGTTGATACATTTATTTTTTACTCATGAAATTATAACAAAAAAGTCAGATTTCAATGATTTTTTACTTTTTGTTTTTCTACCACTCTGCAGGCCAGCAATCACACAGTTTTTGATCAATTAATCATTTTCAAATGGTTATTTATTCTCATCTTTTTATTTTTTATTTTATGTATATATATATATATATATATATATGTGTGTGTGTGTGTGTGTGTGTAATGTTAGTTTGGAGTCAGTTTTACCCATTTATTTTAAATTCACTTATTATTTTTTTAAATGAAGAGAATTCCATAAATATTGACATGGATCATTTATTGTTTAAAGAAAGTATTACTCTGTAATTATGACAAAGATCTCTGGAGTAGAATAATTAATAAAATAAAAAGACTTATTGTGAGAGTGACTGATTAATTGATTTTTTGGGATGAATGATTCCAATTCTTCTTCTCAATGAATAAAATAACAACCTCCATCAGGAACACCTTTCAACTAACGCTCACCTATAATTTAGCAAATATATTTGATCAATAATATAACTACATTGATACATGATTTTGAGGTTATTTAGTACATTCATATTGAGTATTCAGCTTATTATCTTTTTTTTTTATTAATTCTTCACATTGGAATTCTCTGATGCAGACTGATATTGGAGGTGGAACAGTGCCAAGACTTCTTGGAGATCCAACACATTTTTCAGTATTTTTATTCTATTTAAAGTACAATGTATTTACTATTTTTTAGATTCTTCTTTATTTATCCTAGTCTTTTCTTGAGAGGTTTTTGTTATATAATTACGGAATGATTTTTTATATTAATCATTTTCCGTTAATTATATTTTATCATTCAGTTTGGTTGGGCTTTGAGCTATTCGGCTTTTAGTTCAGATGCATAACATTGGGTAGAGTTTACACTCGCACACAAAGGATATGACAATCACAATTGTCATAGTAAACTCCAGATAGGAAATGAGGCTGGGGTGTGAATGATGTCATGCCCAGAAGCGATGGTCCAGAGAATTTGAAGATTTTGAAAAAGAGTCAGTTGGGAGTTGACGGTGGACCATGCAGGCAGACAAGTGAGCTTCTGCCATTGGGACAGAGAATGGAGTTCTCTGCCATAGAGTTGGGGTCTGACCATGGTGTTGAGAAGTTGGGTCCGACCATGGTGTTGAGAAATTGAGATTCGACCATGAGATGTGCAAAGCGTTGGGGGTGTTGTTAGCATAGTATGATTATGAAAGACTTTTAAGAATTGTCTCTCTCCTCGTGTCAAAGAACTGAAGTCATAAGTTAATAAAACGTTTTTACTTGAACAACGGAGTTTGCTTGTGTATTTGTATTGTGTGGTTTGCATATGTATACGTGTAGTATACAACACTTTGGTAATATTATAAATATTCTATTATACGAGGTGTTTCAAAAGATTCAATATCATTTGAGATGTTTAAGAAAAACTGATATAATTTTGTAATCTAATTCTAATTCAAATTTTAACAGTATGTGTAGAAACAATTCAAAATTCTGTTTCATGTTTAAACACATTTTCTTTTCAAGTGAATGGTATTTCTATACTTGAAAAGAAAAAATGTCAAACATTGAAGATAAAATTTTGAGTTGATTCAATCCATGTTAAAATTTGTGATCATTAGAATGAGAATTGATTAAGTGGGGGGTATGTGTATGGAGTCGTAGGTAACATTCCCAACTGTGACATCATAGAAAGCAAGTTCAAACTCCAGTCCTGATTATGTTCACTTTTGGACTAATACCCTTTGGGGAAGTTATAAACCTCCTTATCCCAACTAGAGGTTGAATTGTACCACTACTGTTCTTCTACAAGGATGGCTTTCATATTAAATAACCCATGAAGGTTGATATGCCCTTAAACAAAAAACAAGAATTGATAAAGTTATTAGATAATGAAATGATATTGTCTTTATTGGGAATTTTTTTTTTATATGAGGCTTCTTAATCTGAGTATTAATTTAATTGCAGACTATATAGGATTTTTCATTAAAATTGATATCATTTCTGAGTATTAATTTTATTGCGGACTTTTTGTCCTCATCTTTGTAAAGTCTTTATATCTGGGGTAATGGATACTTGCTAGGTATGGACTATTACCAAGATGAATCGATAGGATGGATGGTGATTAAAGACAGAGCGAGAACGAACATCTGCTGCTATGCCTGGTACATTCCTTTATTGACCAAATCCCCCGGATGTGGTAGCAGCCGTAACCCCTGTGGCATCAGAGGTTATTTCCCGTTTGTTAGTTAGGATATTACAATCTTGGTAGTTTTTTGTTATTTTTCTCACTATGTTTCGCTTCTGGTTTTACCTCTGGCCGTCTTCAGGACCTCGGATAGGAATGGTGAGTCTTGTAATTAATACTCAGATTAAGAAGCCTCATCTCAAAAAAAGGATTCCCAATAAAGACAATTACAAATTCGGTATGGACCTGAGTATGGGAGACCAGATAAGGAGAACAAATGATTGGATTTATAAGACCAAAAAAAAAATCCAACCTTGCTCACCCTTCAGGGCCTGTGGTGCAGCGAATAGAGGCATTGAGTCTCTACAGTTTCAATTCCTACCCAAGCCAGCCAGAGGGTTACTTGGTCAAAACATGGTGCAATAGACAACAACTATGGAAGGCAGTAATTACTGGGGATACGGTTACAAGACTCAGCATTCCTATCCGAGGTTGCAGTTAATCACTTAAGACGGCCAGAGGTGAAACCAGAAGCGAAACGTAGTGAGAAAAATAACAAAAAACTACCAAGATGAGGACAAAAAGTCTGCAATAAAATTAATACTCAGAAATGATATCAATTTTTCTGAAAAACCCTATATAGTATGAGCTGTTGTACTAGTTTATGCCAAAGTAATTGATCAAGACTTGAATGGCTGACAAGTTGGGACTAACAGAAAAAATATCAAAGATTTCTTCTACTGTCTATAATTCTAAAACAGGGTTATTAATATTTGAAATATTATCCAGACAATTAAAGTCCCTGTTTTTGTTGATTACACTATTGCGTGTTTTGTGGGAATTAATTATTTTCCCTAACACTATAGATTTTATGGGCACAAGAAATGAATTACAAGACTTTGCTTTATAACAACACACAAGAACGAAAGTTTTTATTTGCAGCTTTGTGGAGGTTTGTTCTTGGCGCTGCAAAACTCGTGGTATTTAGGTTTGTTGGTTTTGGAGACGCGATAGCTTAGCGGGATGTTGGAAATGGCAGCGTGTCGTTGGATGTGTGAGGGAAGTATTCAAGGCCACCGTGTAGCTTCGTGTGTCTGGTATTTGTGAAGAGTAGGCGTTATCTCCATTAATGTGACCAGAGGTGAAATGGGAACTTGTCGAGAGCGGAGTGGCGCTCGAATCGACATAGTAAATTTCTGTGGTGCTTGTGGAAGGCATGTTGAACGTATCTAATTCATATTCAACTGGGATTCCTTGGTCTAAAATATTAGACGCAAAGAATCCATAAATTAGAAGGTTCCCCCGCTGAGTGTCCATGTTGCTGCTGCTAAGGTTAAAGCCACGGTGATATGTCCACACCGGGTGGCTTGTTTAGCTATAAGGCATCGCTAAGCAGGGGCGACCAGAGACACGTCCGTTCTAGTCGCCGCCTCCAGCCGAAGAGAGTGTGTTTGGCCGCTCACCCGTTTGGTAGCCGGAAATGAAGGTCCGGGCTGAATGGGATATGTCATCCTGATTGGGTGAAATTCGGTGTCGAATTAAATAGCGCGCCAAAACAAAATATGAGATTTTCCTCTTCTCTACATAGGTTGGCCCCAGAATTTCAGGTATGGAATACCTGATATTCGATACACAAAATTGTAAGAGAAGAGAAAAGAAAGAAAAGAAGCCACGAGTGTCACAACACGAAAGAGCAAATACAAACAATGAAATATAATACATACATATATAAAGAAAAACGAACAAAAGCAAATTAATAAGAAAAAAAAAGGGAAAGTGTCCTGTTTAGTTCTTTTTTTTTGTGCACCTAGTGGTACGTTTTTTTTTTTTTTTAAAAACAAAATGTCACTGAGAAAAAAGTTCATGAGCCGAGAAATTGGCATACAGGAGTAGCAGTGTACTTCAGAGGAGTAGTGTGAGTTTTTTCTTTTGGGTCCTCTGGAATTGATAGCAGTCGCTATAGGTTTTAGTGAGGTGGTGGGAGAGGTAACTCACGTTGCTGAAGAAAACAAAATAGGAGTAGGGTGAGTGAAAGTTAAAGTTACCTATTTTGCGAGTTCGGAAGTAAAAAAAAATGTTGATAGTTTTGCTGAAAAAAAATTCCACCTTGTTTGGATAGTCCTTGAAGATAATTCGGCGGGACATTTGAAAATTTTTCTGGATGTTTCGCTGTTTTTGTTTCTTTCGTGGGGTTGATTAATGTTCGTAAGGCTGTGTTTGTTATCAGAAGGTTAATTTTAGTGATGTTTGAAGTTTTTGTTGTTGTTAAGCGAGGAAAAGGGTGTAACGTATGTGTGTCTACGTTGTGTCGTTTCCTCTCCGGGTGCGGTAAGGTCCTCGCCAATGCTTGTTGGAAATAATAAGGTGGTTGAAGATGAAGTAGGTCGAAAGGTGTTGTTATGAATAGTTTTTTTTCTTTGTCTTGCAATTCAGAATGTGCCAAATCACGTCGGGGTCACCATTTTATTGCGTGTTTTGTGGGAATTAATTATTTTCCCTAACACTATAGATTTTATGGGCACAAGAAATGAATTACAAGACTTTGCTTTATAACAACACACAAGAACGAAAGTTTTTATTTGCAGCTTTGTGGAGGTTTGTTCTTGGCGCTGCAAAACTCGTGGTATTTAGGTTTGTTGGTTTTGGAGACGCGATAGCTTAGCGGGATGTTGGAAATGGCAGCGTGTCGTTGGATGTGTGAGGGAAGTATTCAAGGCCACCGTGTAGCTTCGTGTGTCTGGTATTTGTGAAGAGTAGGCGTTATCTCCATTAATGTGACCAGAGGTGAAATGGGAACTTGTCGAGAGCGGAGTGGCGCTCGAATCGACATAGTAAATTTCTGTGGTGCTTGTGGAAGGCATGTTGAACGTATCTAATTCATATTCAACTGGGATTCCTTGGTCTAAAATATTAGACGCAAAGAATCCATAAATTAGAAGGTTCCCCCGCTGAGTGTCCATGTTGCTGCTGCTAAGGTTAAAGCCACGGTGATATGTCCACACCGGGTGGCTTGTTTAGCTATAAGGCATCGCTAAGCAGGGGCGACCAGAGACACGTCCGTTCTAGTCGCCGCCTCCAGCCGAAGAGAGTGTGTTTGGCCGCTCACCCGTTTGGTAGCCGGAAATGAAGGTCCGGGCTGAATGGGATATGTCATCCTGATTGGGTGAAATTCGGTGTCGAATTAAATAGCGCGCCAAAACAAAATATGAGATTTTCCTCTTCTCTACAACACAATGTTTTAATGGGTACCTTCATTGGCCTTCTTCAACTATAATTTGCCTTCTTGGGAGGGCTTAGAATATGCTGACTGTATCGCCTGAAGAGAGGTAAGATCTCTTCAAAAGGGATTTTCTGGGTATAACACTAAACTGCATCTAGTGGTGAAGTGATTACTCCTAAGCCCACTCTGATCCAGAATGATAGTACCTGTTAGGATACCATCCACTGGTTAAATAGAGTATTTATATTTGCCAAAAAATACTCTTGGGAAACAACTTCACAAAAACTGTAAACAGAAGCATATGATGAATGTGATTCCCTAAGCTCTGGGTATAAGATAACCCGAAACAGACTGACATGCCATTAAAATCAATCAATCAACTGTAATATACATCTCCATTATGAAGGAGACTTTTTTTTCACTGTTCATGTAAAGCAAATCTGGTATCAAACTGAAAATCAATTTAAAATGTTTTTTGGGAGTCCCCATGATATAATGGCGAAAGTGCTGGACTACAGCTTCGAAGTAAACAAGTTCAAATTAAAAGAAAACAACCCAAACCTTTAAAATGTTAACAAAAAATCCATCCATGTAATACATCCTCAATTAGATTTTCTTTGGACATAAAATGTTTGGAGTTCTTTTCACAGACTTCTCTTTCACATTTTCTTTGTCTAACAGTTAAATCTCTGAGTTGAACTACATACAGATCTGACTTATTCATTATACATTTGATACTTACTGCTTCTTTGCTCTGACTTATTTTCCAACATTCTAGACTGACATGTAATTAAAAAGGAATACTGGAAACATTTACATACACTACAAACACAAAAAGTAATATTCACACAAACGTTTTGTAAATTACTGCTTATTATTAAAATAATACATAAAATATAACATCTGTTTAACTCAACTTCTTTTTATTTGTTTTTCTGTTTGCTTATTTTATTTATAATTCATTTCAGTATTAACTTTTTTATCCTAGGAAAGACTCCTCTGCTGCAATATTAAGCAATACTTTTATTGTGAACTTGTAATGCATTATTTGCTAAATTCATACTATCCTCATCACAACATATTCAGTCATTCCTCTGTTACAATATTAGGCTACATTTTGTTAGGAACTCGACATGCATAATTTGCGAAATTCACACCGCCCTTGTAACACATAATTCTTGTATAGTACAGGTACTAAATTTTGAAGTTAAAATTATATAAAATATCTAAAATTATAGCCTATTGTATAAAATGAGTACTTAATTTTGCTTTACTGTTCAGGAATAACAATTTTTTCTGCTTCAATATTCCAAATTTATGTACAGTTAACTGTAGTTGTACAAATGAGTTTATTACTTTTTCTTTTTTTACAATTGTAAACCATAATTTTAAAAACAAATAATTTTATTTCTGTTTAAGGTAAGAAAATAATTTTTATATTTGAATAAGATTTTTTTTAATGATTGAAATTCTACGTAAATTAATTGACTTGTTACATGTGATAGAACAGGTCTTTTGTTGGTTAGTGCAAGATAGGATTTACCTACTTGTGGGCCCTCAACCAAACTCATCAATAGAACCTTCATTTTACTATAGGGCCTATATCCATAGCCAATTTGAGAACTACCGCATGGCCCATCAGTTGAAGAACATGGTGGGCCTACCTCATTGTACAGGGGCTCCATACTCTAAATCATATACTTATTGTATTGGGGTCCTTATGGTTTTGAATATACAGTATAATGAAATATTCTGTGTACATTTGAAATGAGGTTATAATCTACATGATAAATTAGTTTCAGTAGGCCCTTAAATACCTATAGGCCCTAGGCTAATTGCTTACTATGACTATTGGTAAGTCTTGTACTAGGTCAGTGAGTGTCAATTTTGAAAAAAGTCCATGATCATTCTGAGTTATTTCTAGGATATTTGTGCGGGTGTGTTTCATAAGAAGGAAATAAATATTGTGGTACTCAAAAAGTTTGGCCCAGTTAGCTGGGTCAGCAGAAGACACTGACAGCATCTCTGCAGAGAGGTAAAACTCCCCCAAAGGGATGTCCCAGACATGACACTAAACAATCTGATGATGAGGCTCAAGTAATGCTGAAGCTTTAGGGAATGTAGTGTACCCTTTCATTGCCATCACTCTCAGGTTCGCTTTGAACCAGAGTGGTAGCACCTGTTAGGTCCAATCTAAAGGTCAAATAGAACTAAACTGTGTAATTAAACTAAATTGAATTGTTTGAAATTAAGTGTTTTTACATTTAACTGTGTGTTTAAACTACATACTTATGTTAAACTGAATTGTTTGAAATAGAACTGTTTTGACATTTAACTGTGTAAACAAATAACTACACTTATACTAAATTGAATTGTTTGAAACTTTTATCAAAATGACTTAATTTGGCATTACCTGACCCAAAAAGGGTTGATATGCCATAAAAACAAACCAACTAACCAGCCAACCAACCAACTCAAAAAATCATGGTTAAAACTTTATTTTTACTCACAATTCAAGTTGTTTCTACTTACATTTGAATATTGCACAAACATTTCCCCCAGTTTTTTAGTACAA
Organism: Sepioteuthis lessoniana; assembly: GCA_963585895.1. NCBI lineage: Eukaryota > Metazoa > Mollusca > Cephalopoda > Myopsida > Loliginidae > Sepioteuthis > Sepioteuthis lessoniana. Next base: position 100,743,633 of record OY757920.1, read on the forward strand.
CATTTATGATAAAAATTTAGTAAATTTTACAAGTTGAGTAAAAATAACTGAAATTAAAAGGTAAAAGGCAATATTTTCATGTGGATGTGTGTGGAATATCATCAGTAATCATCTTTTGAAATAAATAGCAACCTGAATTCAAATCCCAGAGATTTTATTTCACTTTACACCAATGCTCTTGGGAAAGATATGAATCTATCTCTTCTCTCTCTAAATATGGGTAAATAGTTGGGCAGACTGAGCTCTTTAGCTTTGATAAGGCAACCAGTCAAGGAGAAGGAAAACTGAACTCAAACCAGCTATGCTTAAAAATAGACCTTGTGTCACATCTTGCCCATGACAGGGGTTTGACTAAATACATACTTAATACCTTCATATTATTAATTTTAGTGAATTTAACATGTAGCAAAGTCTGTTTGTACAGATATATTGTGTAGATAAAATACTCATGACCAAAAATGTTAACCATCTTTATGCAAGGAATACATGTGACAATTTATAACACACAAACTGTTTGCATTCACATCATCAAATTGCTGGGATGTTTTTTTCTTTTTTTTTTACCTTCTGAACTATGAAAGAGAACTTTATAAACTTTAAACAAATCAAATATCCAGACACAAATATATACCCTAAAAGGAAAATAAATTGTTTATACTTAAACTGTTGATAATTTTTTTTCGAAAAGAGTTGGTCCCAAGAAGAATGCAGTCACGTTGCTGTGACATCAGTGGAATGTGTTGCTTTTACAGTGACTGAGCACCTTTGCAATAAAACCTGAAACTAAATTATTTTCTTAAAAAAAAAAAGAAGTCCTGAAACTATTTTAATTTCAAGAAAGTTTATTCATTTCTTAATTTTTCTTATAAAAAAATGAAGTGATTTTAATTAAAAATAAAAGTGAAAATTATTCATAACAAATAGATTGTTACAATAGAGGTGTAACATACCAAATGGATACAATATTTTTGAAAGAATCCCAATATATCATATTATATCATCATCATCAAGGCATGCCAACAATTCAGTTAAACGTCAGTCATTTATTTACATAATGTAAATGTAAGAAAAGTTATATTTCAAACAGTTCAGTTAAACATAAGTACACAGTTTAAATGACAAAATAGTTCCATTTCGAACAATTCAGTTTAGCATAAATACACAGTTTAAATGTCAAAGCAGATCTATTCTAAACAATTCAGTTTAGCATAAGTATAGAGTTTAGTTCTATTTGACCCATAGATTGGACCCTCTATCAGATGCTACTACTCTGGCCAGAATGGACCTGAGAACGATAGCAATAAAGCAGTACTCTGCATTTCCCAAAGCTCCAGCATTACTGAAGCCTCACCATCAGGACACTTGCTGAGGGAGTCTTACCCCTCAGCAGAGATGCAGTCAGTATATTCTGCAGCGCCAGCTGACAGGGCCATATTTCCTGGATCTGATTAAAACAGCATGTAGTGTCCTCATGTAGTTTTCATCTAGTTTTTTCTCCAATCATTTTGTTTGAGTTTAAGTGGTGCAATCATACAGTAGTACTGACACAGCTACAGCTTAAAAGAATTCTCATTTTATTTTATCAAATATATCAAATTTCCATATTAGTGATAACCTGTCAATAGCATTTCTCACTTTACCTATGTTTATGTTGACTTCACATAAGTAGATAACATATTTCTAACTAAGAACATGAACTGGTCTACTATTGATCCCAAATATCTAAGAGTGGAATACATTTTTGAGCCATTTTCTCCAAAAATGAAATCTTCTGATGATATTTTTTCCTTGTGATTTTTTCATACCAGCATTTGCTGATGGTCTTTCATTGGAGTCTGAGTGGGTGATATACCCGGAATGAGGAGACAATAATACTTATTGTATAAAAATCCAATCTCTCTTGTTGATTACAATAGGTGGCAAAATTGGTTGTATGAGAGAAAGAGTCAAGAATTGCTAAAATTTACATCAGAGAGATAAAATATATTCAGAGAGCCTTAAGTCTTCGTTCTGCATGCACTAGGCCAGCACAGGGCTGACTTAAACCATTTAATCATCTTCATTTCTTCTTTATTCTAGGATTGTACTCGTTTTCAACATTAGCACGTCTTGTACATTTAGACTTTTCTCAATTTCTCTACCCAGAGCCATCTGCCTCCTTGCTTAACACTCAACAATATAAGGTATGTATCAATGGTAAAGCGGAGCAATCCAGAGAAAGGAGTGGTGCCCTCACCTACACCTTGGTGTAGTAGCTATTGAAAAGGGAGCCTTCTGGTCGGCCTCGACTACGGTCGCCAACTTTACTTTATTATTATTGTTATTATTAGATGATACAAAAAGATCTCTTTTCTATTATATGGATTTATCTTTTATAATAACATTCACTCTTGCTAACTGTTATGATACCTACCTTACAGACTATAATGAACTCTTCCTATTACTATGAATAAAAGTAAGTAAAGTTGGTGACCGTAGTCGAGGGCAACCAGAAGACTCCCTTTTCAATAGCTACTACACCGAGGTGTAGGGGAGGGCGCTACTCCTTTCCCTGGATTGCTCCACTTTACCCTTGATATGTACCTTATATTGCTGAGTGTTAAGCAAGGAGGTATCAAGTACCATTTTTAAAGTCTTTGGTATGACTCGACCTGAGATTGAAGCCTGGTCTCCCGGACCATTGGCGTACACTATGAATACCGGGAGAATATTCATCACGGTGTTGAGTTAACTCCAGCCTAACACTTTGGCAGTCAGACTGACATTCAACACTCTTTTACCTATGCTGTATTTATACTTTCGTTCAATATACTTGTTTCACGTAATCCCGAGTTTGTGTCTTTCTTCCAGACCTTTTACTGGTCCGCAACAGTAACCATTTGGAGTGAATTTTTAATTGACAACAAAGATTTTAAAGCCAGTGAAGATTCAAGTCTTAACCTCTTAGTCAGCATAGACAGGTACTTCAGCTAGTATAGACATAATTGAAAAAAAAACATTTTAATCATTAAATGTATAGCTAAACGTATACTACTCCTCTGAAATAGCCAAGTATAAAAACATTGGAAATATATAATAAGACCATTATGTCTAGACTATTTATTGACTGGTTGACACATATTAGTACTTAGTCATCATCTAGTAGGAATGTTGTTTTTCTTTTGTTTTCTTTGTATATTTCTTCTATTTTGTAAAATGTAAGTAAAAGAATATCAAAGCTTTTCTTCTGAACTTGATTGTATTTTTTCCCTTTCTTTAAAAATGATGTACTTCCACTAGGTTAAATAATAAACTCTAATATACACCCAGATTACTTTTTGCTATATAAACAAACTTGGATTCTAAAATAATTATTTGCTTTAGGTGTGCAAATTTTATTTTGTTGTTAAAGATAGGCACACAGAGGAATGTATTAAAGTACAAGTATACAAATACGACTGAGGGACAAGTAGGAAGATTTTTGTTTGAATTTTTGATTGGTTGGTTGGGTTTTATGGCATATCAACCTTTATTGGTTATTTAACGCCAAATCCATTCTTATGTAAATAGTCAGTTATATTTCAAACAATTCAGTTTAGCATGAGTACACACTTTAATTGTCAAAAACATTTCTATTTCAAGCTATTCAATTTATTCAAACAGTTCTAATTCAGCTAAGTATAAGTACAGATTTTGTTTACAGTTAAGTGTCAAAACAGTTCTATATTAAACAAATCAGTTTAGTGTAAGTACAGTTTTAATGTCAAAATCAGTTCCATTTCAAGCAATTCAGTTTAGCATAAGCACGCAGTTTAAATGTAAGTACAGTTTAATTGTCAAAAACATTTCTATTTCAAGCTATTCAGTTTGGTAAAATAGTTCAGTTTAGCATAAGTATGCCGTTAGTTCTGTTTAACCCATAGATAGGACCCTTATCAGGTGCTACCATTCCGGGCCAGAGTGGACCTGTGAGCAATGGCAATGAAGGGTTACTCCGTATTCCCCAAGGCCCCAGCATTACTGGAAGCTCACCGTCAGATTGTTTAGTGTCATATCCAGGACACTCATTGGGGGGGGGTCTTACCCCTCTGCAGAGGTGCAGTCAGTGAATTCTACTGCCCCAGCCAACTGGGCAATGAATTTTTGAGATGAGGAATTATCATGACTAGCAGCACTTACCTATATTATATATGGGTTGTAAGATGGTCATTATTAAAAAGAAAATGATGGACATAGGGTCACATTTATTATAGCTTGGGATAATTATTTATATTTAAAAGTTGCTTTATTCATTCTTATCTATTTAGCACTGATAACTATTTTGTTTATACTTATCAAATTATTCAGTTTAATTGTCATTGTCCCTTTTCCTGGTTTAATCATGGGGGGCTACTCATGTAATGTGGCTTGGTCAGGACTAGGCTGGTGGATCCCATCCTTCTTCAGGCCTACAACTGGTTTAAATTTGTAGTTTTCTTTCTCCTAGACCAGTTGTGATACCAAGGTTAAAGAGTGCAATCTGCCCTAGTATTTACCCAGAGCTGGAGAGGGAATAGTTAGATTCATACTTTTCTAAAGAGTCTTAACACTATTCAGGATTTGAACTTGAGTTGTCAGTTTCATTTCCAACGACAATAACCTTGACACCACGAACACCTCCAAATTCATTAGATATCATTAAAAAACTCAATAAATTAATTAATTCTTTGGATGAATGATTTTTCAAAAAATTGGGTTTCTAAGCTGTTTTGGCTGGTCACTTAGTGAAATAAAATGAATTTAGTCATACGTAGCGTTACACTTGGCTGAAATAGAAAGAGTCAAAATGTAAATCAGGAAGTAATGAACTGTTGGTGTTATGATGTTGGTTGTTGGTTATTTGGTTTTTAGGGTTTTGGATTTAGATATCTGACTCCATCAGTTTTCTTCTAACCCCATCTTATTTTGTTGGTGTCTTCTAGTCTGTGCAGGCTGCAAAGGAATTCTTGAAGGAAGGAAGAAACAAGATACCTTTCAAATTTCAACTTTATTTCTGGGTTCAACAACCATTCTGTGGGTGTAGAAATATTTCCTGAATCCTGTGGAAATGGTCATATCTCCTAGACAAGGTGTTAAAACATACAAGTTGTCTCCAGTGGTTGATAAGTCCAAATTAATTGTTTTTATATTGTTGGTTTTGGCAGTGTCAGCTTACTTGCAGCAGACACAACCCACATGCAAAGCCCCAAGACTTGGCAAATAGGTTGCTACCTTGCAAACAGCTGAGTGGAAAAACGTCCTTTCAGTCTGAGGGGTACCACTGAAATGAGATTGAATTTCTCCTTTTAGCAGGTATGGTTCCTTTTCTAAGCATGTGTCACCTACACTTCCTGTCAGGGGCTTCTGGGAATTTCTGCATTTCTTGAACTTACTTTATTTTATTTATTCTATTTTTATTTTTCTAATCACTACAGAATCATCTGACTCTTATAAAGATTTCCAAGAGAGTTTATTACTGACACTGGGTATGAGATGAACACTCTTGTTGGGATACAATAAATAACTATCTCCCTTAAATAATTTGCATGCTCAATAGGGGCCCAATGGTGTCACATGATGGTCCCAGAAACCCCTTAATTACTTCTTTTTGCATTTGTTCTTTGAAAAGTAGAGATGTTTTCTCTGAACCTGCCAGTGAACAGTTTAACCACATAGCTATATTATCTACACTCATCAAGTAAGTCTTTTATCATTTTGTACCCCTTCTACATACTGTTCGTTTATGGAACAGTATTTGTATAATTCTACCATGGGACATGTTTGCGTACTCTTTCTTTCATACTACTTCATGTATATTATGTATATAAAAGGTTAAATGTTCTTTTATATGAAACATGAGTTTATCTTGTCTTTCCTATTATTGTGTTCTGTGTTTGTATATCACAAATATACTAATGCTGATATTGGTCCTTGGTGAGAGTGAACTCAACTAAATATCTTCCCTACAACCAAGCATACCAATAACATTTTACAATGAGTTGGACATTAAGATATAAAGGGTGAGAGAGAGAGACAGAGAAAGAGAGAGAGAGAGAGACTCATCCTCACCAAAAAATCAGTCTGAGATGGTTCTCCTAGTTTAAGCCTTTTCCAGATATGACTACTAATTCCTGAAAATTTGGCAGAAATCAAACCCCAAATAGTTGAGCATTAGTTGTATGGACAGACAAACAATCATTTGATGAATTATAATTAGATCATAGACTGATGTACTCAGACTAGTGTTCTTATCTTGGTTGTTATTATAGTCACAATATTTTAACTGTTGCACTCTCCAGGGTTCTTCAGATATTTATCATAATCAATAAACTTCTAAAACTTCAAACCAAACTTTTATTCAATTCGCAAAGGTGGGTTGTTTTCATCCTGCTGTCCATATTTAAATTTTTCCTATCTAATTTGAAGTTGTGGTATCATTCGTCTATTTCTTTCATCTGAGTAAAACATTATTTAAGTAGGAAGATTGTTATGTACCATTCTTTTAAATGAGGTAGACCTGCCTTAGAAATTAACAATCAGAATTCTGACTTTTAACAAAATTTGAACAGTGACTAACAATTGAAATTCTTGGATGAGGCTGTTTATGTTTCAAAGAAGAATAACTAAAATAAAAAGTGCAATATATGTCTTCTCTCCTCTCCAACTATAGGTAAATAATTGGGAAGACAAGGTCATTTAGCTTTGGTTAGGCAAGCAGTCTAGAAGGAAAACTCTGAATTCAAACCAATTTTTCCCTGCTTAGGAATTAACTTTGTGCCTATCCTTCCCATAACAGAGTAGTTTGGGAAATACATACACACCATATGCTATATCTTACTTATTAAAAATAACATCAGCAAGCAATGGTCTTACATGCTAAACAGACCCACCAATTCAGACTTGCTTTATTTAATAATCATTGTAGAGATGGATTTCACAACACAATCTCTGTACTGGATTAGATTTTGCACTATTGACACTCTCAAAAGAACAGTTCAAATTCTTTTGGAGTTTTTAAAACCTTATTTCATTTAAGTTCAGTAAATTTCTTTTATATCATCTCATTGGTCATAAGCCTTAGTAAAAAGGGAATATTAGGCATGGGTCAAGCAACTCCACCTACCAGCTACTGAAACCATCACAGCATTATCTCAATGATCACCCCACTGAGAAACTGTTATGGCTATGTGCCCCACAAAGAGTTTACAGAGATAAACAACTGTATTGAATCTTAAATAATAAACTTTTATTTGCTTTATCATTTTGTATTATCATTATTCTTGTTCAGTTTACAACACAAGAGAAACAGAAGAGAGAAAATAGTAAACAGAAAAAGGTAAATCTATTCATTCGTATTTTTAAAGGATAAACAATTTGATCATTTTTTGTCAAACTCAAATTATAGCATCAGTTATTGTATGATTGAAAAAAACTATTTTGTGAATATTATTAATCAACATCTATATTATAAACACCTGATTATTGTATATATGTTACCCTAACATAGAAAAAAGGGTAATATCATTGTGAGATTTTTCTTAATACACTTGTGATACAGCCGAAAAAACCCGCATGCAAAGCTCCAGGACTCGGTAAACAGGCGTGCAATCTTGCAAGCAGACGAGTGGAAAAACATAAAGCCTGTGTGGTGACTAAGTTTTGCTTAGTCTGGCACACAGGCCTGATGTTACTTTCTGTACCTGCTATTGTTATATACTAAGCTTCTTTTCATCATGGTGAGATTTTTCTTAATACACTTGTTATATACTAAGCTTTGCTTAGTCCTGCACATAGGCCTTATATTGCTTGCTGTAATTTTTTAGCATTCAATAACTCTGGGATGCTTTATGTGTTAAAACACTACATATCTATTTTATAACTGAGCAAGCTCATTGTTGCTAAACTTTGGACTGGGAACCTATGCTTTTAATGACTATAAACTAATCAAGTATTGATAATTATTACTAAAGTTTTTTCTTAGCTAATATGTAGACTGTTGTCTTCATTTTCATTGTTATACTCACAACACTTTGTTCGATATGTCCTTTGGTCTTATTGGCCAAAACATTGTGAGTATAACAAAGAAGATGAAGACAATAGTCCAAATGTTCTAAGTGATGAAATTTAGGTAAATGAATGAAGGATTTTTGAATTTATACTAAATTGCATTTCTAAATTAACATTTAATTGATATAAAGTTGAAACATATTTTGTTATAAACTGTTGACAGAAAATATGATAACAAATGCAATCCACACTTAATTTTAATTGGTCCATTCACAGAGCCTAGAATATGTTTGACAAAGAGGTAAACAAACAAAACAAGGATATTGTGTGTTAATTTAAAAATAATGTAGCACAATATTAATTAAAAAACCACAACAACAGCGGATATACAGAGAGAGAATATTTATTCGTCCTCCTCTAACGACTACTGTATTTACAATAATGACAGTCTCACAACTTCTGGTTAGAAGCCGTCTCGCCACCGGGAGAGAATTCAAGCAGGATAACTCCCTTGAATTAACAGTTTTTCCTCTTTTTCTTTTTCTTTTCAGTGGAGTATCATATGTTCTACAAAAGAAAATGAAGAATTTATTTACATCATACAGATGATTCTTTATGCTCTGATATGAACCCAAGGATCTTAAATGGTAGCACTCTTTTCTTTGTCAAGGTGTCCACAATTTGTACATCAGTTGGTATCTAAGAGATCTCTGCAATTTCTTTTCTCTCGGTCATTTCACTGAAAATAGCCATCTTTATGCGAAGTCTCTTGTCCAAAATTTAGGTTGAGGAATGTACTGAATCATAGGACAAGAATTGTCTGTTTCACAGATTTTGATGTTATTACTATTGTCTTTCAATTGCAGTATCTCTAATCAAAATTTTCTATCAAAAATACAGGCTTCTGCCAGGTCAACAATGGCTAAAGTTTCTGCAGCTAGAGTACTTTTGACGACTCTTCTAATACGTTTGGATTGCCAGGCAATGGGCATATACTTGTCATTGTTTCCAACCAAAAAAAAAAGTATGTAGCCTCCTTGTGAACCTCCATCAGTTAAATTGCCAAAAGAGGCATCACTAGAGGCAACAATTTTTAGTTGCTCAAGATTTCCTAAATCTGGAATATCTATTTTGGATTTTTTTTTTCTTTTCTTACCACCCTGTTAGCCTATTTTAAGCATTTAACATTTTCCTGCTTTAGAATTGAACTTAACTCACTAATGTCATAACTAAGATCAGATCTGGTTTGGGTTGCTAGCCAATTAAGTTGGCTAACCAATTGTCTGATTTTGGTTACCTCTGTTGCAGACACTCTATCTTTCAAATTTCTGCCTCCTTCTACTGGGATACATTTTAATTTTTTTTATATTCATTCTTTCCAAGCTTAATATTATCCCTGTTCTTCTTTATGTTCAATCCTATGTATTGGAACTCTGCAACTTCTTCAGATTTAATTTTAAACAAGCAACTAAGCCTGTCCATGACTCTAACTCCTTGCTCTGCAGGAATGCAGTTTTTATGTCCATTGACTTGCACATTCAATGGCTAAATGTCATTAGGGCTAAGGCTATACATAGACCTTCTTTAGAGCATGTGGGAGAGCATTTCTTATATTGCCCACATCCCTGTCCTGAAAACCTCCCGCCACAAGTCTGCCTTGTTCGTCATTGAGATTTTTATAAGTATAAACCTATCTTATAGATATCCTGGGTTGGCCTTGGTCAGATACTTGAGTGTAAACTTTATTTTTGACCCAGTGTTGGAGTTCTTTTTTTTTTTTTGCTGTTTCCAGGTTATGATCAGAGGAGGAAATCATTATGTTTTCTTCATCACCAAAGGTGTATTCATTATCACTTGCTTTCCATTCTAATACTTTATGCTCAAAGTCTAGCCAAAATGGTTTGCTTTATTCCAAAGCCACTTTCGTTAAATGTTTGTTTTTGCCTGCTGCTTTGTGTGCCCTGTTTATGACATTCAATTTTCTCCATTCTGAATCATCATTGATGAACTTACATTCAATAGTTTGTCCTGGCTTAGGAAGCTCAATTGTCTTTTAAATGGGGTTTTGTTTAGTTGGTCCATCTCTCACAGTTTGATGTTGTTCAACATGATCACTTGGGGTCCCTAATTCTTCTTCCACATTGTTCTCTTCAGAAATTGACATGTTCGAAGTTTTTTTAGGCCCACTTGGTGAAGTGGTGGGTTCAATTATTGATTCACTTTTAGAGGAACTTTGATATTTTTCTGGTTGAGGCACTAGATGACAGGGGTACACTCTTACATATGTGCCTCCATGTTTAACAAGAACCTGTTTATGCTCCCACCCTATGAAAGTTCCTGGACCAAGCCATCTATCACAAAGATTTCTCTTATGAAAGACAACATCACCATTTTTGTATGATTGTGTTATACCAGTTCTAACTTGATGATGAAGTGCATGTCTTGATTTTTCCAAAAACTCACACTTTAAAAACTGTTTTCTAGCTGCATGCATGGCATTGAGGTAACTGATAGCTTCACTGGTGGAGACACCTTTTAATGCAGGAAGTTTATTATTTAGAAAGAAGGGCAGGTTGGGATTCCTACCAAAAACAAGTTGGTTGGGACTAAATCTATGAACCCTGTGAAGTGTGTTTTTGGCACTTATTGCCCATCCTAGTGCTATTTCAAAACTACAATGTGTGTCTTCTTTACCATTTCTCCCAATATCCCATTATGTCATTCATTTAACCCATTACTCCATGGGCTTTTAGCAAGAGTAGTCCCCACAATGATATTCAAATTCTGTGCCACGTTCCGAAATGACTGGTAATTGAATTCCTGCCATTATTGGTTAGGATAGATCCTGGAGTCCCAAAATATATTATCCAGTGTTTAAATATTGCATTGATGATGTCAGAACTTTCTTTACTAGGAATCCTGACTCTGACACTGTATCTAGTAGCATGGTCAATTAGGTAAAGTACTTTGTTGCCATTGATTTCTTTGATATCCATGGCAATATTTTCATTAAAATATGATCCTAACATGAATCCAACAATAGGCCTAGGTTCAGTCTTTTTGTAGTGAATGTATACTTCACAGGAATTTGGAAGTATTTGCAAAATTTTAATAAATTCAGGATCTCTTATTCCTGCATTTTTAACTAAATCACATAATTTCTTACTACTAGGATGACTAAATTGTCAATGTAACTTTGTTGCAATTTTAATTTTTTCAGACTTTTTCTAAGAGGAGATTTCTTTAATGAAAAGTATGTGTTTGAACTTACTTTTGTCCGGTAAAGGTTTGGTGATAAGGATTTGGTAATGTCCAGACAATGTGCATCTCAACGGAATTTTCTTTTTAAACATCGTAATGCTGTCATTCTCAAAGTTGAGACAAGTTCCAGCTCTTTTCATGGAGTCTTTGCTCAAGAGAAGTGCAATATCAGAGTCTACAACATCAGTGATGATACTGACTTCAATATCAGGGATGACACATGGTAGAGTAACCTTGTAGAGTGAGTTCAGCTTATTTCCATCGCCGAATTTAAATGTTTTTACCCCTTCTTTAAAAATTTTATTTTCTTTGTGCGTCGGATTATGTTTCAAGAAAACATCTGTACCATTTTGTTCCGCAAATGGTACCAGATGCACCACTATCCAAAACTGCAGAACCAAGTGTCTCACCCAAAAAGGTGTTGCTTTTTTCCTCCTATTTTATGAGCTGACTCATTATTACGATGTTAGACAGCGAAAGATAACTTCTGTTTTTTGGTATCGTCAATGTAAGGGCAGTCGTAAGACCAGTGGAATTTGCAGCCACACTTAAAACATACAGTGGTGTTGCCTTCTGCTCTGAGTGGGTTTATTTTTATTCTTTGTCAGTGGAGCATGTTTTGTTATTGTTCTAGTGTCGTCTTCCACCACGGGTTATTTTTCCTCGCTGACCATTAAAACGGGAATCGCAACGGTCTGAAGAGTGACCATAATATACCTCACGAGGGTCTGTCTGATTATTTTCTGTAAAGGCAATAACATCTACTTCATTCTTCATCATGATGAGTGGCGTGTTGGGAGACAAAATGTCAGAAGACTGTGCATAATCTTCCATAATTGTCCTGACACAGAAGATTGTGTCAACTCACCAATAGTAGCCTTGACTAACCTTTCATTTTCCGGGGTGAGATTAGCACTCTTTAAAGCTCTAAAGGCAAGTACATGTTCCGGTAAAAGAATATTAAAGTCTTTTAATTTGGCAACATGTCAGTCGAAGTTGATAAGAAAGTTTTCAATTGATATGTCTCTGATATCCTTCGATAGTTTCTTACATTAAAAAAGCAGACTAGTTTATGTTTTTTAAAAAGAGTGTATCAAGTTTCTCATACACCTTTTCCATCCAATCTTCAGAATTAAGGGCTGCAATATCTAACTCTAAAACAGCTTCTCTGGCTTTCCCTTCCAGGGGAAAAAAACACTATGGGAGCGCATTTCGCCTTCTCAATACATGTTGCCATTTCCCAAATTTGCATTTTCTTCTTCCATGCACTGTATTTGTCTGTAAGACTGGTGGGGAAATGTATTTCAAAGTAACATTTAACTCTGCTACCAATGTTAATTTAAAAATAATGTAGCACAATATTAATTACAAAACTACAAGAACAGCAGATATACCGAGAAAGAATATTTGTTCGTCCTCCTCTAATGACTACCATATTTACAATAACGACAGTCTCACAACTTCTGGTTAGAAGCCACCTCACCACTGGGAGAGTATTCAAGGGCAATTACTCCACTGGATTAACATTCTAGATATGGCACTAAACAGCAACTGATGATGTGGCTCCAATTTTATTGCAATGAGGAGTGTGAAGTCACCACTTTCACTGTTATTACTCCAAACCCAGAGTGGTTGTACCAATTAGGATCTGATCAATGGGTCAAACAAATCTGTCTAAAAAGGATTAGTACTAGTTATGAATGTTTGATACTATATTACTGTGTGTAAATCATTAGTATTAGATAGAAATATTTGATGATGTATAACTGTGTACTAACAACAAATGATTATTATTATTGAATAATACTTGAAACCATACAACTCCAAATTATTTATATTAGATAAGAATACTTGATACCATATAACAGTGTGCCAACAAATTATTGTTATTATGAAATAGGAATTGCTTGAAACAATGTAATTTGCCCAGTTGGCTGAGGCTGCAGAATACACCGACTGCATCTCTGCCGAGGAGTAATACACCCCTCCAACAAGTGTCCTGGATATGACACTAAGCAATCTGATGGTGAGGCTCCAGTAATGCTAGAGCTTTGGGAAGTGTGGAGTACCCTTTCATTGCCATTGCTCTCAGGTCCACTCTGGCCCAGAGTGGTAGCACCTGGTGGGGCCCTATCTATGGGTTAAATTGAACTAAACTGCATACTTATGTTAAACTGAATTATTCGAAATAGAACTGTTTTGACATTTAAACTGCATACTTATGATAAACTGAATTGTTTGAAATAGAATTGTTTTGACACTTAACTGTGTATAAACAAAAGCAATACTTATACTAAACTAAATTGCTTGAATTAGAACTGTTTGATTAAACTGAATAGCTTGAAATAGAAATGTTTTTGATAATCAAACTGTGTACTTATGCTAAACTGATTTTTTAAAAATAGAACTGATTATTTGTATAAAAATGGGTTTGGCATTAAATAACCTATGAAGGTTGATATACCATAAAACTCAAACAACCAACCAATGTAATTGCATGTAAATAGATTATTATCATTCGTTATTTGATACCATGTAATTACTTGTAAAAAAAGAGTGACTTCAGTATTAAGTAGCCTGACAAGGTTTGACATGCCATAAAACCAACCAACCAAACTTAATTTTTTCTTAGATTTACTTGAACCCTTGAATATATTCAATATGGATATTTATTAAACTTAGCTTTATCTAACACAATACTAGATTAGAAGAAATTAGAGTAGAAAGACTGTATTACACAAAACTTCCAAGGGTGGAGGACTTGCTTGCTTTGAAAATCAGCATTGAAACCATGATTATTACTTGAATTTGAACATTGACACTTGGGTGGCAGAGGAAACAGCCTTATTTTATTTTTCATGCAAACAATGCCAAAAGACTTTCCTTTCTTACCCATTCTAACAAATCTTTTCCTTATAAATCTTTATTGCTACAAAATGTATTAATCTTTAAGCAATGTCGAATAAATCAGAAAACATAAGCTTATCTCACTTCTTGGACAGTTAATATCTTGAGTAATGACTTTCACTTACCTGAACCAAAAGAAATGTACTGTATTGTGTGTCTTTTGTGTCAGTGGCCATTTCTAATGTGATTCATGTGCCTGCACAGATTTGAGTCCTTAATAACACTATTGCTTATGAATATACATAAATTATTGTGTATATAAAAGATTCATCCAAAGCAACAGTGACATAATTGTGAATGATAGTAGAGAGAGCCAAAACAAGAGTGACACTTGGTTGGAACATAATGAGCAGAACTTTTTAAAATAGATTGATAGATATATATATATAGAGAGAGAGAGAGAGAAAACGAGTACCATCTGATTTTGATGGTGAGGAGTGGTTTTGACAACTGTCAGACTTGCATTGTTTATTGTATCTTACACTTCTAGCAGAAGTTGATACTAAAAAATACAGCATTTAATTCCAGATTCATTCTAAAAAAGCTCTTTTTTTCTCTTCTGTCTTGTCAGAGAAATTGCTGTAAGAAAAACCAACTATAAATAATGCAGAAAGTGTTGGAATTTGTAAATTTGGCAGTTAATGTCTGCTCAAATATGATTGGCTGTTTTGAAGTTGTGCCATCATCCACTGCCCCACTGTTATTTAAGCGAGACCTGCCAAGGGATCTCCCTCTTCTTTTGGTTTTTTCAACATGAACAGAAGGCTGTGCCTGGTTCGCTCTTTTTTGCTTTGTGAGCTGTTGTTTATTCGTCTTTGACTTTAGACAGTTTTTTTCTTAAGCAAGGTGGCTTGAGCAAATAGGTCTGTTTAGTTACTTGGGTTAACCCTCTATTCCTTTCAGGGTTTTTATTGTTACTTGTTGAAACAATAAGCCTACTGCAGGCTATTTTTGGTTTTAATATGCTGTCCCCTTCAAAAGAAATTTGAGTCTAAGGTCTGGAGGTGGAATTATTGGACTTTTTTGCTGACAAGAGCTGTTGGCTGAGTCAGTAGATTTGGTAAATGCCTCAGTAGACTCAACAGAAGAAAATTCAAGTTGAAAGAGAGATATTCATCTCTAGAAGGAGAAAGCAGTGGTGTACTTTAAGTTCTCTTAAAGAAATAGTAAACTTTGTTTTCAACAAGTCTACACAGGAAACTAGAAGAATACAGATGTCCAGGTTGATTTTACACTAGAAGGAGACTGAGAATAGAGTAAACCCTAAAATCAGGCTTCAAAAAGAACTTTGACATAAAATACCAAAAAATGGTATTTTGTTATTAACAAAAGTTAAACTGACCATAGGTGGTTGACAGCATTGCTTCAAGCAAGTCAGTCATTATATTTCTTTATACTCTTCTTCTTTTTTGGTTATAATATTGTCATTACTTGAATGTATGTTATTTTTGTTGCCTTAAATTCAATGCTTTCAATAAGCATAGGGGAAAATATGCAAAGCTGGTTTTTGTAAAGTTTATTTCTCTTGAAATAAATTACTTTATGGGAACTGGTTGTTTTTGTTTTTAAGAAATATAGATGCACTTCTCTTTCAGGTAACAAAAGTTAGCTTTCCCATCTCCCCTTTTTTATCTCCTTTATTTTTTATACATTTCTCTCCCCCTTCGCCAAGCCAGACAGTTACTACTAGATTTCTTGGGCTTGGCAGAGATAAGGTCTGCTGAGTAATTTGAGTAGAATTGTACTTTATAGAGACTAACATTTGGATAATTTTGTTAATTTTTCATGTGTTAGTCATTGCAGTTTAAGACCTAAAACCTAGCATATTAATTTAATTCGGCACATTTCTCATAAAAGTCAACTGTAAGGTGGGAAAAAAAAGAAAACTTCACGAGAGGGAAAGAAAAAAGATTCATTGTTTTAATTTTGCCATAACCCAACACCGATTGGCTAACCTGAACTGTACTTAGTCCTATAAAATTAGTATGTTCTCAATCCTTGATCATGCAAGCACTTGTTTCTAACAAGCTATACTTGAACAATTATATATAACATCTCTCAAATCTGGTCGTCTCTGTAAACAAAAGGAATTTTGATATGACCTTCAATTCAGTATTAGTTCCAGTTTGTTCTCATCTGAACCAGAATAATCTAAACAGGGATTTTCTTTTTTTCTGTTATTAATCTTTTTCTATACTTAAAACCATTTAACTGTGTGTAAATAAATGACCCATGTTAAATCGAGTTATTTGTATTACATAGAGTTGATATGCCATAAAACTCAACTAATCAACTTCATAATATTCCTTCTCTTAATATCTCAGGAAAATTGTTATGGCTTGATAGATTATTTGATATTAGGAATCTACATACCTCAACTCCATTTTAACCAACTTATATTTAAGCAAAGTTTGTTGTGGATGTTGTATATCTTCATGTTTTAGTTGATCTTGTATATTGAATGATCCTTCATTTATGGTTCTGAAATCATCAATTTATGGAATTTTTGAAGTAGAGTGATTTTCATTTTGTGCATTATTTATTCTTTGTGGAGATTCAATGTTGTTCTTAATGTGGATCCCATTTTATTTCCTCATTACCTTTATTGAAATCTTTCATCAAGTTAATGTGCTCAAGGGAATTATTTTTACTCTAGTTTTATATTGTGGTTGCTTGGAATTGCAATGCCAATAATTAGTGCAGTTGTATTTGGCAATATTGATTAAAGAAATATTTTGTTATGTTCCAGATATTGATCTACTTGTTATGAGGATTCCCAAAGGATTCCTTATTCATTAATTTAGTTTACTGGTAGAGAATAATTCTTATCTTATTTGGCTTCTCATAGAAAAAACATTGGAAACAAAATAATTTTAGCAATTGACTATTTGTATATAGATATTTAGACCACATCAGAGATATATAAAGAAGTTTAATGTTTGTAAACATAAGTTATTTGTAATACAGTGAAGTAGTTAGAAGTTATTCATTGTTAAATAATACTAGAAATTATAGTTTAGTCACTGCATTGGTTAAAATCAGTGACCGCACAAATTTAGTTTAAAAAATAGAGACTAAAGCTATTTTTGCCAAGACAGAAATGAACTATGAATGAAATGTTAATTTTCTTCTAAATAATTCCTTTGGCATTTAGTACACTTATTTCAGTGAGTTTTCACTTGGTCAAAACACCTCAAAAACTTCTCTTTTGATAAAGGGTGAAGCTACATCATCAAATCTTTTTAAAATATCTTCTATATCATTAAGTCCCTTACCCTTGAAACAAATTTTCAGTTTAGAAAACAAGAAATGCTGAGTTAGAGGGTCTGCTAAGTATTGAGGGTGATGTACAGGTATAATCGTGTGTTTCACTATAAATTTTTTTGTCAAAAAGTATTAAGAAAGACTTTATAATTTTTTAAAAATTGACTCTTGTTGAATTATAGATTGGCTGAATCTTTAATTTGGCATTGTGTATAGGTCATTCAAAAAGAATTAAACACTCGTACTCAATGAGAAATGTTATACCTAGCTGAGGTCATGTCATCTCTGAGGTCATTTGAGAGCTTAGCTCTCATTGAAGGATTTTAAAGTCATGTAACTATGAATTTTTGAAGTTAGAATTAGATTTTAACTTTCTAGTTAACCCAAGTTTCCTGAGACCTATGGATGAGTAAAAATTACAAGATCATATTTTTCCATCAGTGTTCCCAAGTCTTCTGAGTTTGCATAACTGGTAATGTAAAATGTAAAACACATCCAGCGTGAATAGTTTAAGAATAATGGAATGCATGTTGACAAATAGAAATCTTTATGTTTATTCTCCCCAATGAGGAAAATTGACCCGTCCCTTTGTCTGAAGAAGATGGAACAATGAGGACAGTGAGAACATAAAGAGAAAAAGGTGACCAGACATATATCTAATACACTGATTTATCTAGACAGTAAAGGGTTATCCAATCTTTTCAAGTGAGCAGCTGCCCTACTATTTACCCATCATTAAGGGAGAATTGTTGGATTCATACTTTTCCCAAAGTTATTAGTGCTATGTGAAATACAAACAGCCTCATCAAGGATTTGATCTTGGACCCATTTCCAATGACAATAGCCATTACACCATAAGACATATTACAATTATACCAGTTACTCAGCTGTGAACTGTAAATTTTACAATAAATTTATTTGAATTTAAAAATTGATACTTTTTGATCTTACCTTGTATAGTACATAGGTGAGGGGTTTGACATTACCATATTTTTGGCTATTTTTACAACACATTTGACTCTTTTCAATACTTTAGAGTTAGCTACATGACAACTGACTTGATATACCATCATACTATGAAATAACCTGTACTGTGTTGTGAACAATATGACTATCTTACTTGTTGAATGCTCAGACACTAATGTATAACTAATTTCTAGCTTGCTTCTTTAATCTTTACCTACTAACCAATGCCACAGTAACTAGCTTTTAGCCATAAATATATAAATGTGTAGTGTGTGTGTGTGTGTGTGTGTGTGTGTGTGTGTGTGTGTGTGTGTGTGTGTGTGTGTGTGCATAAAATACCTATATTCATATTTACATATATGTAAGCTAGGACAGTGTAGACAGAACCAACAGTTCTAGGCAACTGTCAGTTTCTTGCCTATGTGTTCATTATCCCAAGAAATTTGGGTTTGTAGTTGGTGTCTTTTTATATGTTATATACTGGGAATGTGGAGACTGAACATACCACAAAGCACCAACTGTACGGCAACCTACTTCCCATCATGAAAACTATCAAAGTTAGACAAACCAGACATGTAGGACACTGCTGGAGAAGCAGTGATGTACTCCTATGGACCCCCTCATATGGCTGAGCAAAAGCAGGATGACCAGCTCGAACCTACTGACAGCAACTCTGTGAGGATACGGGATGTAGCCCTGAGGACTTGCCAGAAGCAATGAACAATAGGGAGAAGTGGTGAGAGAGGGTCAGGGATATCTATGCTGGCAGCACAACATGATGATGATGGTGATGATGATATATAACGTAAGTAAGTTGGTCCACCATGGTTGAGGGCAACCCAAAGGCTTCCTTTTCAGAACAAAGATATGTAAAAATTTGTTTATTTGTATAAATACATATCTTTGTTGTATGGTTGTGTCTCTATATTATATAATGTAAATATTTTCATATCTTTGACTATATAATATAATTATAAAGACTATGTATTATAAATATGGGTATAATTTTTTTTCTCCTTATAAGAAATAAACTATTTCAACCAGAACTCCCTCCAAAGATATATATATATATATATATATATATATATATATATATATATATATATATATATATATATATATATGTGTGTGTTTGTGTGTGTGTGTGTGTGTGTAAGACAGTATCTAATCCAGTAAATCTGGAGTTGGGAACAATTCCAAGTAGGACAAAGAAAATATTCAAAAAAAGTATATTAAATTTAAGTAATCCTAGTCAAGAGCTCAATGTAAATTAAATCCACAGAGCAAATTTGCTCTGCGGATTTTATTTTTATTTCGAATTTGTCCTGCTTGGAATTGTTCCCAACTCTAGATTTACTGGATTAGATAATGTGACCAATTGTTGTTGTTTTTATAAGAGTATATATATATACATATATATATATATATATATATATATATATATATATATATAAACAAAGGTTGATAAAAAGTTCTTTATTAACGATGGACTAAAGTTGCAGATTATTTTTTTAACTATAAGATACAAAGATTTTTACTGATAATACTGCATTGCAGGAATTAGAGATTTGAAACTGGGCTTGTTTTATAAGAATTCCACTGGTCTTACCTATAAATTACTAACTGATGTTTTAATCTGTTGCTACTACTACTACAATAATTTCTCCCTGTTCAGATAAAAACTTTACTGTGTGGGAAAGAAGAAATTTCCTTAAAATGATAAGTTCTCTAACCCAGATAGATAGTCATTCACTGGTTTGGAGTAGAGAGTTAAGTAGATCATAAATTTGAAAGAACAAATCAATGAAATGATAAGAGTCTTGTACATAATAAATGAATAGAAGTTTTATATTTCAAAAATCATCATTGTCATTATCAAAACATGCTGACAGCACAAATTCTCTTAACTCTTTCTGGCCATCCATTCCTATCAGCCATTGTTCTTGGTTAGTCCTTTAGACGGCATCCAGTGTCCACACTGAGCTGATGGATGTAAACTTTTGTTGGTCAGCCAACACTGATATGTCTATGTGTAGGAGTCCATTTGAGGCTCTTACTAATGAGTTCATCTTTGCTTCTCCACCAATGCCCAGCATGTCTTGCTCAACTTTCTTGGATGTTTTGTGAGATGGGAGATAAATGGCTGTGTAACTGCCGTTTTGTAAGGCTTTTCTCTAAGCATTTTGTTAGGGTCCAAGTAGTGCAACCATACAGTATTACCAACATGGCTACAGCTCGGAAGAATTCCTATTTTATTTTATCAGATTTCTATATTGTCAATACCCTGTCAAAAGCAGTTCATACCTTTCCAATGTGTATGTTGATATTGCTGTCCGAAGATGCGTTATTCTACTGAGGTATATGAACATTTCGAAACTGGTCAACAAATTTTCCAAATACATGGTAGAGAAAAAAGTTTTCGATGAATTCAAATAGATTATGTGTGTAACATCTTATCTGATTTGAACACAAAAAAAAGAAAAATCAAAAATGCCAAGAGGTCTCACCACATAAAAATCTTAGATGAAGCTCTTTGTGTTTCACTTTGTGCTAATGCTCTAAGAGAAGGCATGAATCCATCTGTTCCTCCTCTTGCTCGGTTCTTTAGCCTTGGTAAGGTAAACAGTTTAGAGGAAAACTCTGGATTCTAACTAGCTGTACACCACTAAAAAATTGACCTTGTGTCACATCCTCCTTATGGTGGAGGATTTTGGTAAATACATATAAGAGGCAAATAATTCCAACATATCAATATTGTATCTTTCAACTCTACATTAAAAAAAAGAATACTTTTTGGAGGTCAAAAAATCTTAAAAGTATTTTGTTCTTATCAAGAAAAAAAAAATTATTTTCTTTTCATAAAGAAAAAAAAAGTGTTTCATTCCTGTATAGAAAAAAAAGTATTTTGTTCTTAAAGAAAAAAAAGTATTTTGGTCTTATCAAGAAAAAAAAGGATTTTGTTCTTATAAAGAAAAAAAAAGTGTTTTATTCTTATCAAGATAAAAAAAGTATTTTGTTCTAATAAAGAAAAAAAAAGGTGTTTCGTTCCTATTAAGAAAAAAAAAGTGTTCTGTTCTTATCAAGAAAAAAAAGTATATTTTTCTTATAAAGAAAAAAAAAGTATTTTGTTCTTGTCAAGAAAAAAAAGTATTTTGTTCTTATGAAGAAAAAAAAGGTATTTTGTTCTTATCAGGGAAAAAAAGTATTTTGTTTTTATCAGGAAAAAAACAGTATTTTGTTCTTATAAAGAAAAAAAAATTATTTCGTTCCTATAAAGAAAAAAAAAGTATTTTGTTCTTATCAAGAAAAAAAGTATTTTGTTCTTATAAAGAAAAAAAAGTATTTTGTTCTTATCAAGAAAAAAAGTATTTTGTTCTTATCAAGAAAAAAAAGTATTTTGTTTCAATAAAGAAAAAAAAGTATTTCATTTGTGCAGATTTAATAAGCTAATATAAGGCAAAAATGGAAATGAATTTGAATCTCACTGAGAGCTTATGTTATTATTTCAAATCTGTACAGTGGATTTAGAGCTCAAGTAAGTTGTAATAAAAAATATAATCAAGATGAAATAAAATACTATTTAAAATTGATAATGGTTAATAATACTTCATCTTATACAGATCAATAAAATATGCCATTAAATAAATCTAAAAATAATTGCAATAAATATAGTGCCAAAAGACACCAGGAAACGATGAAAATCAGTTAAAAAAATTAAAGGTAAATAATGTTTTCTCATAACTCAAACAGTAAAGAATGGTCAGTGCATTTAACCAGTGTTCTCTAAGAAAAGATGTGGATGTGAATTTGAATCTCCCAGTATTAATCTCTCTGTAAGATTCAAATTCACATCCATATCTTTTATCATTTCTGCTCTTTTCATATCTTTACGACAATATAATGACAGGTAAATTGAATTACAATATAAATCAATTAAAAAATTTTAATAGAAAGAAAATACTTATCAAAATTAGTAATGGTTAACAATGTTTCATCTAAAAGAAAATTGACAAGGCTTCATCTCAAATCAAAATAAATAAAAGATGCCCTTAATATCATAAATATGAAACAGCAATAACAGTAAATATTTTGCCAAGAAAGATCAAAAAATGGGATAAGGGGGTGAGTTTATAGGTTTGATTTGAGCTTCTCTAAAATCATGGCTCTTTATGGCTCAATTGGTAGAGCAACAGGCATATTTAATGAGGTTCCTCTGAGATAAAGAGGATGTGAGTTCAAGTCTTGTATTTACACTTCGTGTTATTCCTTACATTTGCAGATTGTGACAATTTAAGAGAGTTTAATTAAGTAGAAATAAAATTCCTATCAAAATTAGTAATGATTGATAAATCTTTATCTAAAAATAAAGGGAATATCCTATTAAATTATTATAAAACAACTATACAGGGACAAGAGAGACTAAGAAACATTATAAGGGATGAGTTTATTGGTTTGAAAACCACTGGAAAATTTTTGTGGCTTCAGAGGTAGAGCAGCTGTTGTGTTTTGCTCAACTTCCCTACAACCCAGTAAGCTAGGACTGTAGAATATGCTGACAGCATCTCTGCAGAGGGATAAGACCCCTCAACGAGTGTTCTGGGTATGACAATAAACTACATCTGATGGTGAGGCTCCAATCTTGGAGTTTGGGGAATGTGTAGTACCCTTTCATTATCATTACTCTCAGGTCTACTATGACCTGGAGTGGTAGAACCTGTTAGGGTCCCCTCTAGTGATCAATAAGAAATATTTAATCTTTTTTATTTTCAGATTGTGTGTAACCAAAGAGCTCTAGCTCATATAGAATGTTACCAATAAAGTATTTGTTTGCAAATTATATTTGCTTATCGTTTATTATTTTTGCTAACAACAAGCATGACACCTGGGAGCTTTGTGTGGAGTAATGGTTAGCAAGTTAGGCTTGGAGACCATTATAATTGAGCTTGATTCTCAGTGGGTGCCCTCATACTTCTGGTTTTGTGCTAAATCAAGGTAAGGTTCATAAATAGCAACCAATATGGCACCAAGTGATTGAGGAAAAATGTTAAAAAACAAATTTAAAAGTTTAAAAATAACTTTATTATTATCAACCTACAGATGGACATTTAGACTGAATGGATTCTCTAAGTTTTCTATTTTCTTCTTCATATACAATTCCTTTAAAAGAGATGTGTGATATTTTGTAGCAGCCATTTAGAACATTAATATTGTTTCTAGTCTCAAAATTTTTATGTTATGACTGTGAAAATAGACAAATGACATAATGGTTCCCACCACCATTGGCACTCAATGGCAGATGTGCTAGACACTTGCAGAGGGATAATTAACAAGTCAAAAGTCAAAGGTCATAATTACCAAGGTGAAGTATGGGAAATGCTTAAGCATTCATATTCATTGGTTAGAGGTATATGAGGGTGGGCTGAAAAGTTCCTATGATATCTACTGTTAATGACTTTTTGACCAATGGAATGCAATAATGATGGAAGAAGTATGTGGACTGCAAAGGGACTATGTTAAAAAACCCTTATTTGGTCACATTGCTAGAGAGTATCTTGGTCAGCCTATATACTTTTCAGCCAACCTTCATATCATGTGGTAAAAGAGAGAAAATTTGAAATTCAATTAGATTTTTAAAAAATGATGTTGGAATCCAGACTCAAAGAGTAAAAGTAAAATTGTTTGGATCTTAAGTGAAACTGTCTCTTGGTAAGACAAGGGGTAACAATTTATAAATGAAAGGTGTCTTCTTTCTTTCATCAACTTCACATCTTCCTTTTGTGACTAGTCAGAAAAAGAAAAATGAAACACCAGGAAATAAATGTGAGTGTTTTTGCAAACAATATGTCTGTCATTCCTTTCTGCCATTGGGATCAAGCGACAATCTTTTTGATCCAAAGGTTTCAATAATTGAAATCTTGTCACTATAATGATAACCAATATGAGGAAAGTGGTCCAAGTACATTAGAAAATAATATGTTTTTGTAACATAGTACCCCCCTTTCACACACTGCACACAGGATAGTGGATTTGTTAGATATTTGTTGAGGCAGAATTGAAAAATGACAGTTAAAAGATCATATCTGCTAAGATACAGGGAAAGTAAAAATTGTCTGGGGGTATTTGTTTACTAGACTGAGGCAGCCATGTCGGATTCAAAAGAATTAGGTTGATTCAAACAAGGTGGGATTAAAACTCAAAGAGAAGGAGTTAATAACTGACTTCTTAAGAGTAAAAGTCAAGTAGTTTAGGACTGTCACCCTCTTTGAGAGAGGGATGCTTTATAAATGAAAGGTGATCTCCATTCCTTCATCAACTAAGCAAAGCCACTTTGTGCCTTCCTTTTGAGACCGGTCAGTAAAAGAAAATGTAACATTGGGAAATAGATGTGAGTGGTTTTTATAATTAATGTCTTTCATTCTTTCCAGCCATAGGGATCAAGTGACAACCTTTTCTTCGGATTGAATACAAGATGTAATGACTTTTATCTAATTTTAAAGATCTGTTTGAAAATCATTTATATTTATATAACCCTTGACAAGTTGACATGCCATTAAAATCAATAAATCAAAACAGCTATATTTATCAATAGAAATTGCTCTGTAAAATTGGCTAAATGCAGGTTATAAAATATAATAAACCAAATCATATTTTGAAATATTCAGACTAGTATCCTCATTTTTGTTGTCATACTAGTTGCAACATTTCAAATGTTGTACCCTCCAACAATATTCCGGTGTCTATCATAATCAGTAACTGTCTGAGAATTTCAAAATGAACTCTTTATTCAATCCAGACTGGTCATGAGTTCAATCATAGGGTTGAGTAATACACATAGTCAAATACTCTGATTCAGTGGAAGAGACAGACGAGCAACATCCCCAGAAATAACTAACAAATTTGAATTAACTGATACAAGATAATTCTCCTCTAAATATGGATGGCAAAATGAAAACAGTCTACTCCTAAGGATTGAATAAAAGGGTTAGTTCAAAATTATTTGTTGAAGTTAATATTATATTCTTCATGTATTTAGCCAACTCCTCTACTATGAGCAGGATATAGCACAAGGACAATTTTTAAACAGAGATTAACAGGTTTGAATTTAAAGTTTTTTTTTCATAGACCAGTTGCTATATCAAGGTTAAAGAGCCCAGCTTGCCCTACTATCTACCCATGAGGAGGAAAAATACAGCATGTCTGAAGTTAATATGCAAATCAAATAAACCTCAATAACTCAAAAAGTTCTTAACGAATATTTCTCAAATCTTAACTCATTTATTTCCACCCTTGGCAAAATAATGAGTGAGGCCTTGTGAACAGGCCACACACTTGTTGGCCATGTTGGTGGTACATTGTGGTTTCATTCACCTGGTCTTGCTCGTTAGCTAAGGTGGTTACTCCTTTGTATCAGGGCGCTATCCCCCCAGGCTTTCACCTGCTTTAGCAGAATTAAGTTTATTGTTTGGGGCCTAGGGCACACCAGTTGAGGAATATTAACAGGGCCAAGAATTTCTGGCACCACTGGTCATGTATGCTTCGGCCTGTATCCAACTACCACTATAAAAAAAGCCTTGTGCCACACTTCATCTTGGTGGGGAGATAAACAAACACCACCCTTAGCAAAATAATGTGTGAGGCCTTGTGGATGGGCCACAAACTTGTCAGCAGTGTTAGCACACGGACTAGCTTGTGTGGTTTAGTTCAGCAGGTCACACTAAAGTAAATATTTTAAGACATCAAAATTGGGTTGAGAAATAGATAAAAATTGACTTTTCTAAGTAATTTTCATGGACAAATCTTGAGTGACATTTGATGGAGCTGATGGATGGGCTAAAGGATCAATTTTATCTCAATCAGATATGTGTGTGGCTGAAAGAAGACAACAACGAAATGGTAGTGTGATTATATGGGCAGAAACTGTCAACCAAACCATTATTGGACTCTTATCAGTCGATGCAGGAGTTAAACTGAACAGTGCTAACTATTATGATTTTATGAACAAGACTTTCATTACATTGTACCAATCCCAGTCTTGCAGTTTCAAAGTGAAATGTGTATTTATGTATGACAATGCGACTTCTCATATATATAAGCTTACTCAAGAAATTTTGAATATATAAGATAATGGAATGGCTACCATCAAATCCTGATCTAAATCCAGTGGAAAAACTTTGGTCTGTTGTGAAGATTAAATTATATGAACGTGGTAAACAATATAACAACAAAGCAGACCCATGGAAAGCAATTAAAACTACAATGTTGGAAACTCAGGCTAAATTGATTGTCCCAAATTTGGCAAATTTTTTTTCAAATCAAATTTATATTATCAAAGGTCATATGATTTGCTTAATAACTTGAAACAGGATGTAGATAGCTGTATATGTTTTCCAAGGGTATTAGCATTATGTGAAATGTAAACAGCCTCAGCCAGGATTGAAACTGAGATCACCATATCCATTTTTTATGACAATAACCATTATACTATGAGCACCTCCATATATTCACTTACCTTTCTTCCTCTCTTTCTATTCTGTTTCTTTCTATCAATAAGTAGAAAGAAACAAGAAATGACAGTCAAAAAGGAAAACATCTTTATTCCATTATTATCATTAGTAAAAGATATAATATGCTTATCTTTGTGATATACTCATTCATGTTTACATGCTAGCATTATCTAATATATCATATAGAATATTCAGTCTTGTTTCTTCTAAGTAGATTATTAAGCGAGCTAAATTTTTACAGACAACTAAATCACCCATGAATCTGTTGAGTTCCCATTATAATGGCAGTCCAGGATGATGCAGAAGCTTTTATTTTGGAGGAAGTGAAAAATTCTAAATTTTTGTTATCTCGATTATATCAAGAATTTCATTGAATAAAAATGACAGTGTGAATGAAAACCCTATAGTTTACACATAATTGCTTTATTCTTTAATCTAGACCTTTTTATAAATGTATTGCTCTAATGAAACTCTCACTTTGATGTATTATTTTTGCAGTTACATATATATATATATGTATATATATAATTTTTTTTGTTCTAGGTCCAAAGAGAGAATAGAAATATTTTAAAATGAGTAGGTCCATGATGAGATTTGTATTTTTAGGATTTATTTATTTTGTTCTTATATACATGTATGTTTCCAGCTTGATGCTTTTGTCAGAGAACATGTATGGCACAAGGCCTAGTTAATGAGGTATTCAATGAGACTTAAACTCACTCGTGTTTGTAGTCTGAATGCATATATATATATATATATATATAAGTTTAATACATAGATGGTATTGTTTTATCTAAGTTAGTTTTCGTACAAGAGTTAAATTCTAAATATAAATTATGGCAGTGACCTTCATCATCATCATCATCATCATCATGTTGTGTTGGTAGCATGGATATCCCTGACCCTCTCTCGCCACTTTTCCCTATCGTTCATCACCTCTGGCAGGTCTTCTGGACTATATCCCGTATCCTCACATAGTTGCTGAATGTATGTTCGTGCTGGTCGTCCTGCTGGCTGACAAATAACAAATTCCTTTGCATTTGGTTTGGATTGATTTGGTTTGGTTGTGTTTTATGGCATATCAACCCTTGAGGGTTATTTAATGCCAAATCCTTTTTATATATATATATGCATATATATATTATATATATGATTTGTAAGTGAATAGTTTTTAGGTAACATTATTTTTAAACAAACCAAAGCTCATTCATTTACACACGGTTAAATTGTTTAAAGTATTGCTATTTATGGTTTGCACACAACCATCAGAGGATTTAATATTATATCCAGAACATTCTTTGGGTTGGTCTTACCCATCTACAAAGGTGAAGTAAATATATTCTATAACCACGGCCAGCAGACTGGACCAACAGATAGTTTTAAGTCATATATCCAGGACACTCATAGGGGAGGTGGGACTTACTTCTCTGCAAAAGTGCAGCTCCATTTGACTAGGTTTAAATTACATTACAATTATACTTCATCCTACATCATCAATTAGTTCCAAAAGCTGAGATATTATCAGTTTTTTGACATAGAACAAGCATTATGCCTTAAAAATATCTTAAAATGAAAATAAACACGGTAAAGCTAGCATAAATACGTGGTGAATTCAATAAGTTTCCAGACTTTTCTTTTACAGGCATTTAAAATTGTTGTAGACTCTTGAAAATTCAGTATGTTATTGCTATACATCTTATGAGATGACTGATTAATTTTCTAAATTTCAGGTTCAAATGAACAGCTACAGCAGGAATTGGAATACACCCTACTAAAACCTGATTGTCACAGCTGATGAATTTCAAAAATGCAATCTGGACGTGAGAACACTTTAGAAGAATGATATGCAATGAAGTTCTGTTTTAAACTTGGAAAAAATGCCACAGAAATGTATGGAATGCTTCAGACTGCTCTTCGACCATCTTGCATGGATCGAGCATCAGTTTTTGAGTGGCATAAGAGATTCAAGGATGGCAGGGAGTCTGTGAGTGATGATGAGAGGTGTGGGAGGAGTAAGGAAGTCAATAAACCAGAATTGATTGGCCAAAGGGTTAGGGTTAGGGTTACTATGTTGAGGTTTTAAGGGAGTTCAGGAAGAGATTCCGTCAGAAGAGGTCAGCACTCTTCAAATCGGGTCAGTGGCATTTCCAGCAGGACAATGCACCAGTCTACAACTCCATCCTTGTCACAGACTATTTGACCAAGATGGGCATCAACACAGTTCCCCACCATCCCTATAGTTCAGACCTTGCTCTCTGTGACTTTTGGTTATTCCCTAAGCTCAGAGGCTGTCATTATGAGACAATTGAGGCAATGAAATAGGCTGTGACGAAGGTCATTGACACACTCACACAAGAGGACTTCCATGGGGCCTTCCAGAAGTTGTTGGAACGATGCAACAAGTGCATTGTAGCTGGAGGAGATTACTTTGAAGGGGACTAGAGTTTCATGTGTGTACTATCAATAAAAGTGCCCATATGAAAAAAGTCTGGAAACTTATTAAATGATCCTCGTAACTTGCAAAAGAACATAACTATCACAAAACCTTCAAGAACATTGAAAACACATTTCAGTTTTTAAAAAATAATGAACATTATTAAAAAAGATTGTAGAACTATGTAATGGTGTATATATGGTGACAATTTTTTAATGTAGATATTTTATTGTACAGTATATACAATCTTTAATGCGTTTTTAGTGTATTTGAAATTCTTGTTACCTTCTTTTATCCTCTATTGTTAATTTCTATTTATTCTATTTATTTTAAATATATTCTTAAAGAAAAATCTATTGATTTTATGTCCTTTTATTATGACATAGGTAACATTGCTGAGTGATGTAATGTCAGATGTAATGATGTTCACGGAACTAAATGTAGTTGAGGAAAGTGGCATAAAGGCAAATTTGATGTAAGTCAAAATGACATAAAACAAGTTATTACTCTCCATAAAATAATGATAAAACTTAAAACCAAAAGAACAGAAAAAAATTTCCAACTACTTAATGATATTGCAATGTGATGTCAAGATGTTGTTGAATACATATGATGGTAGGTATGTAATGTGATGACCTGGAAATGGCTCCAGTGTTATTAGGTGCAGGTTAAGGAAATACGAGTATCATCAAAAACAACAGAAAAGAGAAAACAAAATGTTCCAAACTGGAAACTGAATGGATCTAAATATGGGCCCCCACATGCTAGGAATGGACTCACAGAACAACACAGAAATCAGTGATATACATGCCACCCCTGGAAAGGATTAAAGATACAGGACAAAATAAATTCTACTCAGACTTAAATTAGATTTTGTGGTGCACTTTGTGTAAAGGATTTCATCCTAGGAAATGTAATCAGTGACCCTAGTTCAATTCCAGGACAATATTGTTTATGTTTCTCATTGCACTAATGCCTTTGGGAAAGACAAAAAATTTTCTCCTCCTTATGAGTAAATAATAGAATGGACTGGACTCTTTAGCTTTAGTTTGGAAACCAGTCTAGAAAATGGAAAACTAAGAATTCAAACCAGTTGTACTCCACTTAAAAAAAAAGCTACCATATGTCACATCCCACTCGCCATAGTGGAGGGGTTGGATAAATACAAATTGAGATTTCCTCTTCTTCAGACAATTGGCCAAAATACCTGTGATGCATACCACCAAATTGGCCCCTGAAAATGATAGAAGTTTCATAATTCTGTAGAAGACTTAGTGTCACTTCTTCTCCTACCACAAAGTGATCACAAGAAGATAATCACCCCAGCATTTGTATTCTTTAGTGAACAGTACAATAAAATAGTTTGGTTCAGTTTCTTTGTTTAATGACAATAAAATGAATTGAAATATTAACCATTGAGGCTGACACTTTATTCTGATATTTTTCATTTCATGATAATTTCAATACTTTAACTTGCATTATTAGCAAGAAATACAAAAAGATCTTATAACTATAATCATGAATAAATAATTTTGTAAATCATTTGTTTCAGTTTCTTTGTTTAATGGTATATCAAGCTTTGTAATTTATTAAATGCCAAAGCCATCTTGCAGAAGGATATTAATAGTGCTATTTAACCCATAACTGGGGGATAAGAAGGTTCATATTTTCCCAAGAGAATTAATCCAAAAGTGAATGTAATAACACCACTAGAGTTCAAACTTTCTTACTATGTTGTTGCAGTCTAGCAAGTTAGCCACAATATCACACAAACTCCCTCTTCTATGTTTCAATTATTATAAGTGATTTTTGTTTTGATACAATGAATATTCATATTTTCTGGTTCTAAGTTGTTGCCTTTGTTCTCTAAAAAATATTCAGCTAGTGATTCTCTTGGAAATCCACCTATCAATGGAGCTTAGAATATGCTGACTGCATTTCTTATAGAGGGGGTGAACCCCCACCCCCACAAAAAAAAGGGGTGTCCCGTGTATGACACTTAAGTACACTTGATGTTGAGGAGATCTGAGAAGTGTTGAGTACCTCTTTTTGGCCATTACTCCCAGCTCTACTCTGACTCAGGGTGGTAATACCTGTTAGGATTCTATCTAGGGGCCAAATAGATGTTTAAAAAATTTCCTATTCAACAGGACTGTTTGCAAAAAAAAAAAAAAAACTCTTAAGAAACAATTACACAAAAAATGTAACTATGAACATACAAAGAACATGATTTTCTAACATCTAGGCATAAAATAACCCTTGACTGGTTGATATGCCATTAAAATCAATCAATCAATCAAATCGATTTATCATCTCTCTGAAAAAGCACATAGATATTTACATGTATACAAATTAATTACAAAAGTACATACTATGCAGTTTAAAGAAATATTATCACATTGTTGAAGAAGTTGAGGTAGTATAACATTTATCTATGTGGAAAGTGGAATCAGTGAATCAAGCTCAAATTTTGTTTAGGGCTATTTCCATTTACTTTGTACTAATCCTCTTTAAAATATGCAAATCAATATTCTCTCCAAGGATACAAATAAAATAGTAAGGTAAATGTGGATAGAGTAGCTGCTCTAAAAGAAAGACAATTCTGAATCAAAAACCAGAAGTCCTTAAGGATGTTGTCTTAACCCTTATTCTGGCAACTCCTATGATGACACTCATGACAAATTGCATTTCTTGCTCTCCCTTGAAAGAACATCAGTGGTGTGAAGAGAGAAGACATGCTGCATGTAGTATGTCTTGAGCGAGAATACCCTGGTGGAGCTCATAATTCTCAGTTTGAATTCAGTTTTCCTTCTCCTAAATCAGTCGTCATATTAAGGTTAAAAAGCCTAGACTGCCCTACTAGCTGGAGGGAGAATAATTTGACTCATACTTTTCCAAAGGGTATTAGCACTATGTGAAATGCAGTCTTATCCAGGATTTGAATTCTGATAGCTGAGTCTCTGTGGCTGAGTAATATTTTGGTGGTTGTTTGTTATTTGTTTGGTTTGGATTTTAATGATATTATATCTTTTTCTGACTCCATTTTGATTTCTTCTTAACCCCATCTTAATTTGGTGGTTTCTTCTGGTCTACGAAGGCTGTAAAGAAATTAATGAAGAAATGAAGAAAGGAGGCCAAGATATCTTTTATTTTCAACTGTATTTCATTTGGGATTTTCGTACAAACTCTGGATTGAGGAAATGTTTTCCCGGATTATTTAAGAACCATTGTTTTTCCCAAATCAGGCATTGAAATTCACTAGTTGTTTTCAGGATTGATGTGTCTAAATTCAGTGTTTTTTACTTGTGGTTTGATAAGTTCATTATTTGGTATTTTTAGTCATGTTTTGCTGGTAATAGAGACAGCTGCTACAAGTGGAAAGGTTAACCAGTGTGCCACATAAAACGGACACATGGCCCTCCACCAGCAGCCAGAAAGATATTGGTGTTTTCAACCAAACGGTCACTGCTGAAAAAGAACAGGTTTCTTTCTTTTGCCAGGATGGTTCCTTTTCTTTGCACATGTTGCCCAAACTTCCTGTCAGGGGCTTCTGGGTGTTTCAGCATTTTTAAAAATTTTATTTTTAATTTTCTTTTAATTTTCTTTTTTTTTCTATTCACTACAAGTCCACTTCTTAAAACAATAACCATTATACTATGAGCATTTCAAAAGACTCTCACTTGTTGAAGTTATTTCCATTGTTATTATGCATGCAGTCTCCAGTATAGGGATTTTCTTCTATTTTCTCAAGTTTTACTGATGAGAGCAGGAATGAATAAAATGTCTTTCATAACCAAGGCTCATTGCAATCAGTCTGTTCAGATTTACAGTATTTTACTTTTGCTGTGCAATCACATTGCTTCTTAGAATATATAGATAAAAATATAGATAGGTTCATTTTAGCAATAGTCAATAAATCTGAGCCCTGTATTTGATTTTATGACATATTCATTTACTTTAGGTAATATTTTCATTTATGTTTCCTGTCAAACTTTTAATGATTGAATTAGTTATATAGTATCACAACAGGGCAATGTTTTAAAATTCTTTTTTTAGATTCAAATATGATTTAATGTTGCTTTTATTCCCGTTTTAACACTTAGCTTTTATTGCAACAAATCTATATGATTCAATTACTGTCATTAACGGAAAAAAAAACTAATATGATTTTCAAGTTTCTAAGAAAACAACTTTTATTTGGTCTTCATATTTACTTTATGGTTAGTATTCTGGAAAAAAAAGGAACAATTTTCCAGGAGCTTTTCAAATATTTCCTTTTCATTACGTAGTAAAGCATATAAAAAGGAATATGTGCTATAAAAAGATACCCAACTCATTAGCTCTGGAAGAATGCCCAATAACTATAGAGTTATCTGCCCAGCTTATTTGACGTCAATATGCGCTAATTTAACAGCTGATACAATTTTTCATGTTTGTCTCCCCTTGTCTTTAGGAAATCTCTCCAGAAAGATCACAAAAATTAATAGTGCAGTTTTATTATTATTTTATTTTTAATTTTTACACAACAGTGAGAAACAAGGCAAGACAACACTGCAAAGTCAGGAGTTGCATTAGTGTTTTCGTATTTTCTTAAAAAAGAAAAAAAAAACTAAGGAAAATAGCACTCATTCTGTGAACAGACCCCACCAATTCATGTGAACATTATTCACAAAGAAAAGGCTATTAAGATTTTTTGCACTCAAAAATATTTGAGGAGACAAAAAGTAGTTGCAGAAATTTAGTCGTGGTAGTAATAATAGTTGTAGTAGTAATTCTTCACTATTGTGATTTGACATTTTATAAATCTTTTTTAGTATAATGTTTAAGTTGATAATTTTAACACATACAGATTACGTTTAAAATCTCCATCCATCCATATTTTTGAAACGCGACTGTGGACTCATCAAGTTGATCGTTGTTGATTTAATGCTTGTTTAGCTATAGTATCAGTTTGATATATTTCTTAAAAATACACAAAAGAAAAATCAAACTCAGATATTAACAATTTCTTATACAAATAGGATTAACTAAGAGTTTACACCTGATACCTGAATTCAAATATATGACGTAACAAATCAGAGTTTTCTCTTCCAAATGCCAATAAATGCTTTGCTTGCTAATATCAAACACTTGACTAGATATCAAAAGAAAAAAAAAGCATATATACAGCTATTAATTTCATTAAAAAAATTACATAGAATTTATTTAAAACAAATTATAAAGACAAAAAGCGATTTCGAAACAGTTATATTTCGGAACCATTCTATTAAATGACGTCATAAACACAACGCCGGATGACGTCATAAACGCTCTTTTTGGCATTGAGTTCAACAGATTTATTTTTAATTTTTTCACTTATGTGAATGATCTGAAATTAAGGTTTCTGGTAAATACAATCCTCAAAAATTTTTTAATTGCATGTTAAATGGGACATAACAACCATTTAGCTTATGTAGCTTTGATCGATCTTTCTGACTGGCTCATTCATTATTGATAATAAATAAATAAAAACGATATCAATTTTTTTAAATCTCTCTCTCTCTCTCTCTCTCTCTCTCTCTCACCAAAAATAAATAACTACCAAAATTGAAATAGTCACTTGGTTAATTAAATGTTTGGTCAATATGTAAAAAACATACAACTACAACTCTAAATTTACACGATAATGTATATGTTATGCTTACGAAAAGATATTTTTGGATTGATTGTAGAGTAATCATATAAGAATATGCGTGAATATAAGTAATAATAAATGTATATTTGCGATATAGCTATTAATACATAGGGTTTCTGTAAAGGGAGATAATTATGTAATGCTCTCTTGTTTAGAAAATCAAAAAGGCCGTCTTGTCTCCTCTTTCTCATTGACTCTCTCTCCCTTGCCAAGTAATTTTCACCCTCCTTCTGTTGATTTGCCTTTTCTTTCGCTCCCACTCTTCACCAACCTGGCCAGTCTTTCCTTACCTCTCACTTCCCCTCACTATCTAAGTCATTCAATCATCTTACAGCCAACTTCTCAGTCTGTCTGCATTGCACTCATTTCAGTTTATGTACGCAGCAGACAAGAGTTTTGAACCTGAGCCACAAGCTTTTACGACTACTCGGCTGTTGTTTAGTCCCCTTTCTCTACGCACAGATATACGTATATTTATATCTATATATCTATAATAGCTAGCGTTAACTTCTCTCTTCTTCTCCATGATGGACGACGAGGAGGATATTTTACTGGACGACGAAGAAGAGCCGGACGGAGGAGGATCAAGCGACAACGATGATGACGAGTTGGTCGACCTGGCCATGGAACCGGAGCCGTCCACCACCCAAGAGAAACAGGACGCTGAGGAGTTCCCTTTCGAAGTCTTCAAGACCACAGAGATTGTCCAGCTCATGGTCGACTGCATTAAAGATGTGAATTCCGTTGTACAGGTGTGCACACACTAAACATCTATGACTAGTTATATATGTGTATATATATATATATAATATATATATATATATATATATATATATATATATATATATATATATTGTTTAATTCATGAGTAGTTGTAGTTGCTGTAGTTATAAAATGTTTTAGTTACTTTACTCACTTTCAATTCTTTCTTTCTCTCTCTCTCTCTCTCTCTAACTAATGAATGAACTCATAACCTGAGCATTTTTG
The DNA here is from genome assembly GCA_963585895.1 of Sepioteuthis lessoniana. NCBI lineage: Eukaryota > Metazoa > Mollusca > Cephalopoda > Myopsida > Loliginidae > Sepioteuthis > Sepioteuthis lessoniana. The sequence continues at coordinate 100,779,634 of OY757920.1, forward strand.
TATTTATTCTTAATATTTTCATTTTTGTGAAATAATTGCAGAAATAAGGTTCTGAATTTATTTGTTCAAGTCACTAATTTAATTTCATTAAAAGTTAATCAGCCGTAATGATTTTTTAAAATAGTGAACCATCTTAAGTCTTTTATTTTCATTTATTTATTTATTTATTTCGTAAAGTTTTCCCCCTCTCCGTTTGAAATGTCTTGTCTCCCTTTCAATATCCTCCATTGAATGTTCATGATTGTCACACAGATTTAAAAAAAAAAATCTTATTAGTATGATCTAATTCTTTGTTTTGATTTCTTAAAGCTTGTCTAGGTTTTTAGTATTTTAGTCTTTAAAACAGTCTTTGTCTCTACTAGCTGACCGGGTGTATGCAAAAAATGAGGAATTAATAATATAGTAAAATTTCATTGTACTATTGTCTTTTTGTACCTGTACCATGTTTTGCTAATTAAAAAAAATATAGAGACCTGACTTAAGAAACTAACTAACCGTGACGATGTGAATGAGCTTATTACCATTGTTGACTCTTTATTTGAATGGTAATAATGGAGACATCTGTTATTTTTCTATTACTGGAAGTGCTGCTAGAGAACTGCAAGCAGGTAAACTAGTCAAACTACTACTACTACTTGTTAGTTATTATAGTACCACTGTATTGTGTGTGATTACTACTGCTATACAAAAATGGTCATGAATTGGGGGATCAGCTAGTTTACTCGTATTAGGATTCTGTCTGTTTAAATCAAGACCGGCTTTTTTCAGGAAGAAGATCTAAGCAAATTTTCTTGAGTTAACATGCCTTAATGGCGTAGTTATATTTTTTGCATTTAACATAACTTTTATATCGATGCAGAAGTGTAATGTTTCTGGTCTAAGTTAGTGTGTACACTTCTAATCCCCCATTTTGTGACCTCTCTTCGTCTTTCTCTTTCCTACTATTATTATTACTATGTAACAACATGGCGTACGCCATCATAAATTTTTTCACGTCTGACATTCTCGTTTTATTTATTTCTTTTTAAGAAACCCACCTGATCACGCCGTTTTGTTATGACTCTTTTGTAGAATTAGCTTTTAATTATATTAGTATTTCTTTTTCTTTCTTTTTTTTTTTTCCTTTTCATTCTGATTTTTTAATGCTTGCAATATATGGACACTATAGTTATAGGGAATTTAAAGGTTAGAGATGAACCCTTAACTATATGTGAATGTGAGTCTCCATAATGTTCGATTTTAAATGTGTGTGTAATATATATATAAGATGATTTTTATTATTCAATTTATTCAAGAATTATGTCGATTGTTATTCTTTTGTGGCTTTTTTGTTAGATTTATATTCATTTGTGTTGCCATCAAATTTTACAGTTATATCTTGTTTTGCTTGATTCTACTTATTTTCCATTTAATACCTGCTTGAAACGGTATCGAATTTACCTGATAACGAAATTTCGTAGTGTTTCATTTAAAATTGATCATTTAGTGAAATACAAAAAGAGTGAGCTTAGTTTATGAGTAAATGTATATTAAATTGATAAGGTAGGCCATAACTAGCATAGTTAGTACTTAAGTTAGTTGCGTCAAAGTAATTAATTTTGAAATATTTTTAAAGAAAAAAATTCGAAGTATTAGTAATAATTTAAATTCAACTTATAAATCAATGCACATTTTAATGTCAATTTTTTTTATCAGCAATTACGGAGACTAAAAATTTGTTTTAAATAGAAAATAGAGAAACGTCTGAAAACAATTGTCAAAAATAATAAAAGCTAAGATCTTTCATTGTTAAGCAAATGTATTGGCTAGAAATGACTATGGTGGCTACGTGGGTGAATAACGAATATTTCTCTTTTTTCTTTTCTTTTTCTTTTAAGTCAGGTACGAACAACATTAAAAATCCTTTAAAAGTAGGTAATAATAAGTATGGTACACTTGTATTTTCTGTTTATTACGCCCGGGGATAATTGAAAGTTATTAAACTTTTTATTTATTTATTTTTCAAATATTTCGATAACTTCAGCAGCGTTTCTGGGCGACCATTTCCTCTCTTTACACATTATTTCCGATATGAATTTCTAACATTTTGTCTTAAAGAAAACGCATTAAATTTTATTTATTTATATATTATTGATTCTAAAGTTAAAATCTAGACATACTACTCGATCCGAAGAATGCATTTTCTTTTTTCCTATCATCATATGACTATAGATTACCGTTTTTTTTTGTTTTTTTTTTTGGTTGTGTATTTTTTTTTAACGTTGACTTGTTTAGGCATTGAAAATAATGGCTACTACTACGATTTTTTGGTATCTTAAGAGTTGTAGGGGGTTTTGTGTATATATTTTTGAAATTATTCTTTATGCTCAGTTTTCATCTTTTTTAATCATAATACTTGGTTTGTTTATGCCAATAACACTTAAAATATTAAAATGAACTTGTCCTCCCATAAAAGCATATGATGTTTCAACACTTGAATTGAAACTGAAAATATCAATTTTAATTATTTGAAATCTTGAGTATTATATTTCAGGGTTGTCTTGTCAGGTTGATGAGAATTTGTAATTAACTTGGTTTGACTGTTAGAAGAAAACCATTTATATATTTCCTTTCGTTGTCATTCACCTAGGATTTTGGTAGAAATCCTATTGAATGTCATTTCTGATACAGTCAGAATTAATATATTAAAGTTTCGTGTAAACATCTTTTGTTAATTAAAGAATAAAATTAGTTGAGATGATTCTTATGCATATGATCTTAAGTTTCGTCTGAATATGAAGAAATGCGACCATCCTAGATCGTGATTAACATGTTGACTTGTTACTGGTCTAAAATCCTGTTTGGGTGTTTATTGAAGTTTATTTTTGTTGACCATAAGGTGGGTACCTGAAGTGAGTGAATAGTGAAGTAATCAAAACCTGATGACTTTAATAGCTAATCTTTTAACTTAAGACTTCAAGCCTTGTATTCGCCATAATGGCTGACAATGCACAAAAAATATCCCAGTAATCTGGCAACAAAGTATTTGTGTGTGTTTGCAATTTGCTTGAAAGGATATTTAGAAACTTTTTGACAAGCAACTTTACGAATAACTATTTTATAAATTTTGCTTAATTCTATGGTTATAAACTTTAGCATGCTTGTCACAATAACAAAAAAGACACTTTAGATATGAAGAAGTTCATATCTTGATACACAACTCTTAAACTTGGAAAAGATCATAAAGAAAAAATTTCCATTTCCTGGCTCAAAATGAAGTGGTCATTTGTTAGTCTACTTCATTTTAAATATTGTCTATGAAATGTTTTTTATCATGCTATTACTGATTCAGTAAAATATTTAAATTTTTATCAGTAATTACAACTTAATTTTTAATTATTTTAAACAATGCTATGCCTTCCATTGAAATCTTCTATTTAATAGACTTGCTAAATAGTTGAATTGTTTTATTAAATGTATACGCTTTATTTCAAACGTAGTGAAATGCTGTTTTTATAGCACCATCTGTTAACTCATAAGATGCTTTTGTAGGGTTCTTTCTTGATTTGATTGTAATTGAAGTGTTTTAATATTAAAATATTACATTTTGACCATAAATGTTGAGATTCCATTTGGAATTGTTCCATGTCTTTAACACAACCATGACATTTTGATGATTCATTGTTTTCCTTTTAATATTTATAGCAAAAGTGTCATGTTCAGTTTTTAATAGCATCTTTGTTTATTGGTGTATACATATTGATTGCTTTTTAAATAGTACTGCCCAATTAATCCTTTTAGATTTTTTTCATGGTTGTCAAGTGGTTGGTTCATTTATGATAAACTTGTCTGACACATTTGTCTATTAAATGTTCAATTTTTGAATCCTATTCTTTCAGACTGTTACTGATCATTTTCATGACTACTGGATAGATTACTCATTAAAACATTAATTTTATAGGTTGGATTTTTACTTTTTTTTTTCTCTCTATGATTAACATAGGAAATATATTACATACATTATACAGGATGAACTTGGCAATTATTGAATTAGATAGTTTTTTTATAGTTTTGTAGAGTTAATAAAATCTTTCTGGTTTTGAGTTCAAATATTTTACACATATCAAACCGATCATATTTAAATATTCTCTTATCAGTCTAATGTTCATGCTTTCGAAATATTTTGAAAAATTTTTGAGAAATTTTCTTCTATTGTTTTTATGGGCTATTAGATCAGTGTTTTTGGAACTTTGTGGTTCTACAGGTCACTTAATAATGGTATATAATAATTTTTATGCAGGGGATTCCCTGAGATATGAAATCTATTTCAAGGGTTCCACAAACGTCAAAAGTGTGAGAAACACTGTTAGATGCTTAATTGGCATATATTAAAGTGGAACAAAGATTATCTAGTTTCAT